>OZ038478.1:50134445-50149445 GCA_964036315.1 Acanthosepion esculentum
AAACAGAGATTAACGTACATATGTGTGTAAATGGGTGTCCCAAAAGGAATTGGTGGGAATCAAAAAGGCAAGGTTGTTAGGAGCTACAAAGGATAGGAAGTTGTGGACAGCCATCATCGCCTACAGGCAGAATAGATACAGCACATAGAAGAAGCATAAAAAGAAGTGTGATACGACATTTATGAAGGAATGTAGCGATATGTTTGATTTCCAATTCAAACAAAATACAAACTCGCATCACATGGATTGAGAGACTTAGAAAAAATAAATGAAATTGAAGTTGAATTCTTCTGACGTAAACATCATTACAAAAACATGAAAGTAGTTAGAAAATAAAAAATTTTCACAAGTAGAACTGTACTGGAATTGTATATTATATAGGAAAATTATTACGAACACTACAAAATTAAAACGTCATGATTTACAACCATATAAAAAATCAGTTATACGAATCCACTGCAACGACTACTCAGGCGCAGAAAAGAAATATCTATATGTTTGTAGCGTATAAAACCAAATCATATGTATGAAGGTATGTCAGCCGACAGTCCCTATAGAATATATCTTTAAAATGTAGGCTTTACAGGTTATAGCGAAGTGTGTGTAGGAGTTGGCAACGAGGCTCTGTAAATCCCATTTAGCATGTTTAGCCTGTCAGACAACAATATGTGGTGCATTAATATGAAACTCGTTTCAGGATTTTGTAATTTTCATTTGAAATACGATAAAGAAAAAAAGAAAGAAAACGAATCTAGCTTTTCTCTTTCGAAATGAAGAGAAGCAGACGAACATATTTTACGGAGACAAAGAAATAAATCATGTACTATTTTATCGACTGGACAGAAGATTCATTTTGGCCTCCTTCTTTTTTTTCATTTTAAGATATTCTTTGTTTTTATAACGTGCTTAACATTTGTTAACGGGACGAAAGTTGATTATATTGAAAGTAAAAAAAAACAAAAAATACAAGAAAAATGCAACACAGCATTACACTTAGAGGTGAAAGAAAGTGTTTGTAGGAATTTCAAAGTCAATCAAGTAAATTGAGTTAAACCAAGGAATCAATAAGATAATTTCATCGATATACTGAAATATATTTAGGATATTGGACATCTTATGAATAACGACTTCGTCTTGGAATATATATTCAACTGCTATCAAACTTCTTCTTCTTCTTATTATTATTATACGCATTTCCTAAAGGGTCACGACCAGAAACCTAAGGTCAGAAATGGCATCATGACATTTTCCACGGATCAATTTTGTAACAACAAAAAAGATGACACACGTTTTAAATAAATAAATCTCTTCGTCAGGCGTGAACTGTACTTTGTATGTTTTTGTATTTCTTTAAGGCATAGGCTAACAGGGATCCCTTCAATGAGTTTATCGGAACCTTTTCCAATCAATCCGAGGGCTTCAACTACAACTGCAATTATTGATGTCCTCATGTGACACATTTTTGAGATTTCCATTTCAAGATCCATGTATTTTGATAGTTTTTTTGAAAATCTTCAAAGATACATTACAATCTGCACGAACTGCCATGTCAATAAGAAAGCGCATTCTGTTTTCGTGGTCTTTGATCATGATGTCTTGGCGATTAGCTTTGATTGTTGTGCCTGTGTGTATCGTAAAGGCCCATAAAATGGTGACAGTTCCTATCTTTGTAACTAGCTCTGGGGGATGTTCACACAAGTTTCTTGCAGTTTCCTTCCCGTAAAAGTTGCATATTTTCCAGTGCAGATTTTGGCCCACTCTATCATGCTGTGTTTTATATTCAATGGATTCTAACAGTAATTTTCGATCGAATATCTAAGAGGATTGCTAATATCCACACTTAATTTTCTCTTGGATAGCGTTCATATATTCGAAGAACCCACCTGCATCTCGGACGCGACAGACAACAGGCAAACCTCCTCGATCTTTTTCTAACATCCTGCCCTGATAAATACTTAGCAAAAGTTTTACTCTCCAAGGCACATCAGACCATTCCCTAGTCAGTGACCAGATTGATGCAAAACCAAAGGCATACAATGATTTATTATTCCATGGAATGATTTTTCGTTATTTGAAGGCAGATTGAGACAGCTTTCGATCCTGTATGACGGAAGATCCTCTCTCAAACCTCTTCAAGCATGCTGCCTCAAAAACTCCCGTCTGGGAATGTATGCTTTCTGGAACAGAGAGCTTTACACACAAAAAAAATTTCTAGTAAAAACAAGCCAGCCAGCCCTGGTTCACCCCTGAATGCTTTGCAGCCATAGCTTACCGGAACCACTACCTGAATATCTGCCGCAAGGAGTCAAGTAGCTTGACTCTTACTGCATTTAGAACCTCCCGATATCACTGCAAGAAAGTTCTGGAAAACGCAAAGTCCAACAAGCTGTCAAGCCAAAGGTTGAAGAAAAAACAATTTTGATGCTGGGAATTCTAGAAGATTACCAACCAAATTCCGAACAGAGAAAACGTGGCTGTGCACTATATTATAAATGGCCTCGAGATCATATCTTCATCGACAGACAAGGCGAATCTCTTCGCATCCATCTTCACTTCATACTCAAAGTTAAATGACAAAGGCCATCTCCTACCCAACTTCCCACACGTCATTGAGAACAATCTTATTTAGTAATATTTACAGCACGAGAAGTCACTTTCAGTAGTTGTATTTAAGAATGCCAACACGGAATTATCCTGGAGAAGTCATTCACCCGCTGATTGAAGAAGAAATCATTCTCAAGCCTGTGGATCGCTGGAAAGCGGTTTTCCACCTCCCAATATAGATCCATTAGTCTCCACAGTATCATCAGTAGTCCTTTTGAGGCTACAATCAACAAGAAAGTCCTTGAGCATCTAGATAGGAACAGTCTCTTGCGTGACGAGCAGTACGCGTTTCGATCGACTCGATACCCTCTCAGAAATACCTTGTTTGGTAAAACGTTTCACTTAGAAGGGTTCAAATGAGGGTACTTCCAATTATCTAAATGTGACTCCCAAGTTTTCTTGGCTATTTCCTATTTCAACACTTGGCCATAATGCTCCTCCACGAATTCCGTTCATGAACAGGGATGCAAAGTTTACCAGCCCCACGAAAGCATATCCAAATGGTGTAGTTCGGAAATCCTTGGTTCTGATCGGATTATTTACTGTCGCCCACATTCATTCCCGAAGGCAAAACATATATATTGATACCGTCAGCCAATTACCATCAGAAAGCATGAAAGCTATGCCTGGTGTAGAATAGGGTTTTTTTTTATTATTATTATTATTATTATTATTATTTTTTATTATTATTATTATTATTATTATTATTATTATTTATTTATTTTTTTTTTATTATTATTATTATTATTATTATTATTTTTTTTTTTTTTTCGATTTCTGTTGTATATACTCATTTCCTTCCAGGTATCAACCAGAGACCTATGGTCAGAAATGGCATCATGACATTTTCCACTGTATATCTGTATAAGAAATATAACGCATACATTTTACATACATAAGGCCTTTTGTATGGCATAAGCTGTGCTTGTTAGAATATTTCAGTATTAGTTTAAGGCATAGGCTACCAGGTATCTCTTCAATGAATTTATTAGAAACCGTTCCAGTCAAAGTCAGCCCCCACCCCAATTTGAATTATTGATGTCTTCAAATGTTACATTTTTATATTTCCGCTTCACTATTCTTTCTTATGATATTATTATTATTATTATTATTGGTGTTGCTCTATCTTTTTGATAGTTTTTCATACTTTCAAAGCTACTATACAGCCTACAAAAACTATTATATCAATAAAAAAGCGCGTTCTGTCTCATAAAAGTGTTACATGTCCTATGCATTTAACCAGGTCTCAGTGGTGTTCAATTTCTAGCAGTTTATTTCCCACAAAGGTATCAGATTTTACAGTGCAGATATTGGCCCACCTTGTCATTCCAAGACTGGATATTCATCACAAAATTTGCATTTGGTGTCAGTACAATTTTTCATTGTGTTTTATAATTTCTAGTTTGCAAGAATTGGTCCTGTGCTGGAAATTATTATTATTATTATTATTATTATTATTATTATTAACGTTTAAAGAGAAAAGCATCTAGAATAAATTTTCGTCGAAATGGTTATGATATCTATATTTATTGATATTTCCTATTGGGTGCCGCATCTCTGATGGCTATCACCGGTGTCAGCAAGTCCGCACAAATCTTTACACACTTTAGCAGCTCATCTTCTATTTCCAAAAATTCACTTTCATTTATTGGCATTATATAGTGTTTTGGCGCAACTCTATAATCTCTTAAGACGCCCATACATTCCTGAGAAGTACCAAATATACTTCTCTTGTTTGGATGGCGTGATAGGTTTGGATCTCAAAGAGTAAGAGAACCTTTCTTTTTATTGTCTAGGAAAGACTATTCTTTCTTATGATATTATTATTATTATTATTATTATTGGTGTTGCTCTTTAACAATAGATTGAATAAAATTTAAAAAGTCCTATCGTCGAGGTGGCGATGATGCTTTTCGTCTTCTATGCTATTTCTGTTAAATCTTCATATAAGCGATTCTAGCGCCATACTTTGGCGACAGCAAGACGTAACAGTGATCACAGATATACAATTATAATGAGTTGTATAACAGTTATTGGCGCAGAAAGTAGTCTAAGAGAGCTGCGTTTAATTTTTCTTTCTTGACTGTTACCTTTACTCCGGTATTATTTTCCTTTGGAATGGCACAAATCAATTTCTTATCCCCTTGAATCATCTATGGGCTAAATAGCAGGGTAGACAGTGCCCTCTAACCTTTCCTGACAAGCAGTCTTTCCAGAGAATTATGTAATTATGAATACCAAACGATAGAGAAATCAACAGTAAAGCAGTCCACTATCTTTAAAAAAATTACAGATAGTAAATTCGTGTATCCTGTTGCGAGTGATGATCGCCTATGTCCTGAAGAGATATGGCATTGTAAAAAAAAGAGTGGTCATGTTCGTAAACTTAAATATAAGACAATTTTCTAATATGAATATCATACATTTGAATGTACATACAAGTTGTTATCAAATGCGATTGAATGAGAGCGAGGCTATTCACGTGTTCAAGTTCTTTCAAAGCATCCAAGCAGTTCCCTCTACTCTATTTTACATTGTATTGATGTTTCTAGTTATCATCTTTGCTTCTTTACTTTTTGGGGATTATTCTACCGCAGATTCCCCAAAGGTAAGTTACAAACTTTGACTCATCTAAAATCTATGATAATAGCTGCATGCACGCTTCCGAATATGCCCGTCTACTGATTTTCCTAGTTTATCCCTGTTGCAGATACCTGTTCAGGTACATAAAGGAATCACTGCTAACAATCGAAAAGAGATGGCTGAAATCATTGGGACAGCTAATAAGGAAAGAAAGCTTGGAGAATTTATCCCTCACGGGGCATATCCAAAGCAAAAGAAGCAGAGATACGCAATGAACAAACAATTGAAATGTTTTAGCAAACGGATGTACGAAAAAGTACCACAGAAACAGAATTTTGTGTAAATGCTAAAGTATTGTTAAAAGTAATATAACCAGTAAAGTGTGGAGATTCATGTTCATTCTCGTAGAAGGACCGTTTCACACAGAATGAAAGAGTGAGTGAGTTAGACAGAAAGGGAAAATTCATTTGTATGATTATGTTTCTTGTAACATATGGTTGTTAAAAAATAAAGTGTTTAGACTATTGCAACTTCTGCGATTTAGCGTAGATATGTACGATAGGGAACTTGGACTCGAAGCAATCTAATATATATAAATATATATATATGATTAAGTTTCATTAGGAGACGGGCTGAAAGCATGGAAAGTGTCTCATGTTAACCTCATCTACACATTTGTTAATTTAAAATTCTATTATGACGTATCTTTTTTATATAAGGATTCACCCAGTACAATTTTTTTGGGCCAATCAAGGTAGAAATGTTCTTTTACGTGACGTAAGGACTATGAATGGAAGAACTGATGAAGATCATGAGCATAACGAGGATATATAACAGTTGACCTTAGATTTGAAAAGATATCAGCCACATTAAAATGATACACGGAGGAACAGTAGTTTCGTGTATGAATCGATTTTAAGGTTAGGGAAATTGATCGAAATATATTTTCTTGACTTCTCGTTATTCACTTCATCCTAAAAATTATTCTTATCACTCCCAATTCGTATTATTATGTTGAGACATACACATAAATCAGAAACACCTACAGAAACATAAAACTGTTGCAGAATTTCTTTTCTCCATTTGAATATCATTAATTTTTCTGTATTTTTGCACATTGCTTTTTGGCCTCTTGTGTCTTCCATTATTGAGCATATTGAAGGATTTACCATAACTTTACTGATTATTCTTCGAGCACATTCTTTTTGTTTGTGGGTGGCGATTAGCATAATTTCCATTATTATTATTTTCTCGATTATATTACTTGTTATTGTTTCATGCCTATTATCTTTGTTTCTTTCTTCACTTTCTCCTTTATCGATACCCCTTTTTTCTATTCTTTTTTAATCATCTCACTTGCTCTCAATATTCCTTTTCTATCCCCGCTCATTAATCATTGTATTTCTCCTATTCCCACTTTTCTTTTTCCAGCCAACTTCCCATTCATGCCAGCTTGTGATGTATAATCGCATCTAAACATTTCATCGTCGCTTTCCAAATTCCTTTCGTTTTTCACTCATAATTTTTTTTACTTTTACACTTTCATTTTGCTTACATTAACCTCTGAGATTACCGTTTTGATTAAGAATAATAACTGTTGAGATAAATTCAATAAAAGCTCAACGTAAAAACCAAGTTAATTGTAAGGTTTAAGGTTTTGAAAGCAAAATATATCTGTAAAATATCTTATCCTGTATCTGTCTACAACACACACACACACATATATATATATGTATATATATATATATATATATATATATATATATATTATATATATAATAGCCAGGAAGTAGGAAATCTCAATTTGTATTCATACAATAATTCCGAGGAAGAAATGCAGGTGAAAACCTCATCAATTCTCCATGGATCATATCTGGAAATATCAAGCATGAATTGAAAAGTATATTTCATGCTTTAACTCATTCGAATTTTCATCACTCAATACAAAAATATCCAATTTAGAGAACTTGAACAAAACATAAATAAAACAACACCATTACCTTTGTAAAAAAACAAATAAATCAGAAACAACGAAAGAAATGTTATCAACATTAAAACAAAGCAACAAACACTCAACAAAATTACACTTTAAACCAATCATAACATATTACAATACATTAAAGCACATGGTTATTTTGGCAACATTTCTTTCCCTCACACGGTCATCTACGGGTTCATAGAACCGCATTCTGAATTTACCGTAATCGTCGCATAGCAAAACTTCTCTGTTAACAAAACAGTCAAAACAATCTTTGACGGTGCACGTCTTATGTCCATATAACCACTGTGATGATGGCTCATGTGAGTCAAAAGCTTACATCGACGACATATAATAAAGAAAAATCCAAATGTTGGATAGGTTTTTTCTTTATGCTCTCTTGAAACTAAAGCCATTATAAGACACTTGAAACGGCTCATGATAAAACATAATAGACATTCTATGTCTGTTATATTTAACAATATATATATATATATATATATATATATATATATGTGTGTGTGTGTGTGTGTGCTTGTGATTACGTGAGTATATATATATATATATATATACAGAGACCGTGAGAGTGAGAGAGTGGAAGAAAATAATAGAGGTGTCTTCGCGGATTTAAGAACCGAACAGCTAGACTGGTCGCAAATATTATTCACTTATATGATTATAGTAGTGTGAAGCCTTATACAAAAGCAACAACACTTTGCGGATAAACAGAATTGGTTTACAGAGTGTGCTACAAGGTGTCGCAACGAACCTTTTCAGGTTTCCCTTCTCCTAGACTGTTTTTTTATGGCGAATGTTAAAGCGCCTAGTTCGTATCATTCATATATATATATAAATATATTGTTAAAGACAAGAGTAATTTTATATATATTGATCAATTTTTCATGTTGTCGGATTTCTGTAATTTTGTGTTTTGTGAGGTATAGAAACTATTCCCAAAATGAAAATTCCAAGCCTTTCCAAAATTTATGTTGATTGAAAATACTCGAAAGTTCGAATCTGCGTTCCTCTTATGTTGGGTTGTGTTTTTAAACCGCTCAGGCAGCCAAGAATCACTTCGTAGCAAAGCAAATATAAATTACCCTGATGAAGGAAGGTATCTCTCGTTAAGATCTTTTGAAACACACTATATCTGCTAATTTTTAACCACACAATATCTGCCAATTGTATTTTATATTTGTTTGAGCTGCCAAATTACACGTTTCTCTGAATGTTATGAACAAGTAAAAAATACATTTTTTCTAGTGTCTTTGAGAATATATATATATATATATATATATATATATATATATATATATATATATATATTTATATTATACAAGAAAAAAATTCAGTATCAATGTTGGCGAGAATTCTCTATGCACAGAATCTGTATGATTAGAAGTGTTGAAAGAAGGAGAATATATATATATATATATATATATATATATATATATATATATATATATATATATATATATTAGGAGAATTAATGACAAAGTGTAAAATTTGTATGGCGCACTGCGTACTTTAGGGCTTCATTGGTTTAAATCATTGTTTCTGTTGATGTAACTAAACAGGTGCACGAAGATGGCTATAATTATGGATAGATAGGAAATGCAGAAAATGTTTGAACGTTGTAATTTTAAACTTTTAAATTTAATTAATTTTTATAGGTGAATCTGGGTATATTAGTCTAGCCAATTCGTTTATCACAGATATCAGGCATGCCGCAGCTCCAAGAGAGACAGGTTTTATCACAGTGATTATAAAAGTAAAATGGATATTGGAGTAAGAATTTGATTCATTTAGAAATGTTGTCATGAAGGCCATATGGCGACGTGTTATCCTGTCAGCATTTGTGTGCGGTAGTTGATTTTCTGAGGGTGTCCTTCTAGAGTGCCCTACTAATGCCTTCACCGTAGACCTATCAACGAACGGTCTTTGGAAGTCGATCGTCTTCCATTCTTGAATCAGACCCTGCATATTATGACATTATGTATTATGGCATCATTGCCCCTAATGCTGAAGCTACTGACATTCTTTTCAGACCGGTATACTTTGAAAAATTACGGAAGCCACGCTGACAGAAACATTTGGAGAACCGGAGGTTGTGTCAGTAAATGATCCAAGATTTAGTACCATAAATAGGCCTTTAAACAACTTCTATAAATAACATCTTTATAATCAACAGTGCTCAAATTTTAATAAACCGTAATCAACTTCTACTGACATTAAGGTAAATTAAGCAACTAAAAATGAAAAAATGTTATTTTTACTATATTCAAGCATTCGACTAGTTAGACTAAAATGTAATTTCTAAGAACCAATCATAAAAAGTAAAGCAACTATTCAAGAAATTTGAGCATTAATGCTTGCTAAAAAATGAAGCAACTTAAGTACTAGGCTAAATTCTAAACTGACTATTAATAACATCATTTATTTTAGTAGCTGTCCTTATTAATTTATAAAAGCAGGTATGTTAAAGTTGACTATTTTACTCTTAACTTTGCAGTACGAGTAAAGTGCGTGAGAATAGAAAACATACAAGTATATACATTCTAGACCGCCTTCATTCGAATGCGACTCATAGCGTCGTTGGTGCCCTTGCCGATATGCATGGGATGTTGCCTCATGTAATTTCTTTTTGTAGTTTTATTGTAGGGCTATAGCTGGCTTAGCTTGAACAGGTTGCCAGTTGAAAGTGCTAGTGCATAAAAGCTTTTTATTTCGTTATTCAACTCCTCCGAGGCTTGCATCAATGCCGTGCTGAAGAATAATGAGAACAGTGTCAGCGCTAAGGAAGCAAGCCTGTTTTACGCTGTTTTCGATTGGGAGTGAGTTTTGGAAAATTCTGGTTTTCCGGAGATGCACCCCATGAATTTGGAAAATCATATTACTGAATTTTGGTGATAACCAAATTTGCAGAGAATATTTCAAGCATCCTATCTACTTTCTTTAAACCAGAAAGGTAATATTTAGCCATTGACACGAGGCATATATATATATATATATATATATATATATATATATATATATATATATATATTGAGAGAGAGAATATATTCTCGTGTAAAAATGATGGAATGATTGCAGTTAAATATAGAATTGTATTGAGGCGGGTTGCTATTGTGAAGTACAATCTCGCTCTGAATTCAAAACTTGTTCCATATCATATCAAATCTAAACTCTACCACACTTATGTATTGACTGTGGTACTCTATGGTTTAGACTGTGTCAACAGGAACTCTACATCATTAATGAAAATCGAAAAATTCCAAACTCTATGATGAAGTTGATCACATACAATAATCTTTCTGGACACACATAAATCGATGATTTCCTTTAAGCCACTTAGCTAATTCCTATATTACCCATCGTCAAAATTAAGGGAATGAAAATTTATAGCCACACCAAAGGAATAAAATGTGTCTAAGCGAATGGGAGCGAGTAGAGGCCATTAACCTCACCTAAGATCGTCAGTTGTGGCGAAAAATATCTCATTTTAGTGTGAAAGTAGTCGAAGAAAGCGATCAGTGATTATATATACATACATATATATATATATATATATATATATATATATGTCTGTGTGTGCGTGCGTGTGTGTGTGTGTGTGTGTGTGTGTGTGTTTGGTTAAATACTTTAGATGTATTATATCTGTTGATTTTCATTTTAATCATTTCCAGTCCATGGATTAATTTCTTGGTAGCTGTAATATATATATCTACAGCAATCCATCTCTCCCTGCGTTAAAAATTAATCATAATATTTTACGAAAACTACTTTTGATGTGCGCCACAGAAGTTCCCTTCTATGACCACCAAAATAACATACGTAAAATGCGATGGCGTTTCCATGTGTTCCGTCCTGGGATCAACCTTTAGCAACTTCTACATGACTAAGCTAGAAAATAACGTACTTAAAACAACCTCTATTTACTTAAGATATGTATATGATATTCTCATTTTAATCTAAAACATAGACGAAATACATGAACTACAAAATAACTTTAAAAATCTTCGTACTTAAGTTCACATACGAACTTAACAAAGGCAATAAAAAAATTAAAGTTACTACCTTTATCTAGAGCCCCTATATCAACACACACACACACACACACACACACACACACACACACACACACACACACACACACAGGAATTTGCAGCCATTCTTCCATTAACACCTGCTCCAGCTCTTTAAGACACGATGGTAGACGGCACCTAACTTGTTGCTCCAAAATACCCCACAAATATTCAATAATATTGATATCTAGAGATTGGGGAGGACACTCCATGTGTTTTAGCTCACTTTCATGCCTTTCATACCAATTCTTAACCACTCGAGCGGTATGTATTGGAGCATTATCATCTTGGACGATGCAGTCACCATCACTGAACAAAGTCTGGGCCATTGGATGAACATGATTTCTCAAAATGTTCAGGTAATCTTTGCTGTTGATTCTACCATGCAGGACAAGACATTTCCGATGATATGGCGGCCCAAACTATCACTGACCCACCTCCATGCTTCACTGTTGGAAGGAGGCAGTCAGGGTTGTAAGCTTCTTTGGGCTGCCTCCACACATAAACTCGCCCTGAAGTTGGGAAACTGGAAACTGGACTCGTCTGAGAATATTTGCTTACATTGGTCTGCAGACCAGGCATTGTGATCTCTGCACCACTTCAACCTCTTCTGAATGTTGCGAATGAAGAAAAAAGGTTTCCTTATGGCAGATCTTCAATGATATCCAGCCTTACAGAGCCCACGACGAACAGATGGTTATTGAATTCAGCAGTCACTTTGGCCGCAGTAGACTGATGATTTTTTGCCACATTGCGTTTCATTGTACATCAGTCACTGTCAGTAAGTTTGCAAGTCCGGCCCGAATTGCTATGGTTTCTAGAGGTTTTGCACTGTTTCTCGAATTGCGTCATAGTTCTTGATATGGTAGCTCTTGAAAAACCAAACAGTTCAGCAACCTTAGTGATCGAGGCTCCTGCCATGCAAGCTCCAACAATTTGCCCTTTTTCGAACTCGGTGATATCACGCATTTAGCTTAAATTTTACTAAATTCTAAAAATAAATAAGACAAAGACAGTAAATTAGATAAATAAACGTATTTACAATAGATATAACCAGCAATTACGAAGTTTTAGTTAAAGTTCTTAATATAATAGGTCTTTGAAATATAGGAATGGAATTTGCACCTGTTCCAATTATTTTGTCCAACCCCTATATATATATATATACATACTCTATGTTCATGGACAATTATTTAAATTTAGTGAATATATCCATTTAAAGTTAACCTGTAATAAATTTTAAACGATAAAATCTAAACGATAAAATATCATAGTATGGTTGAGTTTAAGCCCTCTCCCCCCCAAAAAGCAGAAATGAAATACAAACGGCAAATATTTAAACGATACAATACTTAGGGAAGGGATTAAACTTAGGAATATTAAGATTACCTCCTCGGATATCCATTGAAACTGCTATCCACCAAAAGAAAAGAAGCCTGTCCCCACCGCGGGCCATTTAAAAGATAGTTCGGGCAGCGGATTGGTTGTACAAACATCCAATCGGATGTGCGGAATACGTGGTCTTGCTTCGTCTGATTCTTTAAAAAGGCCAGAGTAGTTGTTAGCGTTTCACTGTGAGGGGGATCAGGGGTTGATCTCCCCTGATTGGGTCGATTTGGTGATGGGGAGTATGATGTTGAAAGACCCGAAACTCCCTGATGAACCAAGTCAAAACATCACTGACGACCACTTCGGGCGCCTACATAGAAGTGTATTTTAGAATTACACACACACACACACACACATATATATATATATATATATATATATATATAACACAGGACGTCGGAGTGTACAGTGAGTCATCAAATGCACTACTTTAAGAAATATTATTATATATATTTTAAATGGTAATAATAGAAATCAATAAATAAATAAGAAAAGAATAACATCATGGAATTCTTAGCAAATATATGAGAAGATTTATTTTTATTATTATTTTGGTTAATAAAAATTGACTATTCTGAAAAAAAAATAACGTTTTTGTTATGGCTCGAAACGCTTTTGTGACAAATACGTCCTCGCCTCATCCAAACAAAAGTATTACTTACAGTCAGTAAATCAGAAATAGGTAAAAGAATAATATTATAGGAAAATGTTGTTAAAAAGTTTAAATAATAAAAGATAATGAAGGAAATCGACGATACTGAATCGTCAGAGAGAAACAAATCAGACATTACTACACGTAATGCCTTTACTACAATTTCAGAGGTTACGTCCTCACTGATAAAAATAGAAAGGCTACGCTTAATTATAAAAAACAATAGATTTATTCATGCAATGTATAAGCAATTTAACAAATCAAGTTATTGAATGTTCTTTCTATAATAATTATTAGTGAGATATTCATAATAAATTAAATTTGCTAATTAACATTTACTTAAAAAAGCAAAACAATCGATGCATACCACGACTTATATTAAAAAATAAACAAATATATATTTTGATAATTAAAGATTATAACTGCATAATGATATAAAGAAATTATAACGTTATTAACAACTAAAAATGTAAGAATAAATAGATAATTAAAATAACCAAAAATCCCCTTTAGAATAAGATATCGCTGCCTTTAAACAATGAAAAACACTTCCGTTCAATCTAACATCAGCGCTCGTTTATATACACACACACACACACTATATATATATATATATATATATATATATATATATATATATATATATATATATATATATATATATATAAGATAAAATGGAGTAAATCCGACAACTATTTTAATATATTTTCTGTTCATACGTAATATATTTTATGGATACAACTTCTTTGAGTAAATCCTCTGTTATTTGTTTATTAAACAGTATTACTTACATTACCGGCCTGAATGTCCGGGAAATTTAACTCAGCATCTGAAGATTGCGTTGTGCCTGAAACAGTTGTGCTACCGGTCAGAAACAAATGTATATTTCTTATTAATATATAATTTATAGCTCTGTTATTTTACAATATCGAGTATTTTTATATTATCTCCAGCACTCAATGTGCTATATATATATA
The DNA here is from genome assembly GCA_964036315.1 of Acanthosepion esculentum. Lineage (NCBI taxonomy): Eukaryota > Metazoa > Mollusca > Cephalopoda > Sepiida > Sepiidae > Acanthosepion > Acanthosepion esculentum. The sequence continues at coordinate 50,148,714 of OZ038478.1, forward strand.
TATATATATATATATATATATATATATATATATATAAAATGAAAATGAATTGTAATTTATTCAGAAGAATAGATATTTAAAGTACCATGATCTACGAAACCCCTGCATTATTATATGACTGCACTACTTCTTACCATATTAGTACTGAAACAATGTGGAATACCTAAACCTTAAAAGAAGTAAATATATAAATGAGTAAAAAAAAATAATTATATTCTAAAAAAAAAGATTTAAAGTAAAAATTAAGGATCCCGATGCTTAACGTAGATCACTTTTTGTTTCGCTTATGTCGTTGAAATTTCTTCTTTTACCTGACGCCGTGTTAACGGTAAAACGAATGGAACGAGTTACACGGTTTTTAACACCTGCTCGGACAGTTTACGCCCAGTTCACATTATTGGATTTAGAAAAGCCTGGAATTAAATTTCTCTCGATGAGGTAAAGGTCAATACCATCGTTGTTAGAAACCTTAACCTTTGGATTTATTTCTTGTTGTTGTTACCAGTATAACCTGACGCAAGCTACTTGCAGTGGTAACGGACTTCTCCAAGTAACAATTTGTTGCTCTGAGAGATGCTATGACATGGAACACCAACGATAATAGATCATGGGAAACATCCATATCCATAAATGTGATTCGGGATGGACGTCCACACGCGTACTCTGTCATTAGAGACAATTCAAATACACGTCATCTAACACCTTTTCTCTTGTCTCCATTTTGTACAATTA
>OZ038478.1:50161945-50164445 GCA_964036315.1 Acanthosepion esculentum
CGGAAAATTACCTCACAGACATTAGAGGATACTTGAGTCAACAGAGATGTAGTTCTACAGAAGGATGCTGATAATACCACTGGTAGAGAATTTGAACAAAGGGGGAATTTTGTGTAAAATGAAAAAAAAAAATGACACTTATACTTACATGCAGAAAGAGACAGATGAAATTAGTAGGACACGTGCGGAAAGGGGGCTTTGTATATTTGACCTCCACAGGTCATACTGGTAAACGGGACAGGAAAATAGCGTGTAACCTAGCTAACGAGTTTGTGTAAATGGACAGCAGGACATGATCTGTAGTGGAGGTGATATAATAAGGTAAACGTTGCTTGGTGCTACAAGTGGCAGGAAATGGAGGAGAATCGTGATTCCTTACACCTTGCAGGAGACCTGTTAACAAAACATATGCTAAACGCGAGTCTGAGTGTGTGAGTCTAACGTGGGGATTAAAATGCACAAATATGGATAAAAAGTGTTGTATATCATTAAAGCGATACATCGATACAGATAAAATATGACTGCGTGTGGTAAAGAAAATCAATTGAAAAAAATAAATAAATGCCATATGACACAAACAGAAATCGATTCCTTTCAATTTACCCAATCAGGTATTTACTCAGTTTTACCTTTCAAACGTATAAATTTTGAAGCACATGAGAATTTCTCATCATTGCCTTACGACACACGAAGCAATTTCTTATAACGTATGAGGCTAAGACAGACGTAAACATAAAAAAGAAAGAAAAAAATTGCGTAAAATTTATTTTCACTTAGTTCCTCGCTTATTCAATCAAACGTACGCTGAACTATACACCGCCAGTAAAATATAACATTTTCAATCTTTCAAATCAAATGTGTGTACATACACATGCACACACACAAACACACAATGCAATTAATTATACATAGACACATCAAATTAGCTAAGCGTTTATTTGACATAAATATTTATTTTTAATTTTTTTGTTTATATACTTAAACTGACGCTTCCATATTAATAATATAGATCCAAAATTATACATTACAAATTCACAATTCAGCCAGTCACTACGTCATTGTTTATGCTGTTTGTGCCCCGAATGTCATACATCCTCTGCTACAGCTGTGATCTTCGATGCCAGTGCAAGATTTCAGAAGTGAGGTAGTAGATCTTGTACCTCGCTACTAACAACCAATAATTCCTTTTGTTTTATTACAGACAGTAGCTGAACGAAAGATTGACAAAAGGACGTTTTACACGGAAGAGAATTTGACACAGCGGGCATTAACATCTTTCACGCAGATATAAGTATTGCACTTGCATCGACGCTTGCTGAATATTAAGCAGACGAAAAAGTGGATGTGAGCCGAGTTAGCGATTATTTTATTATCAGACGCGGAGGTTTAAATATCTGGGAAGCGTTTTGACATAGAACGGTAAGTGCAACACTGAGATCCTTAGACGTATTGGAATGGCCAAGGACGCATTCCAAGAGCTGGGCAGAGTATTTCATGAAAGGAGGATTTCTTTGGCAACATAGAAAAGAATACGGAGCTGTTACGTGACATTAGTCCTTCTATCCGGCACCGAATGTTGGACGATTTCCTCAAAGATGAAGAAGAGACTCGAGGCGACGGAGATGTGGTTCTACAGAAGGATACTAAGGATATCATGGACCGAACGTGTGAGCAACGGTGAGATCTTAGATATGTTGCAAACAAGGAGGAGGCTTATACTTAATATCAGGAAGAGGCAGCTGAAGTTTCTGGGACACATAATGAGGAAGGAGGGTTTGAAGAATGTGATACTCACGGGTCGAATAGAAGGAAATAGAGACAAGGGAAAACAACGCGTGTCACACCTGGCGGGCTTAAGCAAGTGGATGATAGAAGGTGGTCTGGGGGAGTAAGCAGAGGGAAGGAACTTGTTGAGAGCTGCAAGGGATAGAGGGAGGTGGAGAGCTATGATCGCCTACGTCCTGAAAGGACATGGCACATAAAAAGAAAAGCAGAGACAACAGCGATAATTGCTTCGACTCGATAGTGAAGATATATCGGCATATCGTCTCTCTTTCACCCCCGGTAGATATACAGAGGCAATGGTCATGATTATGTGCAAAAATGTTTTGCGTTTGTCTGTAGTTTATGCGGAAATAAACAGAAGACACTAATTTCAGGGCGTCTTTCATGTTTTATTTCCATCTATGGTTCAGTAGACGTAACACTGCTAAAGTAGCACAAAGTAGAGAGATTTTGTTAGCACAATGCTGTTAACATTGACTAACGTGAAGAATAGGCAGTACATCGTAGCAGGACTTTTGTTCGCGTAATACGATAAAAATGCTAAATCGAGGAGAATACAATTTTTAGTTCACTTTAAAAGACAATATTATGAAATCAGCTATCGTCCCTATCCCAGATAAAGTAGTTTTTCAACTCCACTTCATGTCAGGAGAGAACGTGAGCCCGAGAAGGTGCAACGAGTCAGTTTCCTGGAGTTTAGCGTCAGTCATGTTGA
>OZ038478.1:50169445-50181945 GCA_964036315.1 Acanthosepion esculentum
TTGCAATAAATCACCGTCTCCGTTATTACGAACTATCAGCATTCTGCGAAAGGTGCCTTCTGTCTGAGGTGAAAGCGACTAGATCGAAAGAACCGATAATGTAAGAACTCCAATATAATTTAATACTGGGCAAAGTATAATATGCGCTCCAAAAAATATCCCAATCAATACCACAGATTTACTTGTCTGTTCCATGACCATAACCACTAGGGCGTGTCTTTTAGTGGCTGGCGCATTGTGCATATATTTTCATGAGTGGTAGTAGTGGAGGGAAAATCATGGATGAATTTCGAGAGATCTTTTTAGAATTAAGGATTATTATTTTAAGGATAAATAAGTCAAATCAATTTGAGAAGCCCATTGGTGACGCCCTCAACTGGAGGGTCTTAAAAAGACTGGGTAATCTAGCCTGGGGGTATTTCAAACTGGGCTACAGCTGCATAGCTTATTGGCTGCTTTCATCAAAATCTTTCACTCGATCGCCCACTTCTACTAGTAGTGTATGTGCATAGTATATACTTATCAAATATCTCAACTGCATAGTATATACTTATCAAAGATCTAAAGATCTTATATTGAACTTTGTATATTTGCCCTCCCGTATCACAGTGTTGGTGTGCTACATTCTCAGTCAATACTACTACTACTACTACTAATAATAATAACATAGTATTTAGATGCCCAATCCTGATACCAAAGATATACAATGATATAATGTTGGACAATATATACTTTGGAGAGTAGGACAAGATATAGCATACCATATGCTAAAATATGGTATGAACATCACATTTAACCATAGAAGTCTCTGAAATAACTTGGGACTGACATACATATATAAGCTGATAGAGCAGACCTAGTGATCAAGTGATACAAACAACAGAAACTGCCTTCTCATAGATATGACAGTGTCATCAGATAAAATATATATCAGTTAAAATATGTAAAAAAACAAGTAAATATAAAGATCTTGAAATCGAAAAATGTCACTTTAAAAAACTACTATGGATAATAATTGGAGCCTTGCGTACAAACACGAAGATACGGACAAATTAACAAGATCACTGTCAGTTCGTTTTTACAAGTGATTAAAAATAGTGCGCTGTGTAGAACTGCTTATTTACTGAAAGAGAGTATTATCAATGAGAAGAAAGTATAAAAACTGTGTCAAGTAACAGTTAACATGAAAAGGTTTTTGCAAATAGAACACATATTTACTACCTCACCTTACCCATTACCTCATTAATTGTTATGGTGTTGAAACCATAGAAAAATAACACAGACTCGGATATATAGTTAAACGGTATATTATTCACGGAAACGTAGTACAAAGTAATGTGGACTGAAGATTACTTCTCTCACTGGTGTCCTGACTCACTCATTCATACATTCACTCGGTGATACACACTTGGTAACTCACACGTGGTGCCGTCCTCTAGGTGACTGCCACTTACTCAGAGTTGGTAGCCATATTATATAGGTGTGGAAGAGTCCTTTGTAGGTAGGTCCCCACAATACCCACCTTCCAAACCTTTTACTTGGTAAAAGGGTTAATACCTTTTCTTCTTTGGGTTAATTCTCAAAGGTTCGGTGGATTTCCTTTTTCTCCCCGACCTTCGTTGTTCAGGCGTATGTTGCGGGGGTTCGAGGTCAAATGTGTCGTATATGATCTCGATGGGTTCTTCCACTTCATCCTGTGTGCTGCTAGAATCTATTTCATGCCGTTTTTTTATTTGATTTATATGTCTTTTATGGGTATGTCTTGGTTCTTGTATAATATACACCATTTTGGCGATCCTTCTTGTGATCGTGCAAGTACGGCATATTTTTCTGAAAATTTTTAAGAAAAATTTTCTGGCCTGGAAGAAATCTTTTTTTTGTTACTTTTTCGGTGTTACATATTTTTGACTATTTTGGGATTAATTTGTCAAAAACAGATGTCACCTTTCTGGCAAACATGATTTCTGCCGGTGAGCCATTTGATGGTGTATTCGTGTTCGGCGTTATGCGATAAACTTGCAGGAACTGCTGCAATGCTATGTCAGTAGGAGTTACTTGAGCTTTCTTAAATGCTCTTTTCAGCGTGTCAACGAACTTCTCTGCCTGTCAATTAGATCGAGGGTGGTATTGAGGCGTAGTTATGTGCTTGACTTGGAAAATGTCGCAAAAGTTGTTAAATTCTGAAGTAAACTGTGTGCCATTGTCGCTGACAACACAGTCCACTACTCCAAATCTCGCAAACAGCTCATGTAGGAAACTGATTGTTACAGCCGTTGTCAGCCTCTTGCATCTTAAAACTTCCGGCCACTTGGAGTAACTGTCAACAATGATTAAGTAATAAAAATCGTCAATCGGCCCACCAAAGTCGATATGTATCCGTGACCAAGGCTGGTCCGTTTTTGGTAGGTGGAGCTTTGGCCGCCAAGGCGCATCCTCTGCATGTGTTTTTCCATTATGTCCTTGTCCATCGCCGGCCAGTAGACATAACCCCGCATGAGACTCTTCATACGGTTTTTACCGGGGTGTCCACCGTGGAAGTCTTTCAAAATTCGCATGGTAAATTATAATAGTTGGTAAATAATTTATTTTAAAATTATAATTGAGAAGGATGGTATCCCATCTCAAAAGTCTATTCGCCGTATAAACCGGTAAACCTTTTTTAGAGTCAAATATGGTTAGTAATGGTTTATGATCGGTCTGTAGAATGAAATACCTTCCATGCAGATATCTGTGAAATTTTGTTACTGCGAATATGATATTGAGGGCTTCCTTTTCAATTTGGCTATACGGTTTTTCTGCGGGTAGCAATGTTCTCGGTGTGTGTGCTATGGGTTTATGTGTACCGTCCGGCATAATATGCAAGATACACGCACCGATGCCGTATGAACTCGCATCGCAGGCCACAATGATATCCAATGGAGGGTTAAAGTGAGTCAAAAATAGTTCTGATGTTAAAATATTTTTTATTTTTTCGAAAGCTGACTGGCACTCCGTTGTCCAGTTCCAACTTTTCCCTTTTTTAACAATTCATGCAGAGGAGCAGGTAACTCGTGCATATTATTTATGAATACTTGATAATAGTTAGCAAGTCCCAGAAAACTTTGGAGCTCGTTGACGTTTTTTGGTGCAGGAATATTTTTGATAGCTTCTGCTCGCCTTGGGTCAGGTCGTCTTCCATTCTTATCAATGACATGCCCGAGATATCTTATTTCATTCATATAAAAATCGCATTTCGATTCTTTTACTTTGAGACCGAAATCCTGAATTCTTTCAAAAACCTTGTGGATATGTTTGCGATGTTCCTCGGTAGATTTGCTTGCTATAACAATGTCATCTAGATAGGCACACGCAAAGTCCAAGCCGCCCAGCATGGTATCCATGATCTGCTGAAATATAGCGGGTGCAACTTTGACCCCGAAAGCCAATCTGTCAAACTTGTATAAACCCCTGTGGGTGTTCATACATAGAAGTTTTGCGCACTCCTCCTCAACAGGGATTTGAAGGTATGTATCGCTTAAGTCCAATTTGGAGAATATTTCCCCACCATTCAGTTTATTAAATACCTCCTCCAGTGTGGGGGGAGGGTAATGGTAATCTTTTAAAGGCTCATTGAGGCCCGTTGAAAAATCCGCACAAACACGAATTTGGTTGGACTTTTTTCTTACGTAAACAGCGGGGGCAGCCCATTCGCTAAAACTCACTTTGAATAGTATACCGGCATTTTCTAGTCGGTCTAATTCTTCGTTGATTTTTTCAACTGATGCAAATGGGATATTTCTTTTACTTTTGAAAACGGGTTGAACATTTTCTTTCAGCTCGAATTTGGCTTTTGTTTTATTACATTTTCCTAGCCCCGCAGAGAAAACTTCGGGAATTTTTTCCTTTAATTCGTCTTTCAGGTCTTGGGCATCTGTTGTCATATTTTCCACTTTTTGGCAACAATTGTTGATTGGTTGATCCCACAACTTAAACCGTTCCATCCAATCCGTTCGAAACAAATTCTCAGAATTTTTATGGACAAAATTCTTTAGTTTCTTTGTAATGCCATTCAGTGTTACAGGTAGCGTTAACTCACCTTCAAATTTGATTTTGTCACCAGTTACTGCACGTGCTGTTTTGTTTGTCTTTTTCATTGTTGGTTTTTTTAATTTCCTCCAAGTATAAAGATTAATTGAGAGATCCGATCCAGAATCTAGTTGCAGCTTAACTGTTTTGTTTAGAATATTAACTACAACGTATTTTCGTAGATTCTTTTCTACTTCTTCATTTGATATAGTTTGTCAGGACTGTTTCTGTTATTCCTTTTGTTTCTACAGAGCGCCCCTTTGTGGCAAATTTTACCACAATTATTACATGACTTGTTTCGGTAAGAACAGTCTGCCGCCCAATGTAGTCCACTGCAACGTCCACATGGACTAGGGGGTAATTTTTGTTTTTCACACGGTCGTCTATTTTTAAATTGTGAGTGGGCGTACTCTTTGCTTTCTTTACCTTTTTCAGGGGAGTAATTTTTTGGCTTGTACTTAATCCTCCTAACATACGATATGCCTGATTCCTAGATGTTTTTAGAATCGCTTTTCACAGTGATTACTCGCTGGCAATCTTCCGCTAGTTTTTGTAATGTGAGACCTGGTTCGCTTTCTAGTCTCGATAGAACTCTGTCTAATCTCCGAGTTCTTTGCCGAGACTAAAGCTTGGGTAAATATTAAACATTTGAAATCGTCAGCTGTCAGTTCGGCCAAACGAAAATCGTTATAGTGCTTATTAACAATGGACGCAAATGTAAGATAATCCTCGTCATCCCGTTTTGACAAGTTAAAACACTTTCATCTTTTGTGGAATAATGTTGTATCAGGGCTAAATAACCCAGACAAAAGTTTTACTGCTTCATCGAACCCAATTCACTCGTTTTCTTCGGAAGAATGTAATCGACGAACTTACTATGTTCGGCTGTTCCCAACTTTCTCAAATGTAAGCGAACATTTTTAGTGTTCGTCCAATCCTCACAGTCAACAAAAAAGATCTTCATATCTTCTATAAAAAGCTTCAAATGTTTTATCTTCTTCAGGAAGATAATTAAATGTCTCCATGGAATTTCAAATTGTGCTGTGAGAAAATGCAGTGTTTTCACTAACATCCTTTTTACCAAATGTCTTTAGAAGCAATTTTTCTACCAACATTTGTTGCTGTTCCTCAGTCTTCTGTTGCAGTTCAAATTGTGCTTTCATCATCTGGACAATAATTGCTTTAAAGTCTTCCATAATGACTTCAAATACGTGTTTTCAGAGAAAGAAAAGAAAATTTAGACAATTTCTCTTCGCTAAGAGGGGAAAAAGAAATGAATTCCTTTCCTTAATATTTGTCAGCTCTGGTTGGTAATACTAAAAAAACTTTTCTAATACACTCTGAGTGTTTCAATTTTTCTCTAAAAGGAGAAAACAATTTCATAAACAACCACGCTGCCAAACAGATATATTTTTATTTTTATTTTCTGTGTGGTCAAGAGAAGCGAAGAACACTTATAGCAATGAGGGGAAAAAATCTTACTTACAATTTTTCACTAGTAATTATTTTCAAATTGTTGGTTTTACTTTAGATTGAGTAAATATTTCTTTTATACTTTTCTAAATATAAACGACGTCCGCATCAAAGCATTATTCGTATTTCCATTCTCTGTTATTCGGTTGGAGTGTTAACATATAACTGTTGTATATGTAACTTACTTTCGTGAAAGATTTCTATTTGTTCGCCACACTTGAGATTAACACACTAGGATCTTTTTAAACGTCTTTAGTGTTATGGCGTGACACTTTTTTTTCACTTCAGGTAGAGGTTTCTCTTTGGTTCTTCAGTTCTTATGGTCGGCAAGGGATATTTTTGTTCTTGCCTTTGTGCGATTCGGAATATCTCGTCGTAAGATGTTATGGTCAACAAGAGAGAGAATTTTGGTCTTTCCTTTCGTGAGATCGTTTCGAATCTCGTCGCCAGTTGTTATAGTGTTGAAACCATATAAAAATAACACAGACTCGGATATATAGTTAAACGGTATATTATTCACGGAAACGTAGTACAAAGTAATGTGGACTGGAGAGTACTTCTCTCACTGGTGTCCTGACTCATTCATACACTCACTCGGTGCTACACACTTGGTAACTCACACGTGGGGCCGTCCTCTTGGTGACTGCCACTTACTCAGAGTTGGTAGCCATATTATATAGGTGTGGAAGAGTCCATTTGTAGGTAGGTCCCCACAATATTAATAATGACACGGTAAGGGAAATGTACTAAGTAGTATGTAAAAGAATATACTACTGCTACTGCTGCTGCTGCTACTACTACTACTACTACTACTACTAATAATAATCAAGAAAATATAAAGATTAAAAACAGGCAAAATATGTCCACATAGTAATCAAAATTAAAGTGAGAAATTGAGGAAATCAGATTGAGTTTTCGATACTAGATAAGATTTCAAGAAATTCAGATATTTCGCCAAATAAAAGCCAGAAGATCAAGAGGAAGTATAAAATTAAAGCAGCAAATGAAATACAACAATCAAGGAAATACTTATACAGAACTTTCAATTAAAAGCCCAGAGAACCAGACGATATGAAAAGCGTTGTAGATTCTATGGACAATATAAGATATTTCAAACGGACCTCAATAGGTTTTACAGGAAATCTGGAAAAAACTGTTATAGAAGTCAAAAAGCCACGAACTATTGAAGAAGTAAAAAAGTTTGGGATAATATTTCGAGCAACCAAAAGGAATATAATTCCAATGTAGAGTGATTCAAATGAGAACAAGTAAGAATGAAATAAGAACCTATGCAAGAATGGGAAAACATAAAGAACAATGTTAGACAAGCTCAAAAAACCAAAAATCCAAAAAATGGAAATCCCCAGAAAATGACACAGTGCCCAAATTTTAGCTCTATCATCTGACATCAATCCATAAAACTAGCGCAAATTTTATCAATCCTAATTAATAACTCCATTGAAATTGATGACTGAAGTTATTACAAAACGGGTAAAACAGATGATCCAAAAAATTACAGGCGAATACACATATAAATTGATCACATCTGTTCTGATGAACTGTACTTACTTTTTTCTCGATGAAAACAGCATTCTTCTGCAACAGAAGGGATGTCGAAGAGATTCATATGGTTGCAAAGATCAACTACTAATAAATGAAATGATACTGGGAAATTGAAGGTAAAAAGGTACAAAGCTCAGCACAGCTAGGACAGATTATGGTACAATACAGTTTCAACATCCTTAATTGGACCAGGGTTGATATTAAATGAAAGGATGTCAAAACGAGAAAGCTCCTCACTTGCATCAGTGGATCAATGGATTTGTATTCGATAAGCCGTAAAAAACGCATCAATAAAGCAATTTTAGAGCGTTGCTTTTGGATCAGAAATGACTTGGAATCTATACTTTACTTCAATTTCTTTGGCAATCATATGCTAAATGGTGATCAATTACAAAAAATCGCAAATAACCTAAGAATATTCACACTGTTCAAGTTATGTAAAAAGAAAAACGGTTCCATAGAAAATAAAATATTTTAAGATTAATTTTTTAATTTTTTATTATAAAGCTATTAGCATGTGCTTGATTTGTAACTGTGTTATTTTACATCGAGATCAATGTTTAGTATTGGAGTTAAATTAATGCTACATCACAAAACAAAGTAGTTTTCAGATTGAAGACTGAAGCAATACAATCTTCTAATTGTCATGTGGAAATATTTGGCAGCGTAAGACATTAATTAAGTCTAAGCATCTCCGAATATTACGGAAAATTAAGATCAGGAAATATACAATTTAGATTAATAGTATGATACGGAATGACAGCCATAAGTCCAAGTAATGCAACCCCATCTTTTGACGCTTCTACTTTAGAGAACGTCTCTCGCTCTCTATGTGCGATTTTCCTTCAGAATATGGCTCTTTGCGGTTTCATATCTTTTAGCAATACTTGATGCTTTATGACCAATCATTCTCCTGGTTCAAATTGATACGTCATCTATTCAAATATTTTCAAGTCGGCTACTTGATCTTCTGTTTCACCTGCCATTGACATATCTTGTGAGTGTTAAGTTCCAAGTCCTCTTGCTTCATTATATCTACCAAACATGTCACCTGTCTCTTTTGCTTACAACAATTTCTCTGAAGATCCTATTTTAAAACTTGCTTAAATCGTATTTTAAAGCTTTTCTCAGAAACTCTGACAGTGTTATCTCATTCTTCATCAGCAGAACCACATCATTATATCTCAAAGTAATTTTGCCATTAGTGACAACACTGTTTAAGATCCACCTACACAGAAAGGAAACTCCGGGAACTAACAGACAAAGTAGTAAAAGAAAGCGAGAAGAAAGGAGTGACACATCGGTTCTAAAGAAGATGTCTGTCAGCAAAACAAAAACTAAAGAAGTACAGAGGTTTAAATATTTGAGAAGTGTTTTAACAGAGGACGGAAAATGTAACAGCGAACTCGGAAGGAACATTTGAATAGCAAAACAAAGAAAGGTTTTTACATTGCTGTGTAATATCAATTCTCCTACACGAGTAGGAGTACACCAAAATCTCACAGTTGAGGAGGAGAGTTGAATCAACAGAGATATAGCTCTACAGAAGGATATTGTGAATACCATGGACTTAGCGTGTAAGCAATAAGGAAAATGGAAACAAAAAGAATACTTCTACTTAAAATCTGAATCAGAGGTGAAATACTTGGACACATTTATGAGGAAAAAGATGTAGTAAAAAGAGAAACATCGTTAAGTGCTACAAAGCATATGCAGTTGTGAAGTGCAATGATTGGCCATATCCTGTCATTTAGAAGATGAAGACGCCGTATCAGCCATTAGACAATAATTAGCAGATCAGAAATGCTGTCTTTGTTTCTAAGGGCATATTCCGTGGAATAGTTACATACGTACACAAATATCTAGTGATAATAAAATATCAAAAGCTGTGGGAAGCACTTTCCTTTTACAGCATTTACTATAGTGTTTCGATATCGTATTCGTCAGAGCTCTGATATTTCTCAGGCTAAACGTAACAAATACAGCGAAACTCGTAGAAAGGAATTTACAAAACTTACTTTTACAATTATATGGAAAAATATCCAGGTCGAAAATGTAAGGTAAAATAAATTTAGGTTGATAACGGTATTTATTTTGTCTGTTCACGGCGAAATCTAAAAAAGTTTGAATCATCTGACTGAATTCTATGTCTGTGTTTCCTTGGTTCTTATGAACAATCAAGATCTCATTTGCGTATCATAATTAAGGAAAGTACTTATATGGAAACAGACACGCAAAAAAACAAAAAAACAAATATTAATTCATTAGATAATGCCTTCGTTACGTTTGCTCCAATGACTAGTTTCAACAAATTGGCGAGTATTTATGAGCTATAAAAATGTAAAAACAGACTATATGTTACCACTAGATTTTAATTTGACATTCAAGTGCCTTTAAGACGTACGGGTTCTCAAGTGCAGTAGCTTTATATCAACAGAGTAGTAATTGGAATTTCTCTGTCGATTCTGAATAAGATTTTGGAAGGATACTGTCTTTATTTTACAGTCTAATACTATTCACGCCAAAATCAATGATGCACGTATAAATCTATCATTCGGTCGTGCATTGAATAATGCGGCAAGATCCGGTTTGGTGCTTCTGATAGAGATTCTTGAGAAAATCCAAAGAACAAAAGTTATCGTTCCTGACCTGGTATATCGGCTTCCGTTACTTTTCCATCGTCGTAACGTAGCTACCATGAGTCTTTTCTATAAGTATTCTTACGCAATTGTTCTAATGTGAGTTCCTCTTTGGTACTTCGACCCCATGAATTTAAATGCAGTATTAAATAGGCAGATAGTTCTTATCATTTTACTTTTGAAATAGCTTTGATGAAATCGTATTTTCTATTCTAATAAATTTCTTCTCTCGCACTCGCGAATTTCTTCTGTCATCTGGCCTTTTCCTTTCTTCTTGAGTCCTTATCTTTCGTTTTTATTGTCTATATTCATCGTTAACGTTTTCTCATTTTTTACAACTCTCACTAACTCCTTACGTCTTAGCGGATTTATCGTCTTTCATGGGTTGGGGGGCGATTAAAAATACAGTTAATTATTGTTCAGGTACCCAAAAACATTATTAATTATATTACTTGTTAAGTTTTTTGCATTAACCATTGCTTTATTTTTGCGTAATGTTTCTACTTCTAACTATCAAAATATTGCCATCAGAAGGCATATACTATATATGTATTTTTCTATTTTAGTTATTCTATATATATATATATATATATATATATATATATATATATATATATATATATATATATATATATATAACACTTATTGGTTAGAGTTGAATTAGACCAGGAAATAGGTGTATTAAAAACTACTCTATACACGTATAAAGAAAATACAAATTTTTAACATGCAGAGCGTTTAGATTAAAAAAATAGGAGATCAGCTAATGTGTGTGCCTGTGGTGTTTATATATATATATATATATATATATATATATATATATATATATATATATATATATGTGTGTGTGTGTGTGTGTGTGGCTAGAAAGTTTGATTTACAACCCCTTCAAGTCATACGATTGTGGATTTTTCAGGAAGGTGACTTTTTGATGTTATCAGTCTGGAGAGTCGACCTCATCGTGTGGCGCATATGGAAAACAATACCGCAAGTTGACCTAAGATTTGTGAATGTAACTGGGTAGAAGTACCTGTTCGTTAGCCGCCAAAACCTTTTTTAGCACGAACTTACATATCATCGTCACTGATATTTCATGCATACCGGTGTTGCTCAAACTGTTAAACATGACAGATTTTGTGCTTTCTCACAGAAACTGTAACTAAGCGCCATTCAGCGTAGATACACTATAAATCACAACTTTCGCTTTGTGCTTGGTGAACAGACACATATATGGCTAAGATGGCGTCTGCGACCGGGATTGGTCTAGCAGATGACCTGGCACACTGGTGTGCACTAGAAACTGAAGTCGCCTATATATATATATATATATATATATATATATATATATATATCTATCCGATGGAAGTGACGTTTTACATCCGGGCTTGCCTACAAACAGGATCGTTCATAACCAATTCCGACCCTCACCCGTAGATGTGCAGTTAAAATGCACTGAAACCAAGTTGCATCTTTGTTGTGAGTAAAATGGTTTTGTCTATCTGATAAAATTATAATAAATAAATATATATATATAAGTTGCTCAGTTTCGTATCCTAACGTAAACAAATCAATTCTTTCAAATTTATTAATAGAACAAATTTTATTACTCGATCTAACGACTGTTTCTATTGGCCAAGTGTACGAAGATTCAAACCTTGCTGGTGAGCTTATCTTTTCCTTTAATAAGATTTCTCGAATATTAAGTCCGGTAGACGAAAATAAATAAACTGTTTAATAAATAAAGGCAGCGTCTACTCAAATATGGGTGAGCACTAAAATAAAATTTAATTAATAAAATCTGTTGGATTAATAAAAAAATCATTACTTCTTTAGGAGCCAGCGAGTAACATACAAAACAAGTTTGATTGAGTGGATATCGGAGCGGATGAAATGAAAATTGGTAAAGATTAAAAAATTACTAAGGCAGATAAAAGAATAGGATATTATTATTGAGAGTCATGCTCGCCCACTAATTGCAGAAGTAGAAGATAAGTCAATATCATATTCAGGCTTCAACCCCACAAACTCTACCCAAATTTTTGCTGAAATCGACAATCTCTCAGTTCCTTGTTTTGAATATTCAAGTAAGTTTTTATAAATAAAATTTAAAAAAATATTTTTGGCAATTTCGCGATTGTGATTAATCCATGATGCATCAAATATTTTATTAGTTTGATTTGATTATTAAATGGCATATGGGTCATTTAATACCGCAATTAAATTTTCTTGGGAGTTTTGAGGAAAGCCGAAGAGCACAATGGCCGAACGTTGTGATAACAACAACAAACCTAAGTAAAATAGTCTAAATATAAATAGTGTAAATAAGAAAACTGATGAAGTATCTGGTGAAAATGAAACCGTCCCTTCTGGTTTTGAAGATTTTCGAGAATGTGATTTTCAGAGTTTTGAATAATGATTTTCCCACTCTAAGGATATATTTTTTATGGGAAAACGGAGAAGGAGAAATTACCAAGGTGAATAATAAAAGTTTTAACGCCACTCGAAAAAAAAATGTAATTAAATTTTCAAAAAAAAAAAAAATTGACATTTAATCAGAGACTTGAAATATGCAATGATTCCAGCAAAAGAAACGTACACACAATAATGAGAAAAATAAAAAATAAACGAAAAACACTAAAATAGATTCAGATAGACGAACGCACATGAATGAGAGCAGAACATTAATGATTTCCTTAAATCAGAAAGAAATGGGAATTACAAAATTAAAAATATTCAAGAAAACATTGCTGTGAGGGTTCC
>OZ038478.1:50189643-50227143 GCA_964036315.1 Acanthosepion esculentum
CTACACAAGAAGGAGAACTCAAACATGGATGTCAGAGAATTTTTGCGACTATATCACCCCTTACATCTGGCACTTAACACCCCAGACTGAAACGCCCTTGATTACAATGTGTAGGGTGCGACTGAGCGAAAGACCAACAAAACCACTTATAACACCAAAGATAAACTGAAAACAAGAATTATGTCAGCATTCGCCAACATAAACAAAGAGACCTTTCAGAAGATTTACAGGGGATTCCGAGGTCGTCTGAAGGCCGTGGTTGAAACCAATGGCGATTTTATTTAATAAATGTATTCTTTTGTAATTCAAGATATTTTTGTGTAATGTTGGTAAATATATCTGTTAAAATGAGATGTCAGTGTTATTTTCATTTTTGTGTAATTTAGACAACAAATTATCCACAGGGATCCTGTACACACACACACACACATATATATATATATATATATATATATATATATGAATCTCAATTTTAGTTGTAGCATCATCTTG
Source organism: Acanthosepion esculentum (assembly GCA_964036315.1). Taxonomy (NCBI): domain Eukaryota; kingdom Metazoa; phylum Mollusca; class Cephalopoda; order Sepiida; family Sepiidae; genus Acanthosepion; species Acanthosepion esculentum. Next base: position 50,190,136 of record OZ038478.1, read on the forward strand.
TGTATGCTGGGAACATACCAGGTACCGTCGTTGGTTAAGGGCGCCGTGTGCTCGGTCGGTTGAACATGTAAGCTGTTTGTGGGCGACTGAACCGTAGCCCTACTATGCTACTTGGTACTGATATATTCTCAATAATAAGTATCTAGCTTCAAGATCAGCTGAACTGAGAATTGTCTTTCTTCTAGACTGATTGGCAAACAAAACTAGTGATCCCTGTTTGCCTTGCTATTTAACACAGAACTGAGGAAAGAATAGATGACGAATTTGAACGCAGCGACCTCTGCAGGCATTTGAACTCTCTCATCTCGATATGCTGCTACGTTACAATGAGTTCCTTCATCCCGATATGCTGCTACACTACGCACAGTTTTGTAATAATCGTAACAGGTCATAAAATTAGGACTTTCATCACATATACGTGTAACAAAGTTGATAGCTTGCGAAATGTAATCGTTAAGCCAAGCTCAAATTTTTGTGAATATCTTCTCATTAATGCCCTTACAGAGAGCAAAACATCGAACTGCGGCAAATTCGTTCGATGAGTGCGGTTTACCTCTCGACATTAAATTAATTGAGTTCTAATTATCATTTCACTTTTGACATATGTATCAGTGGCTCGCCGAATACACACGGGGAAGAACATTTTTCCGTTATCTATCTCAGCCTGTCCATTATCTATCTATCTATCTATCTATCTATCTCAGCCTGTCCATTATCTATCTATCTATCTCAGCCTGTCCATTATCTATCTATCTCAGCCTGTCCATTATCTATCTATCTATCTCAGCCTGTCCATTATCTATCTATCTATCTATCTATCTCAGCCTGTCCATTATCTATCTATCTATCTATCTATCTCAGCCTGTCCATTATCTATCTATCTATCTATCTCAGCCTGTCCATTATCTATCTATCTATCTATCTCAGCCTGTCCATTATCTATCTATCTCAGCCTGTCCATTATCTATCTATCTATCTATCTCAGCCTATCCATTATCTATCTATCTATCTATCTATCTCAGCCTGTCCATTATCTATCTATCTATCTATCTATCTATCTATCTATCTCAGCCTGTTCATTATCTATCTATCTATCTATCTATCTCTGTGAACACGTTTTAACGAAACTCTCGTACAATATTAAAAGTAGAATTTTAAGCACGAAATACTCCAAATCGCACTTACATCGGATTTCAACTGGTTTAATTTCTTTCATCGCCCATTTTCCTTTATGTGTTTCAACTTGAAATATTATTTTCATTCTACAAGACATTGATTTTCTGACTGATTCAATCAATTCAATCACAAAAATTGGAGAATAATCCTTGATCAGGATGTATCGACGCAAGTGGCATATGATAAAGAGGTAACGAGTAACGTGCAAGAGAACTTCTCACTTAGAGAAAAAAATCATAAATATATTTTATCCAATTAATGCGCATGTCATTCGATATACTTACGTATGGTATTTGGTAATTATCTATACATATAAAACAGATGTATTTCTGTGTCTGTGTGTCTGTGTGTGTGTGTGTGTGTGTATGCTATTTATGCATGTTCTCATTTCTCGACCGACTTCAAGGAAATTGTATGCAAATGTTGCAAATTTATGGAAATAGACCAAAATCAACTTTTCAATCTCCAGCCCTCTCCCGGTTTTGGAGAAAAATCGATAGAACTGAAGGTGGGTACGACTTTTTGCAAAAACCAAGGCAATATTACTCGCGAACAAAATTTTTACCGGTTCAGTTGATGTTTTTGCACTTAATGCAAAACATAGATCATGTTACGAGGTTTATGTAGAAAGCTTGACAGTTTTCCTGGATTCACAAAAAATTGCAAAAAACTGAAAATTATTTTGTAATACTTAACATAAAAACGTGAATAACTTCCTCATTTTTTATCCGATTTTCGTCAAACATGTCGCAAAAATTTGCCATCATACAAGAATGTGGTTTTAGTCCTGCTCGCTTCCACGTATATAACGAAAAGCCACGAAAAACTATTAAAAAAGCCCATTTTTCGTCCCTAACTCCCTGGACTTTCATCCGATGCTTTCCAAATTTGCTATGTAAATTACATATGACACAATAGTTTCTTCATATGATTCCAACCTAAACTGGCATTCGAACAACCTTTGATGCAAGCATTCTTTGAGAAGAATTATTGAAGCGTTGAAAGGGAAAAATTCCCGAAGAACCTCTTATTAACCCCAGATTTACAGTAAACGTGCGATGTAAGAGTGGGCGTTCATGCGTTACACTTGACGCTGAATCAATCTCTGACGGTTCATCCCGGTTTTTGTCTCATTATTAGATTTGTGAACAATGCCATACTATTTGGAAGTTGTTACGGCCATAAGAAATCTACTGAATATCTAAATCATTGAAACATTTTAAACTCGAGCAACGACCGAAGAATTTAACGATGGAATCCCTTTACCTCGGCTAATCTATCTATAAGAACGTAGCCTAATCATAAAAGATTATCGCACAACTTATATTATTCCAAAATACTATCTTTGTCAAGGTAGAAATTAATCCAAAGCTTTTCTATTAATAATGTCGTTTTTACAGTGTAATTTCTAAATCATATTACAGGGTGTACCTTTTTAGGTTACGGAATTGTTGACCCATCCATATATACTATCCTTACTCTGGTTGTAAAGTTTATTTATTAGTCTTTTCACCACAAGCAAGACAATAAAACCACCATTAAGATGTTAGGGATTACTGAGTATGAGAGAATATGAGAAAAATCATTTTAAGGCGAGAAACTAGTAAAAGAACAGGAAATTGTTTTTTTATTGATTTCAACGCAAGCAAGGTAGTAACACCACTAGAACACAATGAGTTAATGAGTATGGATGAATTCGAAAACAAAAACAATACTAGGGAGCAAGAAGAACAGAAGAAGAGTAATCAGGGGAACAGTAAGCGATTGATATTGCATTCAAATTTTTTAAGGTCAAAGTTGTCTCGAGAGCATGTGGTCGGAAAAGAGTTCCACGAGCGAAAAGTGCAAGAAAAAAAAACTGTTGTCATAGAACTTACAGTTAAATCTAGCCAACTCAGCTGTATATTGGTGAGACTTCGTCACCTGTTTAGTACTGCGATTAAATTCATATAGTCTAGGTACCCAACCGAAGAGCTTATCCGAAGAGTTGCCTTGGATTTATTTATAGAATTATTATTTATAGTAAAGACACTGGGAGGCAACTTTACAGCGGTGGGAAAATGTGTGAAGCCGAGACACAAGATAAGTAGAGCAAATAATATTTATTCAATAAATAATAATTGAAAAATTGTATTATTGAAATAATTATATATATATATATATATATATATGGTGAAACTACCTGTCGATTTCGAAATGTGACCTGATTCGCGAGGTCTCCAAACACTCATCTCCATGTTTGAATTTAGAATGATTTTTCTTCGAGAATAGCTGCCACACAAGTCAAGAGAGCTTCGTATGGGCTGCTATTTAATTCCATATTTGCACAGAAGATAGACACGTGCGATTTTCAACAGCATTGTGCCAAGTGAACGAAATGGAATCGACTGGAGCCATTTCGCTATGAAGATCACATTCACAGTTTACACGCACACATGAACACACACCCAAAACCACACACACACAAATAAACAAAACACACAAACAAACAAAACACACATACATACGGACACACACATATGTATTTTCTCCATTTACAGAGGAGATTTCGATCTGAAGAGTGGAACACCTCTGTGTTCACGAAATAAATTATAATCGAAATGGATAATTAAAGTCTCCGTCTTCTTATTATCATTATAATGCTCTGTAGTCTACATTGAGCTCTCCTTGGATTTATATCCTCCTCGGAATATATATATATATATGGAATTAGTGTTTAAGCCTTTTTATTATATCCTTACTCTGTCCTGGACATTGAGATCTACCTGGATTCTATCTTCTTTGAATTATATTTTATAGATATATATATGTATGTGTGTGTATGTATGCATGTATATATATTTATATATTTTTACCACTAATATTATCCCTCTCTCTCTCTCTCTCTCTCTCTTTATATATATATAGCTGAGTTTTGTGTATGTTTATGCATACATATGCACGCTTCATCAGTGAATTGGTAGATATTTCGTAACCTCTGGTCAACACGAACAACTTCTAAGGTCGAACGCTCATACGCTGACCCAAAACTAGACGTTCATGAATTGTAAAGCCAACTTAGAAAACTCACTTTCTTACTCTAGTTTCCTAGGAAACGCTTCAGTTAGGTAATGAATAAAAGTAATGCATTGCGATTAGACGACCATTTCGTCTTTAAATGGCCTTCGAAGGAAACCTCACATGAACTAACTGAAAAATAAATGCACTGTGAGTTGTAAAAACAATAGCAAAGTTAAAGTGGTTTCAGCAAGATTCTGGCACAGACAAACTAGAATCTTCATGATAATATTATATGTATTATATATGTTATTATATATATGAAACTGTTTATATATATATATATATATATATATATATATATATATATATATATATATATATATATATATCATACACGATTGGAAACATAAAGGATTCCGATCGGACCAAGAAGCCATTTAAGAAAAACAAAAAATAAAACAAATACAAAAATGTAGAAATTTGCTCAAATTACTATGAAAACCTTTCAGAATACATGCACATTTTAATGCTATGCATGAATATAAGCATATATATATATATATATATATATATATATAATGCACATATATAGAAATGTATATACGGATATATAATAATGTATGTTATATAAATATATATATATAATTATATACTATATATATATATATAATTATATACTATATATATAGCAATAATCTATATATTTGTGTTTAATATCTATTACATATATATGCAAGTATAAATACAAGATTAGTGTATAAATATATGTTTCTATACATGTGTATATATATATATATATATATATATATATATATTATGCACAGTATAGTGTATATATGTGTCCTTGTATATGTAATAACATATATGTATATAATTATATATACAAATAATATTTATCCACTGACATATATATATATGTATGTATGTCAGTGGATAAATATTATATGTATATATACTATATACTGTGCATAATATATATATAGTGTGTATATATATATATATATATATATATATATATATATATATATATATATATATATGTTGTTACAAACATTATAGTATTTACAATTGTGCTCAAGTACGCTTGTGTGTTTCCGTGCGTATCTATATGTACATCTGTTCAGTGGAATAAGTATTTTTGTATTTGGATGTGGCCTTTCAAATAGTGTGTTTATGTCTTTGTTTTCTTGAGTTTAAAATCGACTCAGTTCTCTCTACGTGTGTGTGAGTGTGGTTGTGTGTGTATGTGTGAGTGCTTGTGCTTAATGTGAATTGCAAGATAGGTTAAAACTTGGCGAGAATCATCGACCGGTAATTGTGACCCACTGCTGGGAGGTAAGTGCATCATTCCACCGGCCCAACGGTCTTCAATTGTTAGCCACAGATGCGATGGAGTCGGCAGTAACTGGTTGGAAAAAATAGCCAAATGTCCACGAGTGCGATGGGTGGTAGGATCTGGATAAGGAGCAGGCTAGTCGGCGAGACGAACGATTCTTGGCAAATGGTGCTTACCTGATGTAAAATCCGTTGTTTCCAAATACATTCAGCGGCCAACCGGAACGCTACATCTTTAACCTTGCCATCGTCTTCCCAACCGTTTCCGCTCACGTCCATGGCGGCCATTTCCTATGCAGCATTTTCCCCTTTTATATGAAGCCTAAATATCTCCCACATTTTTTCTGACGTATATATATAATTCAATAGCAGAAATTTGCTCGAAACTCAGCTTTTTTTTTCTTTAGAAGTTTTTCGTTAACACTCAGTGGTTTAATCAGATCAGGTTTATTCAAAAGCTAATATTTTTGACTGGAGTTCAAATGCATGGCGAAAAGGCTTCAAAATTTACAGTCTCGAAGATTAATCCTTTCAGATTTACCCTCCCTCTTTCTAGGTGACATTAGACTCTCCTTTAGAAAATGTTAGGCATTTCTCAAAGCAAGTAGGTTAATTTTGGGTGGTTATAAAACTTTTTCGTTTTTTTTTTTTTTTTAAATCCGTAACGAGGATGTGCGGCTCGCCAAATGAATAGCGGCTCGGAATGAGAAATCTGAAAGCCGAATTCGAATTCCAGATGTGTTCGTTACATTCAATTATGTGTAAATATTATTGGGAAAAGTACGACTGTATCGCTTGTCCCCTCTCAGTTATGGGTTAAATAGTAGGACTTACATACGGAAAAATTAATATCTCCAAAAATATTGTTAATGCAGTATACACACGCCCCCCAAAAAATATATTTATAAAATCGAAAATATGCTTTAACTTTAAATAACCGACAAAGGATTGATAAACAATGAATAAGAAATCAATCCATAATCTCTGACGATTCAAAAATCACCCTAATCAATATCTTATTCGTTTTAAAATACACTGTGGTGGGAAACCATTCTCTGCTGAATTTCTTTTAGTGAAATATCTTATGTCTTTGATTCACTTAAACTATAAGCTCTATAAATATAACATTCGAAAGGAACAAACGAGAAATTCGTACAAGTGGATATGATAATTTACATGAAGGAAGAACTGCGCCAACATTTCAAACAATGCTAAGTTTCATCAAACGCTACGATAAATATTTATTTTTAGGTTTTATTTCTTCCGGGTCATAGAGGTTGACATATCTGTTTTTAATCATTTGTTAGCAATCCCATTTATTAAAAACCTACCCTTTTATTAAATTTTCTGATCATTCCTACCAGTCATTTATTACAACTCGCCATTTGTACTTGGCACTCGAAAGTACTAATGATTTCTTTTCCGCTTATAAGATCCGATACTCTTGAACAGAAACTTTGTTCGGCATTTAGTCGCGCTGGATATTCGAATTTATCTGAAGACGTTAGTGAACAATCTGAAAACTATCTAATTGAGTGATTTAACACAATAATTGTTACTCTCAGAGAATAAAGCTTAATTACCAGTGTTTGGTAGTGGGAGAATCCCTTTATCCGCAGGCTCATGGCCATATCATGTTGAAACACCGGTTCTCGTACCGAGGTTAAGCTACGTCGAGCCCGGTCTGTAACTAGATGGATAACCGCTTGGAAATACCAAGTGCTGCAGGCTTGGAACTGTGAATAATGTAATGGATAAATGGCCCGGGATTCCACCTGGGTTCGTTATATTTACTTACGAGCAAATACTCTTTGGAAAAGTATGAATCCACCACTCCTCCCTAGTTATCGGTTAATTAGTAAAACTTGTATCAATAAAACCATTATTATATAAAAAAAACATACCCCAAATCTTGCGGACAAAATATTTAGATTTCGACATTCAATAATTCATAGGAGTTGATATGTCCTTAAACAGACCCCCCTTTATCAGCAGTTGTCAAATTGTTTATTAAAAAGGAAATAATATTTTAGAAATGCTGATATTTTCTCAAAATATGCCTAACGTCATCTTGAGTTCAAATTTATAAAATCCCAGTGACATGCATATCAGAGATAAATTATTAATAGACAAAAGTATCCTGACTTAGGAAGTGATTGTTTCACATGTAGGTAAATTAAGTTTTGTCCTGTTCTCGTTCTTTCATCCGCTTCCGTTTCCTATTTAAATATATACTCGCTGATGACCAAAACGTTCGCAGCGTTTTAGACAAAAGTTGGAAACCCTGGAAATAATAGGATTAGTATAACTTGTGCTAAATATAAGCATAGCTTGACTTACCATAATTTTTAATCTTCGGAATTGACTGATTGGTTTCTTTTTTATGTCTTATCAAGAATTTGTGAGTTATTTGAAGCCGAAGCATATTTTTTATTGTAAATGTTTTTTTATGAGTGAATATTACATTAAAATTTTCTTATATTTCTTTATAAAAACAATGACTTCTCCTCATACAGATTCTAATATTTAACCCATAACTGGGAGGCGAAATTGATTCATAGCTTTCTCCAAATATCTGCGCGTATTAAGCTTAACAAAGCGTTTAAATTTTATTTATCCTTAACTTTCTTGTATAATAAAACGTTTTCATGACTCAATACCCCTTAAGCGTCAAAACACTAAAAACGAATACTGATAGTATATAATTACATGGATAGGTCTCTGAAAAAGAAAATTTCAGTAAATAGTATGGTATGCTAATGTAATTAGGGCTTGCCGCATCTCTCAGTTAGCAGAAGTCTCTTACCAGTGAAATTCCTCAGAAAAGGAATGATTAGAATGATTGGTTAGAAACGAGGATGAAGAATAAAACCAAGTCATTGATAATGGCCGATACCTGAACGAAGCAGAACAAAGATGAACTTCGGGCTGTGTATTCACGAATTTGTTACGGCGTATATTTACTGAATTAAAAAATGCAATAATACTTCAAAAATTTAAGTAAAGGGGATTGTATGCGTGTGCGTGCACACACACACACACACAAATATATATATATATATATATAATGTTGAAGGAGATATTAATTACCTTGATCTGGCATTGAGTAAAAATGAATTAAAGTATAGGGTTAAAGAAAGTCCCGCTTCCTTTTTTCCCCCCAATAATAGCATTGGAAAATCTTGTATTTCCCGAAACAATTCTGTCAGATATTAACTATTTCGGCCATCACGCATGCTCAAACTGACAAACACACACATATATATTATTTTTATTCCGAAATTATTTCATATTAATCTAAACGTTAATTTTAGTAGAAATATATGTTTGATTCGTTGATTTTTTTCCACACTTTGAAAATGGTCAATTAAGCCGGCCGACCTGTAGCAATTTCTGAGCCTGAGCGGTCTAAAGCACGTCAGATAAGAAGGTGGCTTCTGATGGACACAAATTCTAAATTTTCCAGAGAGAATATTTTTAATTCATTAAGTCTCTCGAATGTGCAGGTCGGTAAACGTAACTCTCACTGTCAACACACACACACACACACACACACACACACACATATATATAATTAGAAGAGTTCCCATGTGCTTCATATAGATTATATAATGGAGTCGATAAGTTGTTTAATAAAACAAAAGCAAACGAAAGGGTACCGATGTGATCAGCACGAAAAAAAATTATTAATATTAACCAGGTGACAAAAATGAAGCACGGAGATGAAGGTTCCAAGTTCGGAATTTTCGGACACGCCTGTGGCCTTCATCAGCGGACGCGAGAAATAAACAGAGAAACGGTGGAGACTCACCAACATTAGTTGGTGGTAGGTGGAAAAGGAGTGAAATATTGAATATAGAGGAAAAAGTGGTTTAGAACCTGGGGGTGAGGAAGGTGTTGATGCCGAGAGATTTGGCGCTGTGAGATTTGACGTGTAGGATACAGTGTGAGAACTGAGTGAAATAAGCAATAAAAATAAAATGAAAGAGAAAACGAAAAAAAGAGACAGGAAAGGAATAGCACACAAAAGGGGGATAAAGAATTCTTTTGAAAAATCAGAAAGAGGGAAGTGCGGAAAAATAAACTGAAATAAAAAATCACAGAATAATAATAATAATGATGCGAGATAGTATCAGTGTTTACAATGGCAATAAAATTAATAAAATAAAAGAGAAAAAAGAGGAAAGGAAGAGTACAAAAAAGTGGTAAAGAATTCTTCCGAAAAATCATTGTAAGAAAATGGGGGTGCGGAAAAATAAACTGAAATAATAGAATAACAAAATATTAACAATAAAAGGCTGAAAAACATACAAAAGTAGAGGTATTGTAAACATGAGTGTATCTAACAGTGTGTAAATATATATCAGCTACCACAGTCCTTTAGGTACAAAAACTAGTTATTTGCAAGTGCTAAGGAGAAAATGTCCGATCTTGTTTGTAAGTTTCTTTAAGTTATTTTCATGTTGTCTTCTGGCGTTGAGTGAGGTAAGGTTTCCTTAGGTTATTTTAATTTTATCTTTTAGCGTGGATTTGAGTGTTGTCAAGGTGAGGTTCAAAATACATGATTAGAAGAAAAAGTAAGGTTATTTTCACAAAAAGTTTCACACAGCGAGAAATCAAACAGAGATCGGATTTTTACTAATAATGCCATCTACAAACAGGATTATCTCCAGCCTCAAGAAGTACTGTTGGTAATTCTCCAGCGTTTCTCTATTTCTCGCATCCTCTGATGACGGACACAGGCGTGTTCGAAAATTCCGAACTTGGAACCTTAATCTCCGTGCTTCATTTCTGTCATGTGGTTAATATTAATAAATGTTTTTCGTGCTGATCACATTGGTACACTTTAGCTTTCCTAAATATAAATATAACTCCAACCTAAATATATGCACTTCAGCTCTGGCTTAGTTTTTAAAATAACCGAAAATATTACCAATTACTACTATAACTATCGTTTGAATTTGTCTTTCCTCTTTCATCGTATTAATCTCTCCTGTTTTCACTTTTCCTCCCTCACTCCTCACTCTTAGAAAGCTTGGAAATGCTGTGCCTAAACCCTTGACCATTGTTGTCGAAAATAAATTTTTCAGGTCTATCCATCACTTCAACACCTCAGCCATCCTTCACCAAACTGCTATCAACAAGCACTATTGTTTCACTCCGTCACCTTTTTGCCTTTATTTATTATTATTTTTTGTCAAACAAATGGGAATAAGGTATTGACTTTTCCCATATGTCTTGCTTACAAAGAAAATTGTTCAAAACCATTTTTGTTCTCAACAGTCGAAGTGCAATTAAATGCATTGAAACGACGTTGCTTCTTTGTAGTGAGTAAATTATTTTTGTCTATATGAAAAAATTATATATATATATATAATTGTAGAGTGGATAAATGAAGCGGCCAGATATAAGCAGGTGTGTGCATGTGCGCTGGTGTGCATACACAGGCAAGCAAATAAATAATCGTCAGATTTATACATGCGTGTAAACATAATAGTGCTCAATGCGGTTTTACAGAGAAAAAGATGTGTATTAATTAGTACATACACGCGTAACTACGTGCAATGTGCTGACAAGTGTACGCGTCTCGCTGGGGTCTTTTCCCACCCGAACTACATCTTACCGACACTGGGTGAAATAGCCTTTTTGTTTCAACACTAATGGTCAAACTACAGCATCACTTGATAAGACACCAGAAGTGTTGAAATAAAATGGCTACTTTTGTAGTGATTTTATAACATATTTATGTTATAATTTTCGAATAAATTATATTTGCTCTATTCTGTATTGAACACTCTTTTAAGAATAGTATTTTTTGGTTATTGGAATTTATTCAGTATATACCAATCCTATATATATATATATATATATATATATATATATATATATAGAGAGAGAGAGAGAGAGAGAGAGAGGCACCTCATCGTAATAAGTAGATAGCTTGTCTCGTAAGATCACTTACGAATGAGTGGTGAATTAGATCCTTCCTGAGTACACCAAGTTTACTTTCTTGTATCACGCTTAGTAAATCAATATATATATATATATATATATAATATATATATATATATATATATATATATATATATATATATATATATATATATATGAGAGCATTGCGTTTTGGGATAAAGGAATATGACGATTTTATGTTTCCTTGAAATAGCATAATAAATCATTTTGCAATTAAGAACGACTTTCTAATATAATTTAATCTTCTCTTATTTGCAACAAGGACAAAGCGCCCTTGCTCCTGTTCATATAACTATATCTAAACCACGAGAAAAAAGTAATTTTTGAGGCGTAACTTGTTATTTGCTCTTATAAGACAGAAACTCCTCCTTGTCTATGGTATTTCATAGTTCAAGACATCGAAGTCGCGTATGTGCAAAACAATAAATAAGAAAAAAATTAATGTAAAGAAAAAAGGGGAATAACTATACACCTATACACACTGGGTTTCTCATCCTGTTTTATCGCAGTAGATACCTAAATGCACACAGAAGAAAATACTTAAACTTCCTCTTCCACATAGGTCGACTGGTGAAGGACAGACAGAGGTGAAAACAGACAAAAATCTATTTCAATACATGTAGAAAGCCAGCCAAAACGTGTCTGTATCTGTGTACTGCTACCGACAAAACTACCCCTGCACTCACCTTTATTTATTTTCCTTCTTTTTCTTCCTCCTTCTCTCTAAACTTATGTTTTTTTTCTTTTTTTTTCGCTTCATTCTTTTACCTGGCTTTCCTTTATTATCTTCCACTTCTCTTTTCTTCATATTTCTTCTTTATTTTTTTCCTCTTCACGCGTTTTCCTCCACTCTCCAAAATATTCTTCTTTCTTTGTTTTTCTCCTTCTCTCTAATCTTAACTCTTTTTTTTTCTAATTCACATCTCTCCTTATTCTTCCGTTATTTTCTCGCCTTTTCACAAAATATTCTTTTTGTCTTTCTTATTGCTTCCTTGCTTCCTAAGTCACCCTTTCATTTTACTTTAATCTTTCTTCGATCCAATCTTTCCTCATTTTCTTCTTGCTTTTCACGTATTTCCTCTGTCTTTCTTATTCTCTTTCATTTTCATTTTTTTTACCTTAATTCTTATCTTTTTCTTTATTTCTATCTTCATTTCTTACATTTTAATTTATTTTTCCATTTCTATTAGGTTGGTGCAAAAATAATGTCGTTTTTTGACGTTCAACTTCATGTGAGAAAACATTATTTTTGCACCAACCTAATATTATATTTTCCTCTTTTCTTCCTAATCACGCTTCATTTTCATTTCTGATTCTTTCTTGTTTCTTTTCTACAAATCTTTTACATTCTTTCATTCTTTTTTCTACTCTTTTTACTTTCCTTCTTTTCCTTTCGTATTCTCACTTATTCCAATTGTTTCCTTCTTTTACTTTCGCCACAACTTACTTCTTCTATGTCATTTATTTCGTTTCTTTACCCCGTTTCATCATGTTGCATCTATTGTTCTTTGCAGCCCTAAAACCACAACGTTAAAATCAATAGAACATTGGCTCAAGTATGCAGCTGTAGATTACATTGGAATTCGTCTGCGACTGAGATTACTTTAGCGACCGAAACGAGGGATGTTTTTCAATGTTCATTTACCTCCTTTGACTTTTGATGAATATGCGTTATGCGATCGAAAAGAAAATGCACAAAACTTATATAAAAGTTAATTATATTATTAGTAAAAGGAAATATTAGAGGAATTTCTGATATAAAGTATTTTCCGGTTTATCGGATACATCATTCTTTTAATCCAAATTTTTTGAAAAATTGTACAGTCGTATTTGAATGATTCTTATTGAACAGAAAGTTAATCGGATATTTGAAAAAATAGTATATTTTGTTCTTGCCAAAAAAGAGCTCAAAACATCAAAATGAGGAAATATCACATCACTAACAAAGAAAAGAAAAACAGATTTGCTGTCAATTAATTTGGTTCCAAGCCTCCAAAATCCTTACTGAACTCACTACTGACTGGAAATGAATCAGCAATTTTATCATTGCATCCAATATTATTATTAAAGACAATGTTATTTTCGGCACTATTTACTGATACAAATTGTAATCAATATTGATACCATATTTCTTCAATGATGAAATAATTATATTATATTTTCCACAAATTCTTCACGCACACCTAATTAAGTGTCGCTTATTTTCTTCGTCCTGTCGGAATCCTAGCAAAATTTCGCTGCTGCACCCAGTTGATCCTTTCCTTATTAAAGTTTTAAATAGGTTGTTAATAGAATGATCGTGAATGTTTAACTTTTAACTATAATTTTACAATGTTAGATAATACTTGACTCTACCCGATAAGATTATTTAAGGCAGAAAATAAAATAAAACAAATATTTTAAAAATAGGCTAAAATCGGCTAATTAACGAATTTCCGAAACTATTTAGTTTTTATATATTAGTTGATGAATTTATTTATACAAAAAGCTATTGTGAACGAAAATTCTATGGGAACATTAATTTAGTTTATGGAATCTTAATAATGTATATTTTGAACGCGAGAAATAATTATATCTTTTAAATATAAGTCCCTGAAAAGAATTAAATCAGTTGCAAATTCATTTGAATCTTGAAAAATTCAGAAACAAGAATCGGAAAGGAAAATCTTGATTTAAAATACGTTCATTATTATTATTTTCCTCAGGCACTTCTGAAACATCTTTTAATAATCAGGAAATTTAAAGTTTAAAAATCCAATAAACAAGAATTTTCAATAGAAAACATTTTTTACTACGCACTGACATTATGTCATTAATATGTATGGAATATTATTAAGAAAATAATAAAATTACCTCCTTTGTTTACCATGGAATATTCGAAGTAATTTACGATAACTAAGAAATAAAGTTAACATTTGTTTTCGCACGAAAAACAATTGTTTATTTGCAGTTGGTTTACTCTTATTTGTAATTAAAACTGAAATTTATTATTCAAAGCACGTGCTTAAATTATTCAAATATTTCTTAATCTCTTTTAAAACAGTGTTGAGGACAAAGTAAATATGCTTTGTGGTTTTGATTTTGTACCATTACCTGCCTGAGTGGTTGTGGAATTATTACAGAAATAATTTGCTTTATGTGAACTTTTGAATAAAAATAGTGCTAACTCAGTATGCTTGCGTGGCAGTTATAAATGCGAGAGTGGAATCGGTGTGTCGAATACAAATTGCAGCCGAGTTCGTTACGTTCACTTTCGTAAAAGTACCCATGGGAAAAGTATGAATCCGATCGCCCCTTATAGGTTAAATTGTAAGACAGAATGTGTTCTCTAGCCTCGTTTGGCAACGAGCCTAGGAAAAAAAAACGATCATATTATATATTTTGATATCGAGTTATATTAATTCTTGATACGATATCTTGCATTGATATGATATCACGTTTGAGGGATTTTAATAAAACGAATTTTACGGCTTTCGCCTAAATTGCATTTCAGTGTTTCGCTCATTGTTATTGAGTTACATGCTTTTTTAATCTTCATTCCTTACCCCAATCTCTATTTGTTTATTTTTCTTTTCACTTACGTTATTCTCTTGGCTTCATGCCTGATATCTTTCCTCCTTCACACATTCTTTTATTTCTCTCCGTTTTCTTACCACTTAATTATAACCATGTAGCTTTATCTGCCTGAAAGTGTGAAGCAATGAAAATAGTGGCGAGATGCGCATGTGAAAAATGATAAATTTGAAATATACACATTTACTATATATTTGCGATCAAATTATCAAATAAATTTATGAATTTATTTTTGGTCGCACGCGCGTGCGCACGCACACACACACATATATTAAAGAGAAGTCGAAAACCTTTTTGAATTTAATGTAGATTTTTTAAATATATATTATACTTTATTTTCCATATATTTTTAAAAAAATATGGAAAATAAAGTATAATATACATTTAAAAAATTCACATTAAGAACAAAAACGTTTGTGGTTTTTCTCTTCTCTTTAAAATATACACTTTTCTGTCGTTGGAACAACTATAACCTCTCCATTATATATATATATATATATATATATATATAATATATATATATATATATATATATGTAGAGAGAGAGGAGGGGGAGAGAGGGGGGGAAGGAGAGAGATACAGGGTGTATCAAAATACTTTTACACATTTTCGAGGCTGTTTCCTGACACCAAAACAAGGTAAAATATCCATATAAACATATGTCTATAAGGTCATTATTGTACTTCAACACAACAACTCATAACAAATATTCGAAATCTCATATGCTTGCTTCTACACACTCATGCACTCGTCGGATAATTGACTGGTAGACCCTTTCAGATACTCACACACGGTTTCCATGACACGTTAATGAAAGGTGTCTGCGTTATTAATATCTACTGCACAAACCAATTGTTTTACAATTGTTTTACGTGACTCCACAGATAAACATTCACAGGATTGAGGTCGGTGGAACGCGTAGTCCATGGAACCAGTCATTCCATACCGATTCCTCTTTCATAGCAAATGTTAACCAATGCATTGCGAAAAATATGACTAAAATGTGCTGAAGCCCCATTATGGATGAACCACACATGTTTTCGTAGTAGCAGAGGTATATCTTCTAGCAAGTCTGGAAGTGTGTTCGGAATAAAGTCCATGTAGAAAGCTCCTGTAAGACGTGCTGGGAGAATATATGGACTTACAGTCACTTAAAATTCCAGATTCTGATTCGACCATAAAGTTTGGTTGTGTACATTTGTTATTCTATCTCTTCCAAATGTTGTCTCATCGGTAAGCAAGACTGTAGAGAAAAACAATGAATCGGCAGTTTGTGCAATAAGCCATCGGCAAAAGTTCTCCCATCGTGAGTGATCAGAGGGCGAAAGACAGTGCACCCGTTGCAAGTGATACGGATACAGGAGCTGCTCTTGAAGTTTCCTCCCATCCGGTACTATGAAATGTACAACATGCTAGAGCCACTTGACGTGTGCTGATAACTAAATCGTCTCCGACATCTTGTAGAGTGTGTTCTATGTGGTTAGGGGTATGAGCATAGTTTTTGGTGCCACGGATCCTATCTCATCAACGCGATGATACACAGCAGCAAAGGTTGGAAATATCATCTGATACAGCTGTGCAGACTCGCGCCCATTATCATTCGTAACGGCCGTATGTAAAAATCATATCTGCCTGCTCACAATATGAATATCCTGCCATTGTTAAACACTTACCAGTTAACTCACTACTACACACGTTAAACGTTGAAGACAGACTAGCCACAAACGTATACAAATTACAACATGAATGATAGTTTACATGGCAACACAGCGCCATCTACCATGAACTTTCTTTAAACCTAATAATTCAAAAACGAAGGATTTGCGGACATATGTTCATATGGACATTTGTCCTTGTTTTGATGTGAAGAACCCGACTCTAATAGTTTGTCAAAGTATTTTGATACAACGTGTATATATATATATATATATATATATATATATATATATATATATGTGTGTAGTATTTACATTATTCGGACTATTGTCCTCATCTTTGTCGCCATATTTGTCACAACGTTTCGGCCGTTGTACGCTCCGGCCTTCTTCAGGTGGTTGGAATTTCGAACCGAACCCTTTATTTCGATCACTGGGGTAGACTGTTCTAGTTCCACGAGCCATGTTTGATGGATGTCAGTTATCAGTTATCTCCTGGTAATTTTCCCTCTGAAAGTTCTCCACTGCCTGAACCGGGTATTGAACTCACACTCTTTGGGTCTGTTACTGGATCTAACCAACGCCTTTATCCACCGTACCATGTGTCCTTGAGGCCTGAAGAAGGCCGGAGCGTACAACGGCCGAAACGTTGTGACAAATATGGCGACAAAGATGAGGACAATAGTCCGAATAATGTAAATACTGTACATAATA
Organism: Acanthosepion esculentum; assembly: GCA_964036315.1. Taxonomy (NCBI): domain Eukaryota; kingdom Metazoa; phylum Mollusca; class Cephalopoda; order Sepiida; family Sepiidae; genus Acanthosepion; species Acanthosepion esculentum. The sequence goes on from OZ038478.1 coordinate 50,207,562, forward strand.
CCTCATCTCAGAAATATAGACAGAATATATATGTGTGTGTGTGTTTGTGTGTGCGTGCGCGCGTTTGTGTGTGTGTGTGTGTGAGTGCGAGTTTGTGTTTGTTGTATTAGAGTTGTAATTAGACCAGGGCGTGAATGTTCCTTTCCTTAAAGATCGTTTAAATGTAGCGAACTGTTTCCTATTCTTTGTGTCAAAATGTTTAGATTATCTGATGATGCAAAACTGTTCTTCATTTCTGATAATTAGAAACGACCAGTCATCACTTACTCCTAAGTACGGAATAGAAAGATAGGTCGAAAAATTCGTTCAGAATTCATTTGTTTTGGGATCAAAACGGGAGTGTGTTGCGATTGTCATAAAAGAACAAGGTGGAAAAATTGCAGAATAAAATAAGCATATAGCGTCTGGAATAGGTTGATAAAAATATATTTCAACAGACGGTCAGGTCTGCTTATTCTGGACGTGAGACTATTATGGTTGACACTAAAAGAATGCATCCTCTATTATACTTATGCTGAAGAATTAATTTTTCATCAATTTAGAAAGCTTCTCTTGCTAAATTTAAAACCATCATTTTTTGTTAGAAAGAAAAACGACATATATTGGTAAATTTGCTTTTTAATCCCCTCGCTAAATATCTAAAGAAAAAAAAACACTTGTCATCGCTTTTCGACACCACTTAAGTGCACAATTATTTAGACGAGTAAGATCAGTTAAGAGCAGTAAAAAGGCCATTAATTAAGTTTACGCGCTCAAAATGTTCCGCAGTGAATGTAGTTAAACAAGGTCAGTAATGGCCGACGGCTGAACGCGAATGAGTCCGAACTTTCCTTGTCCAAAACGGTAGGTTTTATTATAATTTAATTGTTATTTCGAGTTCAGCATGTACATTTACACGGAAATATGACGATTTCGGAAAAAAAATTCATAGATATTTAGCGCGGGGATTAAAAAGCAAATTTACCCAGATATTTCTGAACCAAATGACCACAGTCTAATTGAGTCGATGCAATCATTTAAATTTAAGCATTCGAGCTATCTTTTGGTCCACAGACGAATTAAAATTATGATTTGCAATAATGTCCTTTTTGAATTTAAAAGAATGAACTGATTCTTGTAGAAGTGATTTTTCTGCACTCTATTCTTAGTCTCGTCAGATCGAGACGTTCATATGGGTTCCGTGTATGGCGCCAAATTCACTTAGAAATATTTAAACTGTTAGCCGCTTTTTCAGATCAAGAAAGAAATTAGAAATGTTTTGAAGTGAAGCATTTAGGTATTGAGAGGACCATACTTCTTAGAACATCGTGGACTGGCGCCACAGAATCTCAATCGCAGAATAGTACCAGATAAAAGAAACCACATCACTTGGGGACTTTTAACAGTAGCAACAATTGAAACGGATATCACATGTAACTCGAAGAGAGAATAATGACACAGCGAAGATGGTGACGTTAAATACTACTTCAAACGAAAAGCTCCCCCATTGGTACTGGAAAGACCGATAACAGTTGCTGGATTTGTGCAACTTATTTTGATGAGAAAGAGATTTGATAAATTTCATCCTAAAATAGCACCGGATGCTCTGTCAACGAATACCGAATATTTCCTTATAAGGAAACGGCTAATTACCATTATCTTTATCTTAGTCACACACCTCCATGTACAGCCACCAGAACTTTCATTTGAAATCGGTTCTACGATTTCGATTCAAATATAACCTTCTGTATGAGTTGCTATCAACTTGTGTGTTTTATAAAAATAAGACACTTCCTTATTGACGAGTCAGGAAAGTATTTTTCATTTTTACTTTGCGTCCGCTTCTCTGGCCTCTATTCCAGACACTTACTGATAATTAATTATCAGAAGGACAGCTGATCGGACAGTCGCTACAATTTGATTCTAGGAAGAAAATCATGACATACGCATGTATAATAATGTATAATAAATAATAAAATTCTTTATCTATACAAAAATCACTGATTGCGTGTGTGCTTGTTTGTTGCGTCCTTCCGACACATAAGGATTTAAGTCAATCTGATTTAAGTGAATAAAATTTAAAAATACGAGTTGTTTATACAGTAAGTATTTTTATTTTAACTTACTTCAAATAGACAAATTTCTAATTAAAATATTTTTGACAGAAAGAGATCGCGCTTTGGTGTTTCGTCCAGATGTTTGTGGAGTAATTATTTATATTTCAGCTTTTTTAAACAAACAATATTTTAAAAATTAAAAAAAAAATATTCTTGTCATATTTAAAAATATTTTCAGGTTAATATGATTTAAAATATTTTTTGGCATATTATAAAAACATTTTTAAGTTAATCTGATTTAAAGTTCAAGTTTATTCCGAAAGTCCTATTACTATCAAATGCTAATAATAATCAGTAAAATGTTAAACATGAATTTGTAAACCAGACCATTGATGACACGAACGAATTGAAATATTTAAAAAAATTAACTTTTTATTTCAATGGAATGTTGAAATCAACTTCAATGTTTTATCACCTGAACTGTCAGTGGCCCAACGGGTCACGGGTAGTCTAGTTAGACATAGTAATAGCAAACAAAATAAAAATCAATTGATGTTTGCTTTCGCATTGAAAATATTTATTGCATAAGTGAGTGTTTATCGGCGTTATTTTCATCTTTTGCACCATAGACTTGTCTATAAGATAAGATTATATTATGGGAAAGTTTTTATTTCAGCATTTGTATGTTTTTGTTGCTGTTAACATTTATTCACGCGCGCGGTTTGTGAGTATGTATGCGCGTATTTGTACATGTGTGCGTTCATATGTGCTTCTTCTAGGTGTGTTGTGTATTTGATTGTATGAAAAGATAATGCACTTTCGTTCCATTATGAACATAAGAGAGAATTTGACAGAACAGGATTACGCAGTAATATTGAAGTGGAGTAGAAAAAGAAAAAGAAAGTTCATTTCCATTTGGCGCTATTGTCACTTGAGTTACCAGGAAGGACTATTTTTTTTCTAGCTGGCTAACAGGTATAATTGTGTTTCCAAAGTCTGAACACGACTTTTCCAAAGAAAGTATTGAGCATCTCGAAAAGGTAATAACGAATAAAAAAAATCTATGTTTATTTGCAAAACAATAATATTCGTTTTTAAAGCTCTACTGTAACATTACATAGAAAGTTACTTCGTATATATCTATCTATCTATCTATTCATTATCTATGTATCTATGTATCTATGTATCTATCCATCGATATCACACCATGCTGGTATCTATAAATTTTATAAATACCAACAAAGGACAGGAATATATGTCTATATTTCTGAGATGATGTATTTTAATTATTTACAATATTTACACTATTCGAACTTTTGTCCCCATCTTCGTTAACATATTCACGACGTTTCGGACGATGAGCGTTCCGGCATTCTTCAGGTGGTTTGAATTTTGCACTGAACCCCTTATTTCGTCCAGCGAGGTAGATTGTTCTAGTTCCATGTGTCATGCCTCTTTCGGATGTCTCATTTATATCCCTTTAACTCAACTCTCCAAGTTTCTGTTCACCCCTACAGTAGCAGAACATGACTAAGGACGGGGTGTACGCAATCGCGTGCAGCTCTGGTTTGAAATATAAATGGCAAACAGGCCGGTCCCTTAAGATAAGACTGAAAGAACATCGTAAAGCCGTAACAAGAGGGGAAATAGAAAAATCAGGCGTAGCTGACCACATATGGAGGGAAAAGGGAGATCACCGCTCCTTGTAGGATGAGGGTGAAATTTTAGACAGGGAACTTCACTGAAAAATACAAAAAAATTAAGGAATCAGCATATATGCTAGGCCACAAAAATCTCCTAAATCGGCCAAGTATAGAAACGTTATACAATATGGGAACCAGTAATACGGGGTGCTAGAGAAAAGCAATAATAACAATAAAATTACAATATCAGCTCAGGTAAAAAAGTATGGAGATATTAAGTTTATAATCTCTAAAAATTCATATACTGATATCATCAAGGACACGTGACCCAGTGGATAAAAGCGTAAGGTGGATCCAGTGACTTGACCCAATGAATTGCGTTAAATGGAGATAACTGAGACACCAGGAAGATCATAGAACTAGAAAAATCTACTCCGGTGGACGAAATAAACGCTTTAGTTCGAAATTGCAATCCCCGGAAAAAATCTTTTGGCAAAAAACGGTTTTCCCTTACTCTTTCAGTGGCCTACACAAAGGGTGCACACAAAGCCTACACAAAGAGTAATACCAGATGATACGAGGAGTCTGAAAGTTTTGGAAACTGTCTGTCGTCATACCGTATTGTTTCCGATATTTGCATATATAAAAATATAATTGATGAATGTATATAAATAATACAAGTAAAACGACTTAGCTGATTGATATTACCTTCATCATCCTGAGTTTCGTATATATATATAGTTGCGTTGATAATTTGTGAGTTTCATAACTTGTTTTGTTAATTTATCTCCATAATTTTTGTTATGCTTTTAGTAACCTATACAATTGACAATAATAAGGTGGAGATAAATAAATGATCGATGAAAGGCTTCTCATTTTTGGGTTATTTAAATTCGAACCGAATTTATGGGATTGTAAGATTTTTTTATGAGTAAAGATTGCATTGACAGTTTTTTCCTCTAGATATAAATCCTACAATTTAGCCCATGGCTTGAGGGAGGAGATGATTGATAAATTTCCCAATTTGCGCTTAAGTGAATGGAGCGTACGCAACTGGAATACGAACTCAGCTATGAGAGTTCTCATTCCTAACCACTATTGTAACACTTGCACATCTGTTTGTAGTCATGGTAATATGTGAATCTTTCGGCGTTTTTTATTTAACGCTTTTGTCATGACCCATCTATTTTCTTATTATCTGACCATCGGGAGATTACAATTTTGGAGTTGAAATTAACATGGAAATCTTTAGAATCTGTCCAGTAACGATTAGTGTCACTCTGCATTCAGTTTGTCGGAAACAAGGAAATAGTCTTTCTTATATCTACTGAAAGGAAATTTGATACGAGAGACAGAAATATCTTAGCGTAGGATATCATTAATTTCAGGGATTACTTATTAGAGAAGAGTTGTGTATTGGTTGGTTAGTGCCAATATGACGGGGATCACCGAATGCATACGTCTGTGTGCGTGAGAGAGGGAGGGAGAATATCGAATCACCTATATGTGAAGGAAAGGAGGTGCAATAGGTTTGAATTAATGTTACGTGCTTTGTGAGATTAATTTTGAAGAAACATTTCTGAGTTTTAGGTTGATGAAAGAAATCCGTGTTATCACTTATTGTAATATTAAGCACTTCGAAGAAACAAACGTTCAATAAGCCAGTCAGTATTTGAAATTATACACATTTTCTACAGAAAGAGTCGTTTGATGTACGAATCTGAACTCTAAGCCCAGAGCAAAACATCCTCCGCAATCAGTGTGATCCGTTAGTTGAGAGGCAACAAATCTTCATCTAATAATAGATATAGAAATTTACAACACTTATCTATCTATCTATCTGTAGAATAAACACACATATACACACATATGTGTGTGCAGATAAAGAATTACATAGTCTAATAATGAAAAAACATTTATTTTATATTAATATATATATATATATATATATATATATATATATATATATATATATATATATATACACACCTTTTCCTTGCCAATGTTCTTAATAGAAAGATTCTCCAGAGATCAGACAACTGATCAAAAGTCATCTGAGTCGTTTTGGGCGTCTACATTCATCACACTTTCTTTCTTTCTCTCTCAATATATATATATATATATATATATATATATATATATATATATATGTGATGTATATAATACCAGCTTCTAATATTTTAGGTCTTTCCTCGCAGTGAGTGCTATATAGCATTTTGGCATTGTCTTATTTTTTTAAGCTTATCACCCCAAACAAGGTTTGGAGGAAGAGCAGTTAGGAGTGATAAAGGAGAGGATGTGGAGAAAGATAGCGGATCGATCAAGGCAAGGGGGTTACAGAAGATTTGGAGCGAGAGCAGATAGGAATGAAAGGAGAAAGGATGTGGAGAAGGGAAGTGGATAGATCAAGGCAGCTGGAGATGTCGATTGACGTTACACTTGAATAGTTGGAGCTTGTATTTATCAGGGAAACAGGAATAGGGAAGGGAGTTCCACAGGCGAGATGTGCGAGACATGAAGCTATTGGAGTAGAAGAGACGTCTACGTCTAACAGTTTCAACGGTGAAGGGGTGGGAACGGGATGTCAGTCTCGTGGGACGTTTAAATTCATGAGGCCTAGGAACCAGCGAAAGCAGCTCCTCGGAGCAATTTCAGTGAAAGTATTTGTAAAAAAGACAGAGCGAGGCAACGTCGCGTCTGTGAGCGAGCGACTGCAGACGAGATGACAGATCAGGGCCAATTACATTGCATATCCGTCTCTGGATCTTATCAAGAACCCTAAGTCAAACAGCAGGGGCTCCAGACCATATATGGCAGCAATACTCCATGCAAGGGCGAATGGTCGATTTATAGATTTGGAGGATCGATTCCGGGGAGAAAAATTTCCTGGCTCGGCACAGGGAGCCAACTTTCCTTGCGGTGGATAATGCAATTGACTCGATGTATTTGTTCCATCTCAGATCAGCGGCTAGCGTGAGACCGAGCAGCCGCAGAGAGGAGCTCTCGAGAAGTTGGTCTTCAGACATTCTAATGGGATGCAGGGATGGATCCTTGTGGTGGTTAATAGAGAGCAGTTTAGTTTTAGAGGCGTTAAAGTTAACCATCCATTTCTTGCCCTAGTTCACAACCGATTGGAGGTCCTTTTCTATTCGAACTGCCAGGTTAATTTTGTCAGTCTCACTAGATTTGTGTTTGAGGCAGAAGTAAATTGTGGTGTCGTCCGCATAGATGCCGACTTGGGAATCTATGGCGTCAGGAAGGTCGTTTATGAATATGAGGAACAGAGTAGGGCCTAGGATGGAGCCTTGAGGAACACCTGCATTAGTGGGATAGGAGCTGGAGATGAATCTATTGAGAACGACCTTCAATTCACGGTTTGACAGGAATGATTGTATTAAGTCAAACAATTGACCTGTGATGCCATAACCCTGGAGCTTGCGAAGAAGGCCGGCATGCCAAACTCTATCAAACGCTTTGGAGATGTCAAGGGCCACGGCACGAGCTTCACCATTATTATGTATATTAATATTTGTCATTTTAATTATTGCATTTCGGTTGATTGTCGAGTGATGGTACATACGTACTTGAATTGTAGGAAGATTTGATGTTACAAGTCAACCAATGAGAGAGTCCAATATAAATATGGCCAATGATAGATATATATATATATATATATATATATATAAAGTGAACATTGAAGTCTACACTCAGAGGCGACAGGCTGTTTCATGCTAGACGCAATCGGGGCCTGACTATTGCATCTAGCATAAAACAGCCTGTCGCCTCTGAGTGTTGACTTCAATGTTTAATTTATATTTGTATTTACACACGCTCTATCTCTGATATTGATCACTTTATCCCATAAAGATAGCACACCTTAAAACTATATATATATATATATATATATATATATATATATATATATATATATATATATATATATATAAGTTTATTTAGGCAGCATATTTTCATTAAAGCTTGTTTGGTTAAATAATTTAGCTCCATTATGTTATTACGTCTATTTATTTTAGGATAATGCTTTTAAGTCCACGAATTAATTTCTTGGTGGCTATACAAAACTGATCAAGAATATCAAAATTTTCTTTAAAATATATTGTCTGAATATATCTATATTTCTTTCCTGAAAAAATAGATCAATGTTTACATGTGACTGATTAGAAAAAGGAATCGAAAATATGTTAAATCAATGCAGAGAGGAGAATGGATAATGGAGACAGACTTTGTACGAATTTTATTAGACATGTTCAGATTTTCACAGTAATATCATTATCAAGCAAACGATGTTTTGAAAACCTTTCAGGACATTTTTACGTTTTGGATGACAATTATGATTTTGTGAATTTTAGCTTTAAAGAACAGTTTTATAATTTACTCTAAATTATTTGTTGGTATCATGCTCGATATTATACTTAGATAAGGATGCATTTGCTCACCGGATTTATTTAACCTACACCGTGAGACGATCATAAGAAAGCCTACGAGGAAACATTATCTGTGGAATTGCTCTAAACAACATAATGATGCCGATTGAAAGTTGACTCAGAAAGGTAACTAAAATGATCTCTTAAACAATAGTAATGGAAAGCTAGAACAAAGCACAGTTAATTTGATGCCAATAGGGGAAGGATTATGCATGTGTCGACTTTGACGGTCTTCCTATGCCTGCTGGGCCAATTCTTTCTTACATGATTTAGACAACGTCTTTGTTATTGGTATTTATATTTAAAGTCGTATATACATAGAACTTGCAATGGATTGGAAAGACGTTATCATTGCAATTGAAGAACAAGATATTGTAATGTTGGATAAACCGATGGGAACTGGTAGAAAGTTGAACAGAAATGAAAGAATGATCAAGAGAGAGATTTGGATCATTTTCCAGAAAAGTGCAACAAAATAACAGGCTTTAAGACTGTCCCGAAAGAGATTTGAAAACTTTAAACGGGTTCGAAGCAAGTGTAAATTAATTTCGTGATGATAACTTGGTGACTTGACATATGAGGATAATCAAAAAGTAAATTGAAAAATGGCAAAACAAACAAGATAAGAAATGTTTTGAGAATGTCAAAAAAAAAAAAAAGATTTGAGAAAAGCTAAAATGGTAAGAAGCTAAAAACGTAGATTGTCAAGTAAGAAAGAAAATTAATGTTGTGAAGGCAGACATAAACAATTAAGCCACAGGATACAGATAGTAATGGGTAAAGACATGAAAGCCATCAAACTGTCACCTTTAAGTAAATATCACAAATGATATCTGTAAGTTGGGCAAAGATTACAGGGAAAATGATTCTTCTATAGTAATGTTGACAAATCAGTTTACCGGTGAATTTATAGCTACACTTGAAGGCCCTAAACGCTGGGAGAGTCATCTCTCAGTGATTGTAGTTTTCCATTGTCTATAATAAACAAAAAAACAAAAAAAAGGAAAAGAAGTAATCCGGACAACATTTTCTTTCTGTTAATTAAACATGGTTCTTTAAAATAATGGAGACTTTGACAAATAAGACAGAATAAGTAAGACTGGTTAAAATTTTAAAAATCAAATACTGATCTTCCTTTTTGTACCATATTTTATAAATGATATGTACTTTTAGGATTAGGCTAGCATGATTCTCAATATATTGTTTTGTTATTATTAGAAAGTATATCTTTATTACCTGAATTTGTTTTATAATCACATGCAGGATCACAACCAATAGGCTAGGGCGAACGATGTGATTTTTTGTTGTTTCAAATTAATTAAACAAAAGACCGCTATTAACAATAGAAAACAAAACAAAACATAAATGAACAATACTCTTCGTAGGATATAGTTTGTGCATGTTAGAGCTTTTTTTATATGCTGGAGAAATAAGCAGCAGAGATTTTCTTGATTTTCTCTAGAGTTCCTTTCTTTAACAGTCCCAAAGCTCCAACCACGAAAGGAACAGTTATAGTTTTTAAATGCCACTTTTTCTATTTACATCTCCATGTTTTTGTATCTGTTTAGTTTTTCAAAACCTTCTCAGAAATGATTTGTCATATGGTACGCTCATATTAATTAGTGTACGAACATATTGATAACAATGCCTGCGCTATTTGCGTGTATTATTCGACCTGTGTTAATAAAAAAAAGACCAGAGGATATTACCATCTGCTCTCTGAACTACAGATTAAGTGTGATGTTCCTACTAGTTTGTTTTTATTCAGTATTACAGCTACACAAAATTGCCCTAAGGAAAAAGTAGAAAGCTTTATTCTTTATCAAAATGAGCCCATAAATGAACTGAAAGGGCGTTTAAAAACTGAGAAAAGATACAGTGATGGTATGTTCATATAAATGAGGATACGTAAATGTGTAAAATCCTAATTCACGTGATGAAAGCATATTAGTAGCAGGAATACAATTATTGTTGTAGATACTGTGATTAAGGAATTTGACCATGAAGATATTTACAATTATCTGAGTATGAATGAAGTCATTTGAACATAACATTCGAAGAAAAAATAAAAACATAAAGAGTATATCAGGCGAGTATTAGTAGTAATGAAAACCAAATTGACTTCTAAAAATGTAATAACGACCATTAACACTCTTAGAATTCCAGTTGTAACGTATAGCTTCAACATAATGAAGTCAAACTTAATGAAACTCAAGAACCTTCTTGCAAAAAATCACAAAACTCAAATATAATGCACCATCCTAAGACATACGTTAACTCCCTGTCTATGCCACGAAGCAGTGGGGGTAAGGAGGTGATTCAAATGAAATTGTCTTACACAATTTCATCAATGGGACTTATTTTCCAGGTTCCCTAACTGCATGAATATAAGCGTTCTACTATATTGACAAGTAGGTCTCACTGTTTTACTGTTCAACTAGTACATGCACCCGCCACATCTACTTTAACAATTTCTTTTCTTACGCTTCCCACCTGTGAAACTCGTTTCCGATTTAAATGCAATGTCAATTGCCATCTTCTGTCTTCTTTAAGCCCGTTCCTTTTTTTCTCTTTCATTAATCCTCCCAAACCTCAGTCATTCTCTTCCATTTTAACTGTCTGTAACCCCCTGCATTGTAGTAGCATTATCGATTAACTTGGGGAGAAACGACTTTAAAAAAATGGTATACAATTTGAGTTCTTCCAATGGCTATACGTCGTTCTTTCGATTATTATAGAGATTTGTTGACAAACAATTGATAGGTCGATAATTTTTAGACACTTCTGTGTCATTACTTTTGGGTAACAAGTATAGTTGAACCATTCTTGTGTTTTTGTGGGCTCCAGCGTCATTTCATTAAATAATTTTGGCATAGAGGCATGAGTAGCAGAGTAAATGTCAAGTCAGAATTTTGTAAATTTTTCAGTTCCTGACGTTTATTTCTTTTTGGTGTAATATTTTGCCATTGCTCTTCTTGGGTGTTTCCCGTATTTTGGTATTTCCTATATCATTTAACCATTTAGTATCCACATGTTGTCATTAGTCATCTTTCCATGTCATTCCAGAATATGCTTATTTCTCTTTACAGTGATGTTTACTCTATTGTAAATATTTGGCTTTCTATTTCTCTGTAAATTTTCTTTCCGTCTGTTTAAAATATTTTGTTTGGTCTATAGAATATTTCCCGAGCTTACGGTAGCTTTGCGCTTTAGCCTGGATTTTGTGTTCAAGTTCTTCTTTCAAACACCACGTCTAAGTTCATTATTCTTATGAAGTTCTTCCAAAAACAGATATTTCTGTTGTCATTTTCGTAAATCTTCTTTATATTTAACTTGCATCTTCGTTTATTATTTAGTAACCGGAGTTTCATCGTTTTCTGATTTATTACACGCTTTGACTGAATAACTTTTGCAGCAGCTTATATCAATTGATATCCTTCCGTCAAATTAGCGTTTGCTGCATTGCATATTGTCTCTTAAAGCAAAATTTCCAACAAAAATGATGTCTAAACTTATACTTATTTCTGATATTCAAAAGTTAGCTCTCTTGTGGACGTCAATGTTAACTACTTTCACCAGCTCTTCAATTATTTCTCATTTCCTAGTTCTAATATAATATACGTATTCTTTGTCAAATGTCATTGTTTCATGATTCCGTTCAGTTATATTTTCATCTACCTCATTTCCAACATCATTCGATTTGTCAATACTTGGGTTGTCGATGCCGACATCAGATGAATTAATGTTATCAACTTCAACTTCAGTCTCCATCTGTTTTCTGAATATTATTTTGTTCCGTGTTTTGTCTGATTTTGCACTGAAATCTTGATTCAATTTCTAGTAGTTCGGATGAAACAGATAAGAAACTACTCCATGTGTTTTGGTGTTGTTTTTTCAGAACCCCAAAGAAAGTTATACACTGTGCGATGTCAAAGGCATGCAGAAAAGTTACCACTTCATAATGTACATGGAAATATTAAATATTCTTTGTTTGGGAGAGCAGTAAATCAAAGCCTGTAGATGCGGTGTAGGAAATGGAAATGGTGTAGCTGCTTCGAATGACTATTTTAAAATTTGGCTTTTACATTGTCTCGAGCACTTACCATGGCTTCCCGTGAGAATTATACTACTACACCACCGACGAATACTGCTTACTGATTATTAGACATATTAGTTGAATATTATCTACGTTTTGATTCGTCTGGCACATGATCAGCTTATTAGGAGGAGGAGAATAAAAAAATTGAATAGAATTGTTTTGCACAAGTCTTTCATTTGGCATTTTAGCATCTAAATTAAATTATATTTTACGAAACTTGATTTTGAGCGAATTGGAATCACGAAACTTCATTAGACAGGCCAGGTATTCTTATTATCTTTAAAAGGCTTCTCATGCTCCGTCTTTTGCAATTAATCCTTACAAGGAGATTTATCTATGTTTTGTATATGGTTCAAAAACAAATTGTCATACATCGAAATTTAAGAAGAGGCTTCCCCAAAATCTAAATGTTTCTTTCTACTTTCTTTATTGAAGATCAATACAGCACAAGGCTGCAAGTGTAGATCACGCAGCGAAGATGATTGTGATAGAGATGTTTTTGGTGGGTCAGTAATTCTTGCTATAGAGTGTAACATCTTTCCATTTTCTATCTTTATTCCAGTTCTGCTTCTCTCATATTGGATTTTTATCTCACACCTTTTTCTCAACTTATTCTTCTTTTGATTCTCATTTATAACAGTTCCGTGTACAGAAGGTGTGAATAAAGAGGAACTTTTAACAATGAAACTGGAAGCAACAAAATACAGAAAATATGTTGGAGAACCATCATCTCTTAAAAGCTAAGAGGATATGACATATAAAAGAAGCAGAATTAGAAAATTGGAGTTGTAAGCAAGGTGCGTATTTCTTATATTTAGATGTCTTATTTTAAAGACCATGAACTTTTAGACTTCTCGGCGAGTTTTTTGTTTAATAATTTCACCCAAAGTAAGGCAATAAAGTCACTAAGACACAAAGGGTTACTGAATGCGAAAGAATGTAAGAAAAATGTAATGTACAGAGCCAATTGTGGTAGAGATTTACAGATTAAGTGGCAAAGTTTATGGGGATATGTGGGGAAGGTAACGATTAGCTTTTGTGTAGAACAGGTTGAGATTTTAGTGATCGGGAAATAATCCTCTTGGGATTCGGTTCCACAAAACAGTGGTTTGTGTGAAAAAGCTGCTCGAGTGGAGATTACATCTCACCAGTTGAATACGAAGGAAATGAGAGTGGTTCGCTAAAATGTGCGTGGCACGACGGGTCTTAGCCGTGAAGGTTACAAATGGTTGAACTAAGCAATGTACTTAGCCTGAACATTTTCCATGGAAATAGCGATAGAGTAGCGAATGTCTTGCGACGCTTCACCTTTATCACTCACAAGGACACGAAGGCACTTTTAGACTCTATCGAGACTAGAAAGGGAAAACTGATCCTCTTCTGTGATGATGGATCACAACTCGTTTGGTTTTCAATGTGACCAACCAATCACCCCCCACCCACTGAACTGTTAAAGCTATATCAGAGGAGAGATGTGAATAAGAAGAAGTATCTTTGACCATTTCCTTCTTATTATGAGACAGAAGTGAAGTTGATGAGATTATAGTAAAATATATCACCTGAATTGAAATATCAAAGTACGTGGCTCGCAATTGAATGTCCTCTTACTTAACCCTTACAAAGTTTTTCGATTTAATACTCACGGCAAAAAGAATAATTGAAAAAGAAAAGTGAATGAAAAAGAGAGAATCAGACAAAATGTAAGAAGCAGTTGAACGGACAGTAAAGTCGTAGAAATAAATGAAACAAAATTAGCCGCAAATTGAAATCGAACTAAAACGTATAGTCTGGTAACTGCAGATAATTACATGCTTGAGGGCGGAAACGCTCCTTGTACATTTTCCGCCATTCCATTCCCTTCTCCGTTTGATTACCCACCTGACTTTAGTTAAAGACATCTATAAGTGTACGTTCTGTACTTCTAATGATAAGAGAATGATAATCACTACTTGTTTAAGAATATAAAAACATTAAGAATAACAGAAATTTAATTAAGGGGACAAACAAAAGAAATAATAAAAAAAGGTACTCATAAAGAACCCAATTATTATGACAATTCAAATGACTATTCCTAGGAAAAATAATGATGATGATAATGATAACAGAAATAAAAAAAAGAAAGAAAGAATAGTGTTTCCGATCGTTTAACGATTAGAACGTGAAAAAAAGTAAAGCATAACAAATTTTCGTCTGGGGAAAGAAAATACTTTGGAAGACGACAGTCAAAGGCGTTTGCATAAAAATCGGTGATATTAGAACATTATAACTATTACACGCAAAAATGGAACTGGAGATTTGTGGGGATACTGAGAAATTTAGTGACTCTATCCCCAGCGGTAACTATGACACGTCTGGTGAAAGCAAGTGAACAAAGCTATAACTACTACTACTACACCCACCCTCACTATTATTACTGCTACAAATAATAATAATAATAATAATAATTGGAGACAGGTTAAGTGGACTGGGTTATCCAACCTGAAGGTATTTCTAACTGTAAGGTTAAGTACTGCTTTAATGGAAACCTCTCACCATAACGCGCACATCTGGCTGTGACGCATTATGCAACTGAGTGTCATGTCCAGCTTATTGGACTTACTATAATATTTGTACACCAGAGCCACTGTTGGTGGACTGATGTATATCTCTATAATAATAATAATAATATTTTTTCTCGCGATAACCCGCAATATATGTTCACCTGACCTTTTAACTGGTAGTAATCATTGCAGCTTATATTAAATTAAAACTTAGTTTGATTATTTTTTTTTACCTGAGAGGAAAACTCCGAAGAACAACCCGCAACGAAAGATGTTAATCATTCCGAGGAGTGAATCTATGCTGGGTTATGAGGTCATAAACGATCCCATACAGGCTTCGGAACTCTGTAATAGACCGTTACTCAATGCCGGGCGACTTTGGGTGAACTTTTGGACCCGTGCGTCAATCGTGGGAACAATATGAGAAATAAAAGTCAAACCAAAAAGTCCATTATGGCACTTCCGGTGGATAAACAGGGAGCCTTTCCCACAGAAGGGAACATATCTTAGGTCGAAAAATCTGACATAGGATGAAACTCCTACATAAATAAAAAAAATCTTCATGTCCTCACAGCCAGGATAATCCCAATGGTGTCCCAGCTGATTCTCCGATTAGATCCACAACCATTCATTTAAAGAAAGGGAAGGTAAAATTGTCTCGTGAGGAGTACAATCTCGTTATGACTGCATTCTATGAAGCGTTATACAAACCTCAGAATATTATCACTCACCAGACATATGACATTTGGCGAGAAAAGGTTGGACAAGCAATTAGAAAGTAAATTGACGGAAATAAACTAGCCAATGTAAGAAGGTACATAGTGAGAAATAACCGATTGACAGATGTTGAAATGAAAGAAATAAAAAGAATAGGCGAATCAACAGAACTTGAAATGGAACCAGAAATGGACATAAAAAGTACTAACATCCACAAACCCCAGATTATAATGAAGAGACTGAGATACACACCAATCACTGTGAAGATAATGCTGTAGTTTAGAACAGTTAGAAAGGCGTGATCTTGGTCGTTCACAAACATGCAATAAAAAGAGTTCAAATCACATTGAAGCGAATTATTTTACGGAAAACCAGAATAGTATATAAGAAGCCAAGGAAGAAATCATAAGATATATCAGTCAGACAAAATATTTAAATGGAGAAACAGGAACAACTCAAAGAATTACAACCAACAAAGCAGAACCTCAAAACTATTAAACACTCAATACAACACTCAAATTAATTCTGGATGAATTAGAGCCACAATACGTGCATCAGCAATAGCAACAACCAAAAAATTAAACATCAAAGGCAATCTCACAGATATGAAGATCAATTTTGGAAAAGAAAAATAGAGAAAGAAATTAGAATTAGAAGTGAATTATCAATACTCGATGAACTGGCAAGAGGAACAAATATAAGGACTACAAAAGGAAGAAAAGTCAAAAGAAAATACAAAAATATGTATGAAAATGAAGTTTCAGCTAAAGAAAAAATAAAGTAAACAACTGAAGGCTCAAAGAATCAGACGCTATGGTAAAAGATTAAGATTCCACGCACATAAACAGAGCTTCCAAACCTATGTGAAGAAAGTTTGCCCGAAAGAACATAACAAAGAATCAGATTGGATTATGCAAGAGGTAGAATGGACAAAAAATAAACCAGACCAAACGTGGGCGGGAATCACAGAAATGGTTGTTTAATGTGCACTGAAATAGCACACAGTAGGAAATCTCCAGGAATATATAAAATTCCTAATTTTTGCTTCTATTATCAAAACACACAGAAAATCTAACCAAAGAACTTCTAGAAATGGTCAATGATCCTACTAAAATTCCAGCATGAGTAACCAAAGGAATTACGTTCCTTCTACCCAAAAATGTTGACACAAATGTCCCCCAAAACTACAGATCGATTAAATGTCTTCCTATTACTTAAAAACTGTTGACATTTATTCTAACAAAACAGATATATTCCTTCTTAGAAAAACATGAAACACTACATCTTGGACAAAAATGGTGCAAACGTGTCTCTTACGAATGTAAAGACCAATTGCTTATTAATAGGATGATCTTGGAAAACTGCTTCAACGCACCAAAAGTCTCAGTAATCCCTGCATGACAAAATTCGATAGTGTACCCAATTCTTGGAACTTCAAGTCTTTAAACGTAAACAAGGTATCATCAGTCGTCATCAATTTCATTAAAATATGGAAAACAACACTTCAACTCAATCATATAAATAGAGTCTATATAATTCTGGTGAAATTAGCAGAGGAGTATTTCAAGGTTACTTTTTATCTCCCTTACTCTTTTATATATCCCTAATAGCATTAACCAGGACGGAATATGGCTATAAGTTATTAAGTTATCTTAAAAGGAAATAACCCATCTATTATATATGGATTACATAGAGCTGTATGCTAGGAATGATAGTTAGTTGGAAGGTTTCCTGAAAACAGTGAAATGTTTCAATGATAACATTAGAATGGAATTTGGTTTGGATAAATGTGCTAAAGCCATAATTTTACGAGAATCACTACAACAAACCGCCTCTATTAGCTTAGACCATAGGGTAACAATCAAAGATTTAGAGCAAGAAGAAGTTTATAAGTACCTCGATGTAAATGAGAGTGAAGGAATTGACCTCAAATAAATGAAAGCAATAGTGTGAAAAGAGTACCATAAAAGGGTGCTACTGATATTAAGAACTAAAGTGAATTCTCAGGACAGAATTATGGTCATTGATAGCCTTGCTATCCCAGTGGTTCAATATAGTTTCATCTTGAATTTGACTTTAAATGATATCAAACGAATAAATTCTAAGACAAGAAAGCTTCATTCTAAACATACTATGCATGATCAAAAGTCTGATGTAGACCGTCTATACATACCCCGCAAAGAAGGTGGAAGAGGTCTTATTCAGCTAGAATTGTCATACAACAACTATTGGCTTACTAACATACATGGAAACAACGAAGGACTGGATGATAAAATTAGTCAAGAAGAACGAAAACAGAAAGACAAATATTTAATCATGAAAGTTGCAAATACAAACGAGATTTACATTTAGTAGATTCTGTAGAAAACCAAAACAGAACCCAAGAACCAACTGTTGAATCAAACATTAGAAAAAGAAAGCCAAGGATAAAGGTCTTGAACTGATGAAACAAAGCTGACAACAAAAAACCTCTGCATGGCCAATATCCAGAATCTATTAATAAAGCCGTTGTTGATACAGTTAACATTCATCGATGGTTACGAGCATTTGGACTAAAGGCTGAAATGGAAAGCTTTATTCTTGCAGTGCACTTCAGGCAAAAAAACATATAATAGTATAGATCCAAAATACAGGTTCTGCGACAAATATCAGGAAACCATAGACCATCTAATTTCAGGATGTTCTGTACTTGCGTCAAATGAATATAAAAATCGTCATGATAGAGTGGGGCCTTACTTTCACTGGACAATGTGCAAACACTTTGGAAAAGATGTTAAAATAACACTGGTATGAACATCACCCAGAACCGGTTACATAAATTGAAGACAACAATTCTGTGATTACACTATCTTCACAGACAGGAATAATAGAGCGAATGGTCCGGACATAATTTTCAAAACTCGAAAATAAAAAACAACAACTTACCTATTAATTGATATGGCTTGCCCAGCGGATTGTAACATAACAATCAAAGAATTAGAAGAACTATCGAAGTATAAAACCTGGAAATCGACATAGAAAAATTGTGGAAATTGAAAACAAGAATATTACCAGTCATAGTAGGTGCTCTTGGAATGATAAAAAAGGAACACAATAACACATTGAAAAATCTCTGGAAACCCCATCTTAAGAGAAATACAAAAAATGTCTTCATAACTACAGCGCACACACTATGAATAACGTTGTCCATGTAACGGTGGTGATGTTATGGGAGTTGTAAAAACAAATCATGAAATGTAGTCATAAAAATACACCACTATCTGCCTTACGTTTCCCCGCAGACTTGGTAGGCAGTGTGGCCTTAGCAGAAATCGAAATATAATAATAATAATGATAATAAAGAAATCAGTAAAATGAGAAGAATTCGAAGACATGAGCAACAAAAAGAAAAATCAAGGAAATTATAAAGACAAACAGGTGTGAATATGGATAAAAATCAACGTAATCGAATAAAAAGGAGGATAACGTTAAGAAAAAATAGCAACTACTTTTAAAAGTGTTATGGGAACTTACCCATAATAATAATGGATTATTCCGGACATTATAAATACTGCGCCTCAAGATTATTGTAAGAATCTCCTTTGGTAGAGAGGAACTCGGACGCAGGGCAACGTCCGTGGAGGTAGACAGTCCCTGAACGCGTTTATACGGGTTCTAATGGGCATATGTTTGGCCGAGACTACGGGCTCGGAGAACCCACATTAAACCGACCTTGTGCCACATACAACCCATGTGGGGGGTTGTTAAATATCGGATTATTTTAAGAACATTGGAATAGTGATACTTGTCGAGACAACATAGTTCACTCTAACCAAATCTGATAGTCATTACTAATACTTCTACTTCTTTGTATATATTGTGTTTGTAATATATCTGTGTTATTCCATACCTGTGTTCGAGTTATTTCTTCATTGGTTCTACCTTGGACCATCACCGTCGTACAAGGAACTTCGACCATAACAAAAAGTTAGATTAAAAGTTGTGGAACTCAGATAAAATTTTGGAATTAAAAACACACTTTATTCGAAAAATGGATAAAACTTAAATGCTTTTAGATTTTATGGTTTCTTTCCGACGACCCTATTCCACACCAAGGTAAAGATTC
>OZ038478.1:50232143-50262143 GCA_964036315.1 Acanthosepion esculentum
AACCTGTGGAGCATCCTCAAGAGAGATATTTATTCTAATGGAAGGCAATTCAACAGCAAGTGTGACCTCTGTGATGCAGTCAAAGTTGCTGCAAACAACTTACCAGCCGCTAAAATTGCAAATCCAACATCAGATGTTGACAATAGGCTGCTAAGAGTTATTGAAAAGAAAGGAACATTTGTGCAATAAATTTTAGGAGTTTCTCATTTTTTGTTAATATATCTTTTATTATTAAAATAAAATGTTTTTTTTAATGTTTTTCCTTTAAGAAATTGACGAATTTGTTCTAAAATCTTTCCATATTATTTTTTTACATTAGATTTACAATATATAATAATGTAAAAGTTTCAAAATAAATAGTTGCAAATAAACTGCTGGCAGTCAAATTAGTCTGTTTTGTTAACTTTTGTTTCTCTACCACTATATATCTAAGTTAATAATATTGAGTAGAATCTAAACAACATCATAATAGGACTTTTAACATTAAAGACGCAACACTTTATACCAATTCATAACTTGCATATAATCTCTAGACGCAGTTTATATTGTTAAATTTAACAGACAACGAATGTCAATTATGTTTGAACATGAGCCGTTCTAAGCTTCGTCTATCACTCTCTCTCTCTCTCATATATGGATTTTGAACAGGTCACACAAATCAAATAAAGTATTGACGTCTGACGGCAACTTTTGTTTGTCAATGCAATTCGGGAACAAGTTTCACAAAAAAAGTCAAGTTTACTACTTCGAAGAAAACAGTAGATATTAAACCTTATTTTGTATATGATTCTATATGGATGTTTTTCTTTCAGATAAACATTATAATACATCAAAATAAAAATGAGTAAGAATAAAGTAAAATCCACTACCCATCACTAAATATACCCGATCTATATAATGCAGCTACGAACATTCGCGATCACTTATGGCGAGTAGTTTTAATCGGTATCTCTGTGAAATATTTCTAATAGGCCAAAAAGCACATATTTATTATTCACACATACGTCTGTTCTGATGTATGTGGCCTGGACAGTTCAGTTAAGAACTCATCTGACAGGCGACCTACACAGATAATTCAGTTATAATGCTGACAGTTTATGTAGAAAAAATCAAATTCTTTCAGAATAAACGATAACAGAGAAACATTGCACTGTGTGCTACGAACTCTACCAACAGATGCATCACGTTTGAATTCAGCTGTTTCCTTCTCCTAGACCAGCTGGTCTTAGAAAGAAGTCTAGCCTACTATTTAACCTATAATTTGAGAAAGATGGATTCGAGCCTTTTCTGAATGCATTTTCGACGGTCACCGTTACACCTCATACTTCTTGTATATATATATATATATATATATATATATATATATATAATTTAAAATAATATAAAAATAATTTAAAATATAAAATAATATAAAACAATAATTTAATTCCACCTCCATCAATCCAACCCAGTATTTTAAGAACATCGCTCGCACCACTAGAGTTCCTTTTTATAGCCAGAATGGTAATATTTACACACAAACTGCTGATGTAAGTACGGGAAACCCTCTCGGGCCGTGCTTCTCCAATTATTATATGTCCTATGTTGAAAACAAGGTTTTTACTAAAGTTATTAAAACTAAAATATAAGTTCGTTATGTAGACGATATATTTATTTTAGCTGAAACAAGAAAGAAATAGAATACCTGAAAGCTACATTTCAACAAAATTCTGTCCTAAATTTTACTTATGAACTTAGTGAAAAAAATAAGCTTCCTTTCTTAGATGTTCTCGTCGATTTTAGTAATAATACTTTTAAAACTTGGTTTAAAAAAAAACAACTAGTAAAGACTCTTGCCATCTTAATTTCTCTAGCGAATGCCGTTTTAGATATAAAATAGGTGCAATTAAAAAATTCCTCACGAGAGCGCACGAGAACTCATCCTCTCGCACCCTTTTCCTTAACGAATTAAACAATGTAACACAAACGCTGATTTCCTAATCAATTGTTGGATTTCCACATTAGGCGTTTAATATTAACTTTGAATATGGGCATAATATCTTGACCGTGTTTTGAAAAATGGAAACATTTTATAAAACATACATACAACAAACTATTTCTTATTTAACAGTTAAAATATTTAATCCTTGAAAATGGCTCAATGTATAGACGAAAGCGCTCGGATAAAGAGAACATTCGGACAGTTTTTATATAATTTATCATCCGAAAAGAAATTTTTTTTTTTTAGATCTAATGGGAAATTGTATAAAAGCACCATGTCTGTCTTATTCAATGAAATGTGCATGAAAGCAGTATTGCTGCCTAAATACACAATATATATATATATATATATATATATATATATATATATATATATATATATATATATATATATATATATGCAGTATAATTTCATTCAAGCATATTTGGTTAAATAATTTAGACATATTATGACTATTTATTTTAGTTTTAATCCTTTCAAGTTCACGAATTAATTTCTTGGTGGCTGTAGAAAATTAGGAAAAATACCAAACTTTTCTTTCAAATAATTTTTATTTTCTCAAGTACTTTCAGTCTCATATGCAATCATTTTCAGGGGTTGCATATCTATGGATATATTATGCCTTAATACCGTAAATTGCAAATATGTTTTTACCTCTATGCAAGGCTGGTAGCTTATATGAATTTTTGAAAAGATTTTTGATAAAATTAAATATCTTTTAATTGCAGTATTTTAATTTAGTATTTTTATATAACACTTTACTTCTATAAACATTTAAGAAATTTGTTGCTATACACGTAGTTGAATTTATTATTTTTGGCTGCAGTAAAAGGCTTCCAGAAATTTTACTTTTGCTTATTCTTATCTTGATGGAGCACTGATGCATTTTGGATTATTATCTGACTAAACTGTGAATGTTGACATGAGTGTGCCTTTAACTGTTCTGAGATTGAACTATGGTCGTTCAAGTGAGGCGTAAGCCTTCTCGTCATCATTGTTGTTTTAAAACCAACATACGTATTAACGTTTTTATCAGAGATGCAATCTAGCAAAGGACATTTAAATTGATATACGATGTTTGTCTTTGTAAAACACTAGTTGACAGTGAAGAGGTGTTATGGCTGACTAGGTTGGTTGTATTAAATTTGGTATAGTATATAATTAATAAATTATGCTTATATATATATATATGAGTTTGTGAGTGAATTGTGTGCGTGTGTGTATGTATGTGAGAGTATGTGTGGACATATGACTCAACGGTGCATGGTAACTGTCATATTTATTTTATGCTTCAATGCATTTGGTCTGAAGATCACACAGAAGCTGGAAACTGACTTTCACCATGATTTCTTTCCTGTTTCCACACTGTCTATACCTATAGACTACCTACCTACCTACGATATTTAACATTCCTCCCTTATGAACTTAAAAAACATTTAAGCACACACATAGACACACAGATGTTTATATATATATATATATATATATATATATATATATAACAGAGGATGTGTGTGTGTCTGTGTGATACCTTTCCACTCGAGATCCATCCAACCGATTTTGACCTAGCACATACATTGTACAATGTAAAAGATAGGTTCTTAGCGTAAAAACCGGTCATTTAAAAACTCAGTAATCTATAAAGTCGAGTAAAATCGATAAATTCAACTTTCTCCTCCGATTTCGTTCATTTCAGTATGTAGATTATTTACATCATGACGAATTCAACGATACCTTGGTTTTATTTCTACCCCACTGCGTTTAGCGAAAAACCGCGAAAAACATAAATTTTAAACGAAAATCTCCTTCAATTTTCAAGCAATCTAATACAAACTTCACTCAATTGTAGTCAGCAATAAGTTGATTGCTTAATAGTCAATTAACTTGTTAAATGATTCCATCCATATCGTGAAAACCCGCGTAAATAGGGAAAACTGGCGATTTTTACTGGTTTCTTATTTTTCGTTGAACTTTCAACCAATTTTCGTCAAACTTAACAATTACTTTATGAATTAATCCACTTTTATATCCCTGGTAGCACGCTGAAAAACTGAATTTCCAAAACTCCAAAATAATTGTGGTCTGAAGTGGGTCTTCATGTTGCCTGTTTTACCCCTTCATGTTCTCGGCTAACTTCGATTGAATAAATACAGACTACTTCTGTTATATCAGCAACTCCCTCAATTTAAAATGTTTTTTAATGAAAGTACTTTAAAGTAATTGAAGAAGATAGACTCTGTCACATCTAAACATGATGCTGTTTTTGCTCCATTCTAATTGAACACTTTTTCTGATCGACCAGCTGGGTATGACTGCTATGTATAATACAATGAAACAGTAATAATCAACTCAATGTTTTTTTACTCTTGAGAACAACTATCACAGAGTTATATAAAATATACTCTCAGTTTTATTACCTTACACCTTTTGTTTATTTACCATTTAACACGTGAGTGTTCATCAAACTTGCCCTGTAATTATTGGCTCTCAATATTCAACCCACTGTAACCCGCCGTATGTATACTCTCCCGTAATATATGACATCATCATAAATAATACAAGTCACGTAAACAGTAAGACGTTGACTACTAACAATGAGACTTTGATCGCCAATATTTATGGGGCGGTTTTGAACCCGTATGAACACTAATGGGTTAAATACACATAAACTGCGTGAATCGGGACTATTGTTGATAGATAGCTCCAGGTGGCATTCGGTCAGTCAGATATAGCTTAACTAGCTGCATATAGCCTACACAGTTGACTTTTCCATCAGCTTTAACAATTGGACCAATACCAAAGCTATTGAACGTACCCCACACTATTCCACTCCCGCCTCTCTCTTGCACCGTCTTTTTGACATATTTAGAATGGAATTCCTTGATTGGGTGGCATCGGACGAAAGTTTTTCAATCTGATCCAAAGATGCAAAAGCGTGACTCCTCACTCCAAAGAACTCTTTAGCAGTCATCGGCCGTCCATTGAATGTGACTTTTCGCGAAATTCAGCCGCCTGAGTCGATTCGTCTCCGAAACATTTGGCTTTTTCATAGAAATGAGCCCCAATAATCCAAATTCTTTTAGACGGTTTCGGACAGTTTTCGGCGTAAAACTAACGCCCGTTTTACCAGACAATTGGCTGAAAATGTCCAGGGCTTTAAGCATTCGGTTAGCTTCGGGAAGCCTATGAATTCGTTTGTCTAGTTGCACTGTTGTTGTTCTTGGGGATTCCGATCTTTACCTATCCTTATATTGTCCAGTATCCTGGTAAAGCATCCAATCCTGAAAAAAAGTCGTTTTGCTGCACTTTAATTGCTTTTATAGTGTATTGGAGTAGCGGATATTATTCAAACATAAACTGCGTCTAGAGATTATATGCAAAAGAGGTATTGTCAAATATTTTATGTAAAATTCATAGATATGTGTTATCCAATGAAATGATTTGTCCTATTATGTATAGCGAGTAACTATGAAAGCAATTAAGTCACAATTTTCAATTTCAGATTGATATTTAGTATTTTTTCAGTAATTATAGCAATTTGCAGTGTCAAGAGATTATTTGCAAGAACTAGAATTTAGTATTATGGCTCGTAAAAAAGAACTAACAATGAATGAAAAGAACTATATAATCAAAGAAATTAGCAAAGGAAAGTCTTCGCTTCAAACTTCTAAGGATTTGAAAAGGGAACATCGAACAATCAAGAAAATATGTCAAATGGGAATTCAACCAAGGAAAAAAAGTCTCAGGCTGAATTCAGGAATTTAACAAAGCGAGATCTATCACATATCCGAAGAGAATTAATCAGAAACCCAAATGCGTCAAGTGCGTTCATATTTGAGGCTGCTGGAACTCCTATGGTGTCAAGGGAAACGAGGTGTAAAGCATTAAGGAAGTTTGCTGATGTAAAAAATCAAATAAAGAAACCCATTTTAACAACGAAAAAAAAAACATAAGGAAAGAAGATTGCAGTGGGCAAAAAAATACTTGAAAACTGATTTCAGTAAAGTGCTTTTTACAGACGAATCAAGGATCACCCTTAATGGGCCCGATGGATGGGCTCGAGGATGGGTTTGCAAACAACATGACTCAAGAAAATTATTTAAACGCCAACAAGGCGGCGGTGGGATCTTGATATGGGCTGGGATTATTGGTAATGAGCTCGTGGGTCCATTTAAACTGAAAGACGGGGTTAAAATGAATTCCAAAAGTTACTGTGATTTTCTAGAGCAATATTTCTTTGAATGGCTTGATAACCAGTCTTTAGCCAAGCGTAGATCTATGATCTTTATGCAAGACAACGCACCAAGTCATGCATCAAAGTTTACTAAATCCTGGTTGAAAGAAAAGGGATTTGTTGAAGATTCTCTTATGGACTTGCGTTGAAATAGCTGTGACTTGAATCCAATTGAGAACCTGTGGAGCATCCTCAAGAGAGATATTTATTCTAATGGAAGGCAATTCAACAGCAAGTGTGACCTCTGTGAGGCAGTCAAAGTTGCTGCAAACAACTTACCAGCCGCTAAAATTGCAAATCTAACACCAGATGTTGACAATATTTTTAATTTTAATTTTTTATCTTTTTTATTTTTAGCACACACACACACAGATATATAAAAACTCTGTTATTGGATCTCTTAATAAGGAAATTTAATTTATTGCCCCTCTTATCCTCAATAATCCCAACCATTTTCCTTACATTCAGTTTTGCCTTACATTCCAACTTGAAGAAGCCAAACATAAAAGAGATCATGTTGACAAAAACTTTTATACTCTGTCTCATTATCCCCTAAATAAGATATTTTAAATCAAGCAACAAAGACACTAAGATACAGGGAGGTTGTAAGTGAAAGAAACTGCGAAAATGGCAATAAAATATAGGAGTTTTACTATTATACTATTTTGATATTATATCAAATGGAACTTCTACTTCTTAAATGTAAGTGCAGTACTAGATTGGCAAATAGGTCTCATCATTTTACTGATGAAATAGCCAGATATAATTATAAAGTTCAATTCTAATAGTTTCTCTCTCACTTATCATTTGTGGAACTCTTCCAGATTCTTGCTTTACTATCAACTATAATCTACAAAAATATAATTTCAATCTTCATCTTCTGTCTTCGCGAATCTTGTTCTTTTATTGCCCTCTATTTCCTTCATACTCACTAATCCTTTGTGTCTTGTGTCTTAGTGAATTTATTGCTTTGTTTGAGGTTAAATCATTATATATATATATATATATATATATGTAAGGT
The DNA here is from genome assembly GCA_964036315.1 of Acanthosepion esculentum. NCBI lineage: Eukaryota > Metazoa > Mollusca > Cephalopoda > Sepiida > Sepiidae > Acanthosepion > Acanthosepion esculentum. Next base: position 50,239,380 of record OZ038478.1, read on the forward strand.
GAACACAGAAGACAACACTTAGAGGCGACAGGCTGTTTCATGCTAGACGCAATCGCCAGGTCACATGCGTTGAGTTTTTTCTCAACTATTTATATATACGCGTCAGTGGTGCATTAGGACTAGTCCATTCTGACGGTTATTATAGCGCGAGTGGTTTATTTATTTATTTGGGTTAATTTATTTTACCTGTTTTTATTTATTTTTATTTTATATATTTATTCATTCTTTTCATTTTTATTTGTTTTAGTAACGTAGTAAAAAAAATTTGAGATTAGTTTAAATCGTTTATTTAATAGTTTGTTTTCGTCTGGGAAGGTAATTAAAGCTATTTTTTCGTTCAGTTTTTGGATTGATTGTTGTAGTCTATTCTAACTGTTATTTTAGCGGGTACAGTTTTTTAATTTCTTTATTATTTTATTTATTTATTTGGGTTGATTATTTTTATTTGTTTTGTTTATTTATTTTATATTTTTATTTATTCTAACTGTTATTTTAGCGTGAGTGGTTTGTTGACTTGTTTGTTTATTTATTTATTTGGATTAATTTATTTTAATTGCTTTTCTTATTTATTTTTATTTTGTATTTTTTTATTTATTCTTTTCGGTTTTCGATTTTTAAGTAACCTAGTAAAACAAAATGATCGTTTATATAGCAGTTATAGTTACTTTTCGTCCAATTTGTGGATTGATAGATGTAGTCTATTCTAACAGTTATTTTGGCGGGATTGGTTTCTTAGTTTGTTTATTATTTACTTACTTTATTTATTTGGATTGATTATTTTTACTTGTTTTTTATTTATTTTTTATCTTTATTCTTTTTCGTCTATTCTAATGGGAGTTGTTTGTTAATTTGTTTATTATTTGCTTGTGTTAATTTATTTTACTTGTTTTCATTATCATTTTGTTTATTTTTATTTATTCTTTTCAGTTTTCGATTTTTATGTAACGTAGTAAAAATTTGTTTTCATATCTGCATATTGAGATCAGTTCAGAACGTTTATTTATTAGTTTATTTTGGTCTGGGAAGTTAATAATAGATATTTTTCCTCCAAGCAAAGTTTTCAGGTTTTGGACTGATTGCTGTAGGCTTATGATCTTTTCCTTATTTTCCATAATATTTTTGGTGTGATTTGCGTTTTGTTTTTAATTTCCCAGATGTACTTGAAAAGCATTGTGCTATTCGCATATTTACTATTTTTGAAATATGTTTTGTGTGCATAGTTTTTTGTTTCCAGGGCCTTCAGTTACTCTGCTGGCCATTTACTGTTGCTTGGTATATTACGTTGTTTTGTAAGCAATTTCTGTTTAAGGGACATTCATTCTTTATTCTTCAGTTACACGTGGGTTTAATTTGTTCGAGTGGTTTGTTTATAGTTTTCCTGTTGTCATTTTTTATTATTTGTGCCATGTTCCCGGTGCAACTGTAGCTGATTTTTACTGCGTTTTTGTTGAATACTTTGTGTAGAGTGCTGGATCCCGGGTAGTGTTTGTGTAAGAGTTTGAAGAATATTTTTCCTACGTTTGTTTTTAAATTTTTGCTGTACGGTGGGTTGATCCATATGATATTTCTCTCACTGTTATCAATTTGTGCTCTGTGGTGAGTATAAAAGTGTTGCTATATTTTATATATATTTTAGGGCTGTTTCGTAGTCTTTCTTAGCTTCGTTAAATATGGTTTCATTGAAGAATTGTCGGCCAGCCTGCGGTTAATCGATTTTCCTTGATTATATCATATTGCTCTATATACTACACATTGAGTTTTCTTTATGTATCCATATCTTTAATATTTTATATTAAAAAGACCTACTTGGATTATCTTTTCTACTTACGGATTTCATATATCTCTCTCTCTCTTCCTATATATATATATATATATATATATATGTATATTGCTGAGCTGAGATGGAACAAATACATTGAGTCAATAGCTTCGTCTACCGCAAGGACAGTTGGCTCCCTGAGCCGCGCCAGGAAATTTTTCTCGCCAGAGTCGATCCTTCAAATCTACAAATCAACCATTCACCCTTGCTGCCAGATATGGTCTGGTATCCCTTCTGTTTGTCTCAGAGTTTTTGATAAAATCCAGAGACGGATATGCAATGTAATTGGCCCTGATCTGGCATCTCGTCTGCAGTCACTCTCTCACAGACGTGCCGTCGCCTCCCTCTGTCTTTTTTTATAACTACTTTCATGGTAACTGCTCCGATGAGCTGCTTTCGCTGGTTCACAGACTTCATGAATTTAAGCGTTCTACTAGGCTGGCATCTCGCTCACACCCTTTCACTGTCGAAACTGTTAAATGTAGCCGTCTCTTCTATTCCAATATCCCCATGTCTCGCACCTCTCGCCTATGGAACTCCCTTCCCTATTCCTGTTTCCCTGGTAACTATAATCTCCAACACTTACACACACATTATATATATATATATATATATATATATGTGTGTGTGTGTGTGTGTGTGTGTGCACTTAGAATTCCCTAAAAATTTTAGGTGATGACTTTAGTATTCAATTATCAAAAATCTAAATATTTTATAATCAATAATGATTCTTAAAGGGTAATACATTTAAATTCAATTACCAATTTAAAAAATTTTTCCACCGTATTGTAAAGTATTTTAAACTCACAGGTCTATTATTGATGTCTTACCCCATTTTCTCCCTTAATATTCTCCATTTGGAAAATATATATATGTGTATGTATGCGGAAACATTTAAAAAGATATATGTAGGTATTAATACATGAAATTACCCGTGTATATCGGTACATGTGTACCTGTATGAGTGACTGCACATGTAAAAGAACTTATGTATATGTGAAATTTGCATGGATGTGTTCACAATATATGATAGAGCAGGATCTCTAATATTACCTTCATTATCACTCCATATTAACTTAAAAAATAAATTTTAAATTAGAGAAATTACCAATCTAAAAATAGTCGCTAATTAAATTCATGAATAAATTTCAAACTGGTAGAGATATCACCTTAATAATCAATTACAACTTGAAGTAAACGTATATTTGAAAATAAAATTTTAGTGTTTTAATGTAAATTCTATGAATATTTTTCTAATCGACTATTTCATATTAAATCCCCAAAATTTTTGTAATGAAGACTTTAAAAAAACTTTAACAAACATATAATGAAATTACTCATAGACTGTTTAAACATTCAAACCTATATCAAACATTATAATATTTATGAACTCTCAAAGTAAAACAATACAACAGCGCCTATTTAGGGCCTTTGATTCTAAAGAGAGTTAATGACCCCTTCCATATCAATATATAACTTCTGTTAAGTTAACCGATTTAATGTGTCAATGTCTGGATTTCCTCAAACAATTTAAATTTGAAAGAATAGAAATGTTACATCTAACTCAATCATGTCTCTCTCCCCCCCTTCACTTCCTCACTTCGTTAATTTACATATACTTAGTACTGCCCGTCAAAAATGTGTAAATTTATTTTCATTTTTCGTTACAACATTTGGAAGTAAAATCTGATGATCTGCGGTCCTTTAAAAGGGCTGTGGTGAAATAATTTATTATATGGAACCTTAAAATGGTCTGTTTTTATATATATATATATATATATATATATATATATATATATATATATATTGCCACCATTCTTAGCCGCCTGATACGATGTCTTCAGACATCGAAAGAAATATGCATTTTTGTTGCGGTAACTGTTTTAATGTAACAGTTTTTAATATATATATATATATATATATATATATATATATATATGAAGAAATATAGTCTTAAAGTGTGCTATATTTATAGGATAAATAGGATCAGAGAGAGCGTGTGTAAATGTAAAAGTGAATATAGAAGTCAACACTTAGAGGCGACAGTCTGTTTCATGCTAGATGCAATCGTGGCCTGACGATTGCATCTAGCATGAAACAGACTGGCGACTCTAAGTGTTGACTTCTATGTTCACTTTTATATATATATATATATATATATATATATATATATATATATATATATATATATATATATATATATATTATTCGTGCATGCATATAGCATGGTTACTAAGAGTACTAGATGCGACACACTTTCCAAAATTATTTTAGGATGACTTATATTTATTCAGCATCTTTTTCAGACAATTCGTATAAAATATATCAAAATTACGCAATAGGATAATATGGAGGAGGCACAGTGTAGAAATGGTTAGCGGCTCGGATTGAGGAATCGGCAAGTCGAATTCGAATTCCAGTCGACTTTATTACATTCACTGACTTACTAATAACCTAGGGGAAGTTATGAATCCATCTCTCCTCTGGGTAAAATGGCAGGTCAGGCTGGTTTCTGAGAGCTTGACTGTAGAAGGATACTGAATTAAAACCACCCTCCGCCTTAAAGGTCCTGCCTCGTTAGGCAAAAGTTAGAAGGTAAGTTCAAATACAAATCCACCTTTCAGAGTTGGGATGGAGTAACCTTAACTTCACCGGTGCAAAAAGAACCGGCAATCCCTTGCACTATTCTGCCTTGAATATCACATTTGTGAGATGGAAGGAATTGAAAAAATCAGTAAAATGAATCAATGAATAAATAATGCCAAATTCTAAAAGTCTGTGCTCTATGAAGAAGGATCTAAATAGTTTGGAGAATTTGACGATCCGCTCCATTTTGTGAGTAACACCTTTGTGAGATCAGCGTATCCTTTAAAGGAAACATGTCAAGAATATCCGCTACACCTCACGAAATATACAGCGATAAACAGCTTATGAATATTTCTCTTTGCCGAAGCAAGATAATTACTCATGTGTTAAGTTTAAACAATCTTCTCTGAATCCTCCTACGAAACGCGAGAGTGAAAGGATTATCAGGAACGGAATTAAAACCCATCCTTACTTGCTGCACTTCATGAAGGGAAGAGCGTCAATCCTCGATTGGATTTCTATACGCTCTTATCTGCCATTATTCGATTTTTATTTTCGTGTCAAATGTTATGCCTTTAAATGTCAAAAGAAATGAAAGAAATATAAATTAAAGGTAATCACACAAATATTTAAAGGGAATAAAATCCCTTCACTTTTATTCCATGGTGATTTTCTAAGCGCTTCCTAAGTTGTGTGCAGTTTAGAAAATATTAGGTTACCAAAATATTTCGAACCGTTTATTAAATAAAAATTGAAAAAACATTTTTTAAACTCCACGTTAACTTGATGGAAAAATAATTACAAACATACGCCATATGCTACCATTTTTTAGGCAGCCTTATAATTCCATCCAACAAGAAATGTTTCTTTTTTATTTTGGAGCCTTTTGCATTTTTAGAGGTTTGAAAATATTTTTTTCATTTCGTTGATTCTTCAAATATCGGACAAATATTAGTCTAAAGATTGAATAGCTGAGGAATGAATAAAAATTCCCCGATATCTTGTAAGAGCTTTATCAAATTCCACCAAAAAAGAAGAAGAAAGAACGAGAAAAAACAAGCTGTTCAATATATATATATATTACAACATACTAGCATAAAAACTTATGGGCGCTTTTCGTCGATTGCTACTTTAACCTAGTTCTTCGAGTCATTCCTTTGGTTATTGGAAAGGGTATCACGGTAAAGGATTTATTTCTAATTCACACACACACAAATAGGGTGCGATGACTAAATTGTCGTCTAAATTACGCAAAAATGAAGATAACAGTGACATCTTAAATTACTATAGAGTACATTTATTCAAAAAAATCGGCATTGGCTTCAATCACGGCCTCCAGACGACTTTGGATTCTCCTGAAACTCTTCTGGTTGGTCTCTTTGTCTAACTTGGTGAATTCTGCAATAATCCTTGACTTCAGGTCATCTTTAGTGTTACAAGGAGTTTTTTGGGGGTCTCTCGCTCAACTGCGCCCGAAGGGCTTATATATATATATATATATATATATATATATATATATATATATATATATATATATATATATGCGGAGTTTGTAACCCTGGTTTTCACGCTTTTGGTATCATCAGACAAACTTCTTTTTTAAAATTGAATCTATTTATGTTAGTTTGTGTTTGATTATGTTTGGTGGTCGTGGGGTAATTCTCCCGTGTCCGTTTTGGGATGACACTCATACGCACGCAGACATACACAACTGTAATCCTATTTCCGTGTTGAGACAGTATGTAACGAAGTTCTTTCAACAAGAGGTTGGCCGTGGTCTTCTTGGCATTTTTCAGATCAGACGTGTTTGTCGTCAAACGGAATAACCTTCTTTCACACAAACACACACACACACACACACACACACGGATATGTGCACATATATTTCTATTTGTGTGGGCTTTATATCAGCACATTGCTTAATTCTGCATGTGAATATGGCTGTGATGATGGTTTTATTTATAACGCTGATTGCCTGTGCATTCTAGACGATTGTAATAATATTGATAGTACTAATAATTGATGTTATAATTGGTAATAATAGTTATTGGTGTCTTAACGGTAAATTTAGCTCTAATGTTGATGGCGAAGGAAAGTAAAATGGTAAAAAATATGACAATAATGACAATGATAATTATGGTAATAGATGTAGTAAACATAAAAATGGTGGTGAAAATAGTAAAAATAAAATAATACTTACAATAACGAGAACACTGAAGCAAAAAGCAATACGAATGGCATTGGGGAGGATATAAAGTGGTAATAATATTAGTAGTAATGAATAATAATAATGATAGTGACAGTAGCAGTAATAAATAATGTTGGTAATAGTAGTAGTAATAAATGTTAATGATATTAATAGTAGTAAAATTAGAAAAATAATAGTAATAATAAATATTAATAAATAATTATAATAATAAATAATAATAATTAATGATAAATTAAAATAATAATATTAGTATTAAATAATAATAAATAATGATAATAATGGAAGTAGTAATAAATAAATAATGGAAGCGGTAATAAATAAATAATGACAATTAGTGGTAATAATAGAGGTAATAAATGAATAATGACAATAATGAAAACAAAGAATGGTAAAAAGCAGTACTAATGGTGTTGGGGTAGGATATGAAGTGTTAATAATAGTAGTAGTTATTTTTCGGTAGGTGCATAAGGTGGTAACGGCAATATTGGTCACTGAAGTAATGGTCGTCATCTTAAAATGATATTGAACTGTCAGTGGTTTATCCTCTCGCGTGCGTAGGGGTGATGTCAGTGTACGTAACAGTGCTGGTAATCGATCTGTGTTAATTGGTATGGTGGTGTTTTTTATCCTGGGTGTGATCAGATTTGTTTTAGGTATTATCCGTTTGGTATGAACTGTGATATAAGATATTTATTTTCGAGTCTGCATTTTGAAACTGTTTTCCATATATATCCACCCAAAGTTAACTCAACCCCATCTATGGTAAAGCATGTACCTTTATCCATAGAAAAACGAATAAGTATAAATTCCGCTAATGAAAAAATATTCTATGAACACAGTATCTTTTGATAATAAAACTTTAAAGAATAGTGGATATAAATGCCCTGACATTAAATATATGAAAATAAAAAGAATAACCAGAGAAGAAATAGAAATAAAAAAAAAAATCATTTTTACATACACCCTATTAAACCAAATGGTTTGTAATAAGTTAGGACAAACATTTCTTACTTTATTTGAAAAACATTTTCCTAGAAATAATACACTTAGCAAAACGTTTAATAAAAATACTCTAACATTAAATTATAGTTGTACAGAAAATTTATAAAAAATACAATAATAAAATTTTAAATAAATACTTAAGCCAGATCAAAGAAATAGTGATCTAGAAATAAGAATAAATAATAGTAAAGAAAAATTATGCAACTGTAGAAATCCTACAAATTGTCTATTAAATAATGAATGTTGCACATAATTATTAGTTGACAATGCACTATCTCATCTACTGAGAATCCTAATATTGAAAAATTTTATATTGGTAACAAAAATAAATTTAAATTAAGATGGAGCCAACATCTGTCTTCCATCAAGAATAATGAGTATCGTAACCAAACACCACTATCCAAATATTTTTGGCATTTAAAAGAAACAAAGAAAACACACACAGTAAAATGGAAATTATTTAAAAAAAGCAAGAACTTGTATATCATTAAATGAGCCATGCCCATCGTACCTACATAAAAAGTTATATATTATTAAGTTTCTGCAAAATAAAAATGTATTTAATAAAAAAAAAGAAGTAATGATTTTTGTAGATATTGTATTGTGTTTACTTTAGAAAATAATTAATTATAAAAAAGATTTCCATAATTATATATTTGATCATAAATAAGGAAGTAAGAAAATGCGTAAATTCTCGTATTTTAATTTCAACAATACCATATCTAGCATACTAATAAATATAATAAACATAGTATTTTAGATCCTTATAAATATAAATATATAAAATATGACTTATTCATATATGAAAGACCCTATATATAAAATATGATATAGTCATATTTGAAAGCCACTTTAAGAAAATTCTCGTGTATTTTATAAAATAAATATATAAATAAAAATGCCAATGTATTGTAGTGTATCTTATATATGCCCCTAAATACAAAAAATAAACAGTGATGGAACGTTCTCATATAAGGAAGCCAGTATCGGTAGACAGAAGTTACAAACCCACATCTAACCCTTAACCTATATTTACTTTGCCAACTTATTTTATACTTACATCATGATTCGTCAAAAAAAGACAACACCCTTTTAGAATTTTGAAATCCCATTCCCCAACCAACTTAAACTATATATCATGGAACCTAAAAAAGTAAATAACTTTTTCGAAAGTTATTCAACACCGTTGAGAATGGAATAGAAACTTTAATTTTAAGTTTGATTTAAGTTTTAGGCATTGTAACTTCTGTTACACGATGAATACATATTTTTAAATGATGATAATAATAATAATAATGATAATAATAATATATATATATATGTCTGTGTGTGTGTGTGTGTGTGTGTGTGTGTGTGTGAGAGAAAGAACATCTCAAACACTTGATGAAGACCGGCTATGAAAACAGAGGTTAATTGCACAACGAATTACTTGTATTCCACGTTATTGTAAACCGCCTACATTTCAGAGCTTGAAAAGTATTTTTTGTTGCATTTAAATACTAAATAGCACACGGAAATAAAATCCAATAGTTTCTGTCAATTAACTCACACCGACGAGTCTATATTCGTGTTGTGCAGCCGATATCAGCGCGGAAAATGCTCTGAATCGAGTAGAAATTAAGAGTCTGTTGCCTTCACATTTGCTCTTATAACCATAGGAAAAGCAAGCTGGTAACCAGTCTAAGAGAAAGGAAGCTGTGAACCATAGAGAAAGCAAAAGGGAAACACTATCATCTTTCTCAGGATGTTCTGTTAATTCACAGATGAGAAGAAGAACCCGTTAATATCTGACGCTTCATGACCGATTACGTGATGAAGAAACATGGCATTAAAAAAAATATTATATGGATGTCATGCATCAATGTGACAGGTGAAAACATTTTTTGGTGTTTGTTTTTATTATTTTGCTTCTGTTGGGTTTCTCCTGTAATACCTAACTTTGATTATTGCTAAGAAAAAAAGTTGATTTGTTTCGCTGTCAACATCAATTCTTCTGTTCGACTCTAATCTCCGTCGGGAATATTCATAAGTTAATGGTGACAAATTCATACTATCTTCTCTCAAAATTGTATAAAAACATATTTTTTGAGTTCAATTTAAAAAACAAAATCGTTATTTGAGTCTGTTTGAATATAGCCATAGCAAGAGTAGTATTTCCTGGACAAGACAGTCTGGCGGAGCCCAACCCTCTCCAGACAGGTTTGAATGCAAAGTTTTCATTTTCCTAGATTATAGGGTCCAATATATCCCACTTTTTACCAATAGCTGGAGGGGACAGGAAGGATTCATACCTTTTTGAAGGGTATTAGCACGTAGGTAAATATAATCAACTCGACTCGCATTCGAACTCGGTTTACCGATTAACTAAATCCTACCTGATTTTCATTACTCTACTGTGCTTCAAAATTTAATACGCCTTGTAAAGAGCAAATACCTAACAAAATTTCATTTACGAATACGTGAACATCACGGGTGACCAACACCCTTCTCGTTATGGGCAATGGAGAGGTGCGGTATACACGCAAAAATATGCACATTGACATTTTTGTTTTATTATAGTTCTCTTACATGAATAATCAGAAATCTATAATAATAAAATCTATAATAATAAAGCTCAGTGTCCGCGTGTCTGTCCGACCTTTTTTGATCGCGGCGAATCATAAACAACCTGAAGTAACAGGTGTAGAGTAATTCACGGATACCTTCCTTGCTAAGAAATGGTGTGGTTCTTCGCTATAAAAACGGATATGAATGAGGAGGAGCAATTTTAAATTCTACGCGTTAACGAGTTTGGACGTCGATACAAACAGTTAAATACTTCATCTTTTATTCTTTGCCCATCCCGTAATCTAATACACTTATATTACGTCACATGATGTCTGAAAATAAAACGCTATCATTAAAAATAAAAAAGCACTGGAATATACAAGTGGACTAAAAAATTAAAATTACAGGCTATTGTATGTAAATTTATTGTTTTTTTTAAATGAAAATTTTCTTTGCATTTAAACACCGAGCAGTTTATAAAGTAAAAGAAAAACAAATTTGTTCTCTTTGTTAAAAAGATGTTTAGTCCAATTGACAACTTGTCCATTGCACAAAATTCTGAACAGATATGAAAACCAAAGGCTATTTACGGCAAATGTCCAACCTCCTGCAAAAATGGTTTTATCAGGGAATTTGGTAACTAACTGGAGAAAATTTATTCGAAATTTTCGAAATTATTCAAAAGCAAGCCGACTCAACAGAGAACCTCATAGTACATACCAGACGTCTGTCTCCTGTCAGTAATAGTAGAAGACGCATACGACATTTACGAAGGGGTGAAATTCGATAATGAAGAGGAGAAAGAAAATTTGTAAGTGGTAATAACAAAATTCGAAGAAGTTTTTGGAGAAACCCATGAATCATACGGAGCTTACAAATTTCATATTCAAAAGCGAGAAGCTTCAGAGAGAATGGAGGCATATGTCGCTGCGTTCCGGCAGTTAGCAAAAGGCTGCAGTTTTGGGAAAATGCAAGACAGGCTAATTCTTGAACACATAGCTGTAGGGATTAAAGATGATACAGTCAGGGAAAAGTTTTAAATGATAAAAGGTTTACCCGAGACAAATATACAGACATAGGCAGAGCCCATGAAACCTCCAATCAACAATCTCAGTATATTTCTATAGGCACAAATGCAGCAGAAGCAAACGTTAGCAGAGTAACAACAAAGAAATATAAGAAGCTTCAAAATACTGTATGCCATAAAAGAAGTACAAATAAACGTATGCGCTGTGGCAATATTCTATCTCACACTAAAAACGACTGTCCAGACAAACATGCAATTTGCCGAAAGTATTCAAGAAAGGACATTATGCAAAAAAACAAACAAACAAAAAAAAAAACACAATAGAATTGATAGGTCAAAGATTTGACAAATGAGGTAGGAAGAACCACACTACGTTCTTGGGTCTCTTACTAGTAACGATAGAATTAACGCGGCCACGGAAGAAACCTGGCAAGTTGAAGTTAAAATTAATACAAAGCTTTATAGTAAAGTAATTTATTTAAAATTGGATACTGAAGCATATGTAACGGTCCAGTAGTTATTTTAGAAAACTCCCTAATAATTAAAAAATGTAAAAAACAACTATATAGACCAGGTTACCACCAGATGAGTCATCGGTCGTGTGAAGGCTTTATTAGAAACTCCAAAAGCAAAGACTAAACAGGATTTGTTATAAAAAATTATAGGAAAACCACAACTGGGTGCATAAGCAATAAAATCACTTAACCTACTGGAGAGGGTGAATTGTATGAAAAGTGAAGAACACAAATATAGAAAAGAATTTCCAGAACTTTGGTAGACTCTATAATATATATAAAATGTTCAAAAGAATGTGCACAACCAATGTCTATTGCAACACTTCGATGCTTGCCATTTTCTGTGAAGAAAAAAAGTCCAGGAAGAGTTACAGCCTTTAGAAAACACTCAAAACTTCACCAGCAGTCATAAAACCTGCTTCACCATGGTCTGTTCCAAGTAAGACAGACAGTGAAATCCAACGACGAAATATCTTTCACCTAAGGCGAAGGACTGAACAACATCAACAAAGGTTACTAACCCACAAACTTCCAATACATAGCAGCATCAACCACGAGCTGTTTCGGATGTTAGTTACTCAGAGACACTGAGTCCAGCTGAATTGTCAGAGGATCAACACAAAACCCAAATAACTGAAACTGAGAAGCCGAGTGCCAATGGCACCAGCTCGTCAGTTTACACCAGATATGGTCGCAAGGTTCGACCTCCTAATTGATTTTCAAATTGAAAGGACTAAAAAAAAAAGAAAATGGGATGTGGAGTAATCCACGCTTACCACTCTTGTCAAGAAATGATATCTGCCTTCGTTATAAAAACGGAGTATGAATGAAGAAGAGATGTTTTAAATTCTACGCGTTAAGGACTTTGGACGTCAAAACAAACAGTTAAAGACTTCATCTTTCTCTTCTTTTCCCCTCTTGTAATTTAGTACACTGAAATTACGCCACAACAGATAGTAACTAATGTAGTTACACGCGACTAAAATTTAAATAAATCTCATTTAGTGTTAAATTTAAATATCGAACAGTATAGTTTAAAAAATAATTCTTTATTTATTAAAAGTTTAACTTTAATTTCGCTTTTCGTCTCAAATGCAATTGATATCGTCTAATTAAACCGTAATTAAAACTTAAACGGAGCAAGCTACATTGCTCCTATTTTATTTCTCTTTCTAGCATGAATATTGTGATTACATAGTTAGGGTTCCCTAATGCCTTATATGAAATGTATGGTGATTTTTCTTTAAAGAAAATAAAAATTGCGCCCAAAATAAATGTAAATAAAGTATGGAGATCGGTTGCATATACGAAGAAAGATTATGCCGAATTAACGTGTTGAATAGAGATAAAATAAGTTTTTTTCTAAATTCTTATAAATGTTATGTACATAGGACGCTCAAAGTAAAAAACCGAAGGCCCAAAAGCCCTCCTAATGTAAGCCTGAAGGGTGGCTTCCAAGATAATTAGAAATAACTCCCATCTTATAAGATATTTAAATAAATTTTAATTTTTCAAAAGTCAGAAAATAAAAAGACATAACATATTTTTGATATTTCTCATTCGATATAGTTGGACATAACTATCGTCTTCTTAAGGTCTGTTCTGTTATTATTATGGATCCTTAATAATTATTCTTATATTCTTTCACACTAAGTACCCGCCCCAGTGGCTCTCTTTTCTTACGCGGGGTAAAATGATTAAAAAGGAAGAAGAAAAATATGTATTGCAAAATTATTCATAATCTCTAGGATTTCTTTCCAAACTTCAATACATTCGGATAAAAATATAGGATAGATAAATGCGCTGGAATTACATTTCGAGAATATATTTTTGTGTTCAGTTCAAAAATCACATGGATAGTTTAAATCTTCTGCAGCATACTGCGTAGTTCATTACGTTACCAAATACAGCCCACCCTATGGCGTTTCACAGTTCGGTAGGTTCGTTCTAACAGAACACGCTGGGTTCAACGTAAAGCTAAACAGCATGCTCCTTGAGGTACATAGAGGGAGTCGGCTTGATCAGCCGGTAGAACAGAATCAACGAACCGTTTTTGAAATTTAGCGCAGCTCAGATTTTCTTGTAAAAAATAACTTACATGAAATAAGCCACAGTAGGTCTGCGAATAGACTTCAGCAAGAAGCTGTCAGTAGTTTAAACTTGACTGCATCATATTGGCTATTAGCACACGAGCAGGAATAGGTTAAATATTAAATTGGCGAGTTTCCTAGAAGTATTGTAATTGGGGTGCCATTCAAGAAAAAATAAATTCAAGTTTCTAACTTAAAAAAAAGTGTCTCTGAGCGGCTCACGTAGAAACACCAGATCCAGCATGTTTAATCATATTTTTAACGACTCTATAATTAAAGTAACTCCGGTGAATATGCTTGGGCATTGTGCAGTGGCTGAGAGAGTTTCAAAAGTAAAAGATATATCTAAATTATAATGGAATAGAAACAATTAATCGTTCAGTGATTCTTGCTGTAATTTCAAATTGTAATTAGCAAAAAGCAGAATATGAGATATCTTTTTAGTATTTCGATATTTTTTTCCGCGTGGACACTCAAAATTAAATTTTAAGTAGGTGAATTAATACAAGAACATCGATTATATAGTAGACAGGATTTTTTTGTTGGTACCATCTTGAAATTTTCTGCAAAGCTACGTTTCAAATTCTGATATAGGTGTATCGTATATAATGCACGTATATTTGAATATTATATCCTGTAATAAACACGTATTTTGGAATTCGAAATGCTAGCCTTACAGCGAAACAAATCTTGTCTTATACACTGACAACCTTCAGCTACTGATAGCGCCAAACTTGGTTGAAATTAATCGAACAAAAACAGAATACACACATGAAATTGCCACAGTTAGTCAACAATTTTCATTAGCTCAATCGGAAATTTAAAGAAAATTACAATAAAAATAAAACAGAAAGGCCTTGTCATTGAATTTAATGTTTGTAATTTAGTGGCAGTTACTGTTTGATCAAGAAAAAACTTTTAAACAATAGGTAAAATCTTGTCGCGCAAAAGGTTTTGAGTAAACTGTTAGATCAGTTAGTTTCAACAGCTTAACAAATTTACTTTTTTCATACTAAAAAGACCTTTCACAATTTCCCATTTTGTTGTCGTATTTATACCTTCAGAATAAAACAATAATTCGGAAGGAGGTTCAGTAATTCAATTAATCCGAATATTTTTAAAAAGGTGGATATAATCGAAAAGTGAAGTAGTCATCCAATTATTAAAAACAGTGTCAAATGTTTAGAAAAAGATTGAGGGGTCCTGTTGTCACATACAGTTACTTTAACATTTGTTTGATTGCATCAAAAATATATAAAACTTTTTCATATAAAACATTGCCTTTAATTTTGAAACTGAGATCATTTTAAGTAGAAGTTTAACATTTTAAAATTTTCCATGATGTCCAACACTGTTTTTGCTAATTCCTTAGAATTTCCAGCCAAACCAAATAGTTTTCCTTCATGATATTGCAGAGCAACTATGACATACACAAATTTACTTCATAAACTAAAAGAATACTATTTCCTTTTAATTTTCAGAGATTTTGCCAAATATATCCCCAAGAAAACAAACATCTAATTTAGAGACTTTTGATGTTAAAGCTGATAATTTTCTCACACTGGGTAACTTAAAATGATCTCAAAGTCTGTTATACAATTCTCGAGATGTAAAAAAATATTCAAATGCCCTGATTAGCCCCAATTCTTTGTCGTAACATAACATTAAGATGTTCTTTTAAAATCTTTTTCTTATTAATTTTTAAGTACTAAGATAACGAATTTCTTCATTGATTTGGGACCATTGATAAGTTGAAACTTTTTGAAAGTGAAAAATGTGTTGTATATATAACCGCATGGTAACATTCAAATTATCAAAAAAGCTTAATCAAAAACATTGAAAAAACTCCGGTGAAAAAATCAAGAGATTGGATGAAGGGCTAATTGTTTGATTTATAGCATGTAATTGCTGACACAAAATCCTGTTACAATCTTTCAAAAGTGAGATTTTGTCTTTTTCTAGAAACTGTGACAACTCATAAAATTTCAAGAATCACATAAGGAAAGAACTGTCCCGTCCCATTCGGTTTGGGCGGATCTATTCCAAGAACTAAAATTAATGCCTTTTTCATTACTTTGAAGAAAAATTAATCGATCGAGAACACAGTAAGATAGGGATACAAAAAGTCATACCCCCCATATATATATATATATATATATATATATATATATATATATATAGTGTTTGGCTGATGGCCGCAAACACTGCTTGTTTAAGTTTTCTTTTTAATTTTCGGTTAATTTTATGGTTTTCAGGTAAAATTCAGGAGAAATGTGAGTTTGTGAACAGCCGTTTGGTAAAGAACAAATGAAAATAAAAAGAGGCAAGAACCATTATTGCGCACATGAAGATTATAAAAAGCATTTAGTCACCCAAAACACACACACATACATAAATACTCTCTCTCATACACACAGACGCGCGTGCGCACACAAACACGTAAAAAGGCCATTACTTTTACTGCACCCTATATTATATATATATATATATATATATTATATATATATGAGGAGGCATTCGACAGATTTCCTTCAATTTTTGCACGGAAGCGAGAGAAATGTTTCAAACTGTAGAGTAATAAAAGAAAAGGCTAAAACATCTTCATTGCTCATCAACCAAAGCGATACGAACATAAATAGATGCATTCATTCATACATACATATGATGAATGTCGACTCGTTAAACAAGCATGACTGTTACTGACATATTTAATTAATGTTTTTAGTACTCGTGAGAACGATATTGGTTCGTAAAACCAACAAGTGACTTGCAATCCTTATTACCTGTTTTGTAAAAGTAATTCAGCATGCCTATGGGTGGAGTTTCATGTAACAGGTGAAACCTGGGCGGTTCCTCTAAGTTTTCAAACATACCACACATGTTACGTTATTCCCATTATAATTAATCAACATAAATATATACAATATAACATATAATACATATACATACATACATACATACATACATACATAGATACATATATTTATATATTTATAGTATTTGGGTATGTTCGTTTAAACATGATTTCTTAAAAAAATAGACATATTTTAAAATATTTTTATTTAATTGACGGATTAATTTCTGCATATTACAAGTTATTTAATCAAGGTTTACAAGTTTCCATTGATTTCTCTCATTGTCAAATATTACATTTTCATTCATATGTTCATGTGTTTGTACGAATGTTTCTATATCAGAATATACGGAAGATGAAATTATAGAAATATGTAAGAAACGTGGTAGGTAACGACGACGCGGAGGATCGAGTAGGGAGTGAAACATTTTCATTTAAACATCGTAGAGATTCGCATCACAGTAATAATGGAAAATGTTGGGAGAGTCCTTTATTCCAGGAGTGGACTCGCAACATCCTCAAAATGTATTATCCAATATCTGATTAAATGTTTCTGGTTTAGAATAAATTCGACGAAAATTTTCTACCGAACGGGGATTGGGAATACTTTGAAATCCAAAGATAACGCGCAATTACATTCATTCACACACACACACACACACACACACACACACACACACACACAGAGTATGTATTTCTCCATACATATACGTACACCATTTTCTTATAGGCGAGATAGAGAATAGATACATAAATTGTATATTTATAGACAAATGTTTTTGATGTTTAAGTTTCAATAACACATAAACAAACGCGGGCGCGCGAACACATACACACACAATATAATATATATTTATTTTTTATATAATATATATTTAACTTTTTCTGTCTCAAACGTATGGCAATAAATGAATTTTTAATACAATATAAAGGCAAAAATTTCAATATATGTTCTTACGAATATTCGCTGCCCCGCTTAAGGCATTATATTTTATTAATAATTTTTCCTTTAATATTGGAGCTCATTCTCACTTAACCTCTGTGTTGGTGTGAATGCTTTACTTGTTTGCAGGTATTTATATCAGATTATGTTAAAGTATAGCCCTGAATAGTTCTGTATTCAAGTTTACACATGCATGGACAGTCGGTTGTATGTTTACTTATGCCTTGGGCTAAGAGTTTGCACCATTCATTTCGAAAGCTAAGTTCAGTTACGGCTTGACATATCACCTTACAGTACTTGGCATCCGGAAGCATTTTCCATATTGCCAATAAGTACTCAGAATGTATACACACACACACACATATATATATATATATATATATATATATATATATATGTGTGTGTGTGTGTGTGTGTGTGTGTGTGTGTGTGTGTGTGTGTGTGTGTGTGTGTGTGTGTGTGCATATATATATATATATGTGTATATATATATATATATATATGGCTGTGCATACACATATATAGTCCATTTTACTATAAGTGTGGGTGAGAATACAGTCTAAATTGTACATATATAGACAAATGTGTTCAAGTTCAAGTCTCAATAAAAACAAGGTTTGAAATGCACATCTTCGATGTAGAAAACAATTTTTCTCCCTTACAAGTACTATTGCAAGAACAGAATTGAAGATATAGTATACACAAGGAGATATATATATATATATATATATATATATATATATATATATATATATATATATATATATATAAAAATAAAGAAATATAGTCTTTAAGTGTGCTATATTTTATGGGATAAAGTACTCAATATCAGAGATAGAGCGTGTGTAGATATAAAATGAACATACAGGTCAACACTTAGAGGTGACAGTCTGTTTCATGCTAGATGCAATCATCAGGCCACCCTGATTACATATATATATATATGTATGTATGTATGTATGTATGTATATATTTAAAATATTTTAAAAACATTTTATCATCATGAGACGGTAGTTCCCCTGTTTCGTAACTAAAATTTTTTCTTCCATTTTCAAGGGATGTTGAATAACTTCAGAAAAAATGATTTACTTTTGTAACGGTTGGGGCGCACCCACCTTCACAACCACAATAGACTGATCCTATTATTATAAATAGAACAGTAGTTCTAGTGCAGTGCAGAGTGAGACTTCTGTAGTGATCAGTTACACTTCCGTTTCTCGACCGGAAGATACCGTTGAACTTTATTACTATTACTTATTGTTAGTACTAACCTACGTTCGTTCTACTACTAATCTCTCTGATGTAAATACATCTCTGAATATACCAGTATTTTTCCCTACGACTGTGTTTGTTCGTTATTACCATATACTCACGTGGAAACACTCAACATCTCAACAGTAAGCGAAATAGTATTTTACTGAGGAGTTTAAATGGGGTAACGATTAATGAGATTACAAACTTTTTTATTTTGGGCGTATTTCAATTTTTGAGGGATCTAAATACAGATCTGACTTGAAAAGTGAAAAGTAGGTCAGAGGTTGTGTGTCTAATTCATGGTTTTTGGGCATTTGTCCTCCATGTCATAGACACACGTCATTTTACCTTTCTCATTTTAAAACATTTATAAGATACACTTGAATTCAGAGAAATGTTTGTATTGAGCCATGTGTTATGGTGGCAATTTTTAATTTATTTTTTATAATTTATGTTCTTCTTAAAGGGGCTTTTTTAATATATGATATAATCATTTTTTTATATATTTTTATACAATTAATTACAATCCTTTAAAACAATTATAATTTATGGTGCATTAGACATGGCAATGTTAAATTTCAAATTTTAGGGAATAAATTACATATTTTATTTACTATTATATGTAATTAAATTATAGGTATATAATTTTAAAGTATACATTTTTTAATATTCAAATTTTATTTTATTTTAATGTGAAAATAACGCAGTGTCTATAAAAACAGTTATTTCATTTCGATGATTTAATAAATTTTTATATTTAAGAAACTTAATAATATAAACTTTTCATGTAGGAGTAGAGGATATGGGTCATTTAATGACCTACATGTTCTTGTTTTGTTTTTAATAATTTCCATTTTACTGTGGGTGTATTTATTTCGCTCTTTAAAATGCCAAAAATAGTTAGAGGGATGTTTGGTTACGATACCCATTATTTTTAAAACTATTTTTCGTGATCTCAATATAACATATTTTAATACTTATATTTTCAATGGAATAAATAGTACATTGGTAAACTATAAATTCTGTAAGACTTTTATTTTGCAAAGGACAATCTATGGGGTTTCTACAGTTACATAAGTTTTCATTAATATTATTCTAATTCGGGAATCCCTATTATTTAGGTTTAAGTATTCATAAATAATAAGCCATGTACCATCACCCGTAGAGAAACGTATAAACTCTGCAAGTGAAGAAATATTTTATAAATATAGTAATTTTTATAATGAAGCTTTAATGAAGACTGGATATAAATGTTCCTATATTAAATATAATAAAGATCATATAAATAACCAGAAGAAAAATAGAAATAAAAAATCATTTGACTCACACCCACTTTTAACCAAATGGTTAGTGGTAAATTAGACACACATGTCTTGCCTTGATTGAAAAATATTTGCTAAGAAATAATACTCTTAGCAGGATTTTCAATAAAAATACACTAAAATTAAGATATTGGTGTACTGAACAGTTGGAAAAAATATAAAAAATATAACAATAAAATTTTAAATAAATACGAAAAATAGTTTTAAAAATGATGGTACGAACATTATAGTTCTTTCAACAGCAATGGATGTAATAACCAAACATCTCTTTCTAAATGTTTTTTGCATTTGAAAGAAAGAAAACGAATTACATACCAAAACACAACCTCTAACCTACATTTCCATGAATTTTTAACTCAGATCTATATTTAAAGCCGTCAAAAAGCGAAATACGACTTAATAAAAAAGGTTCGTAATCTCATAAACTGCCACCCATTTAAATTCAATATAATACTACTTCGCTTACAAAAGTAAATAATTTTAAAAAAATTATTCAACATCGCTTGAAAATGGAACAAAAATAATTAGTTCCGAAACAGGAGAATTGCCGTGTCGCGATGATAAAATATTTTAAAAATATAAAAAAAAATAATAATATAATATTAAGCGCTACATTGTATCGAACACTTAAAAAAAAATAAATGCCAAAGAATTCCGGATTTTTAATCGTACTGTTCTTTCTCTTTATTTGATATATATATATATATATATATATATATATATATATATATATATATATATATATATGTATGTATGTGTGTGTGTGTGTGTGTGTGTGAAAAGATTTCTCAGAGTTAACCTGTAGAAAAAGACAATACTTATAAATGTAAAAGACAAAAGGAAAACTGTAATATTAGCCGCGCGTTTCGTCCAATGTGGACTTTTTCAGAGCAAAAACGAAATGAGTTTATTAAAACAAAGTAACTAATAATAACAAAACAAAATGTCCTAAGCAACTAGAAGAAATTAGAAAACGCTATTATATATATGTTAACTGAAAATTACGTCAAGTACAGTCACGTGTGGAAATATTGTTTTTATCGTTGTGTTGACGGATTCAACAATTTTCTTTTGATTTCTTGATACAGTTGTGTACGTATGCTTGGGTGAGTAGTAATTCTGTTAGGAAAGGTGAAATAGGGAAAGGCCTGGGCGTAGATTAATATTTGGATAATAGTCAATGGCGACACTTTCGAGGATTTTCCTTCTAAGTGAGTTATTTTCTTTTTTTTATGAGTGTAGCATTTTTAGAATCAAAATTGTGGTTGAATTATTTGAATCAGGCATTTATAAAATAAATTGCCAATACTGTTCCTCTCAATATATTGGAGAAACAAGTAGAAGTTTAAAAATCGCATTTATGAACACAAAAGAGACCTCACAAAAACAAATAATGCACTAGTCATACATAGAAATAAATTCAACTACAATTCACCTACCTGAATAATCGACTATAAGCTTTCTACAAATTTTCAGATTAATAAAAGATCACTTTAGTTTTAAAGACATTATTGAATCTAGTTGTTAAGTTCCTATATTGTGAACGTAGAAAATAGTCAGCTTTGAAAGAAAATAAAATAAATAGAGGTACGAAGATGTTTTATGCTAAAGACACGACTTCTCCCTTTCTTAAGTGATATTATGCTTTTAAATGTGTATAATTCAGCCGGGTATTAACTTTCCTTTGGATCGAACGGCTATTGTACTCTTTTTCTATTTGGTACGCATACACTCATGTAAACATCTTTTGTTGGCATTTGTCTTCTCGTATTGGTTTCGTCCACAAAATATGTCTGCAAATTAATAATAGAAAATATATTGTATTTCAGCGTAAATGAAAATTCAAGCAAATCATTTGAAAGTATATTAACCAGTCAAGGCCGCTTTACTCGAAAGCCTGGATTTTGATTTTACAATTAAGACAACGAATCTATGACTAACCATTTTACTTTTGATAACGTGAATATATTCTATGTTGTAAAGATTTTAGACTCAAATCTCAACAAAATATCTAACTTTTATATTATCACAGGGTTCATAACCCAGCGTACCAAGCAGTTGAAAATAGTATGGAATCTGTACTCTAATTAACAAATTTAAAAGTAATTATTTACAAATTAATGACTTATAAATTAGCACAAAGAAATGAACAGAATTGAACTCGTTTTAATTAACTTTTTATTATCAGTCAGCAACGGCAAAACCATCTTCTATTACATCTGTTTGAGATTCTAAGATGAGGAATTATGACTATATTATCTATATTCTGAAAAATCTCCCTTGATATTAAAACGTTTCAGACATTATGCGTTCAAACATTCTGTTGGTTCTTGTCGATCTGGAAAAGAGACAAAATATCCGTGTTGATCAAATATCTGATATATTTCGAAATTCCCTGAAGGTTACTCGGATTGACAAGCACATGAAGAAGACCAGTGGGCTCAGCTGTTGAGAAATTGTAATAATACTGAAATAACATTGTAATAGTAAAAACAAATATGTAAACAATCGTTTGAATATAAATAATGTAAATAAGTTTTATTGTTCACATCATGAAAATGCAGGAAGCAATGGCAGCCATAGTGATCAACATCCG
>OZ038478.1:50267143-50349643 GCA_964036315.1 Acanthosepion esculentum
AATCCATATCGAGATTCCCAATTTTTCAAGTTTGTTTCTCTCCCTTGTTTTAATCTCGGCTGGGTCAGTGTTTGATTTTTACCATTCCGTCCGTTATGTTTTCCCTTCCCATTCCTTTAGTGAGTGTGTTTCTTGATTCTGTCTATTGGCAGAATACAGCGGCCACTCTTATTTTGAGTTGTATCTGTGATGACTAAGTTTCTACTACAACGAGCATTACGAAAGTAACAACGAGTGTTAGTTGACATTACAAAAGTGGCGACAAGGATTCCCTCAACTTACACGAGGAATTGTTGAACTTATTCGTTCAATTTACACGAGGAATAAATGAATCTGCAAAATATTCAGCAGATTACAGTGGAATGGAAGAATTAAAAGCTATAATGATTCAAATTTTTGCGCTTCAAAAGCAACAACAAGAACAACAATTGCAGCAACAAAACCAACACTATGAACAGCAATTACAATTGCAACTACATCACTAGAAGTCTTTGAGTTGTTTACCAAAACGATGGAAGGAAAAACTTCATATTTATTCTCTCCGGCTGCTGTTGCTAATTCAATAAACGAATTGTGTACAAATCCAGATGAAGAGATAACTTCTAGTTTATTATAGATGATACGAAGGGATTGATCGCATTGGAATGATGAAAAGAAAGTTCGGTTATTATTAAGGAAATTGTCCCCTGCGGCACCTGAAAAATATGTGAATTATATTTTGCCAAAAAAAAAAAAATCAGGTGAGATAAATTTTGATGAGACTGTTCTAATACTATCAAAAGGTTTTGGTGATAGGAGTTCATTATTTACTACATGATAGCAATGTCTTAACTTAGTAAAGTGCTACAATGAAGATTTTGTCACTTATGCAGGAGTCGTGAATCGAGAATGTGGAAATTTCAAGTTAAATGAATTAACTCCTGAATTATTTAAATGTCTGATATTCATACAGGTTTTAACGTCTAATAAGGACGCGGAGATAAGATCCAGGATATTTGCTAAATTAGAACTGGATCCTAAATGAACTCTCCAGAAAATAGCGGAAGAATTTTCAACGTATTGTGAATCTGAAACTCGATATCGCAAGGATTGAGGAAAAAGACAGTTCACAGATATATTGTGTCCGACCATCTAAGAAAAAAACTACAAACGTTTTTCACTCCTAACAGAACAGTAAAAAAAGAGTATAACCCCACCAGCACCTAATAGTTGCCACGGTTGTGGAGGTAAGCATTTTAAATCAATTGTTTTCTCAAGAACAAAAAATGCTATGAATGTGGGAGATTAGGACACAAAATTACGTGTTGCAGATACAAAAAATAGAGAAAAATAAAAATGCATGTGAATATGATAAATACATGGAATAACGATAAGAATCCTAAAAAGGGAAATTAACAAGATATCTCAAAAGAAGAAATTAGTTTTTGTGGAAATTAATGATGTAGAAATAAAATTGCAACTAGATACAGGATCTGATATCACTATCATAAATGAACAGACATGGAGAAAAATGGGTAAACCCACTTTATTGAATTCTGATAAAACTGCGCATGTAATCTTAGGAAAGAGATTGAACTTTTTGGGTGAATTCGGATGTAACGTTTCTTTCGTGAAAAAAAAAGCGGCGGTGTTTGTATTAAAACATACTGCTAATTTATTTGGAACAGATTAGATTGCATTATTTTATGTTATGGACTTTCCAGTCAACTCTTTTTGCAACAAAATAAATGTTGTTGCGGCCTTAGATGCAATTAATAATGAACAAACAATAAAAATTAGGTGTGATACCAAAAATAGACTATTCCGAATGGGCATCACCAACAGTCTACGTTAAAAAAGGAATAATAAAATCTCCGTATGTGCTGATTTTTCAATGGGGTTAAATGAATGTTTAAAACTACATAACTACCCGTTATCACGCCCAGAGGAACTTTTTTTAAGTTGGACCTATCAAACTCTTACTTACAAGTACTATTTGACGACGACTGCTAAAAATTATTAAAATTAACACTTTATACAAATTCAACTGACTTCCTTTCGGTATAAAGTTAGCACTAAACATATTCCAACTTATGATGGATACAAATGCTAGCCAGATTTGATTGTGCTCAAGCATATTTGAATGACATACTTATTAAAAGTAAAACCGAAAAGCAACATGCAGAAGATATAAAGAAAGTCTTTGAGAGAATTAAAGAATATGGTTTGAAGGCCAGTGAAGGAAATGCGAATTGCTTATGTCCAGACTTAAATATCTAGGACAAATTATTGATGAAAACGGTAGACAACGGACAATTCAACGTCGAGCGCAATAAACAATATGCCCGCTCAAACAAATCTAACAAAGTTACAAGCATTTTCAGGGTTTGCTAATTACTATCATATATATATATATATATATATATATATTATATATATATATATATATATATATATATATATATATATATATATATATATATATATCAATCATTCACGAATTAAGAGCACCCTTGAATAACCTGCTGAAGAAAGATGTGGAATGGGGGTATTGGCCATCATATTTGCTATGAAATGTTTCACAAATTCATACATAGTACAAAATTCATACTACAGTAGACCATCCTCCATTATTGCCTATATATGAATAAAAAATCATACAGTGAATAGATTGCAGCACTGGAGAACTATTGACCTATAATTATGAAATGGAATGTCTTCCATCCAAACTATCAAGTCATGCAAACGGATTATCTAAACTAATACTAAAATTCCGCGAACCACTTGAAGATAGTAATTGCCGAAAATGAAATTAATAATGTATTATACAATACTGTAAGAGAACTACCCATAACATTGGGGAAAATAAAAATTAAGTAAAAAAGACGACTTTATAATGAAAATAAAGGAGAAATTGAGATATAAAGGAAAATATGACTGGAAATAATGCATTTCATTATGTAATGTTATACTTATGTATGCAAAGAGAGTGGTGATATTGTATCGTCGCAAAGACGTGTGTTAAAAGAATTTCATAAAAGACATCCAGGAATTTCTAGAATGAAATTCTTAATGAGATGTTATACTTAATGGCCAAAAATGGATCAAGATATCAAAATTTAGTGAAATCATGCAGAGGTTGTGCCCTGGTCAACGAAGTCACCGCCTATCAAAATTTAACCTTGGTTAAAATCCGATATGCCATGGTCCAGAATACATATAGACTTCACAGGATCGTTAAAGGGAGCATACTATATAGTGGTAATAGATAGTTACATTAAATGGCCAGAAATATTAAAATGTAGAAGACCGACTACCGCGGTAACGAAAAATTTCCTACACAAGACTTTTGCAAGGTTCGATGTTCTTGACTATCATTTCAGATAACATATTCAATTCACGTCTAGTGAATTTCAGTTTTTCTTTTGCAAATCATTAGCAATAGAACATATTACAACTCACCTTTTCACCCAAGATCAAACGGACAAGCGGAACGGTTTGTCGATACTTTTAAAAGGGCACTAAAATGTCGGAGGGAGAGGAGACAGATGAAGTAATGATTCGGCAATTTCTGAGTGTTTACAGAATAACACCAAACCCGAAAACCGTGTCTGGAATGTCGCCAGGAAGATTAAGTCCGTTTTCAATAAGCCGAGAATATCAAGAAATAACAATGCAAGTAGATAATTCAAACCTGGAAATAAGGTATTTTTAAGATGTATCAACGCGGAAAGGAATTCTGGGAAGATGGCGTTATAAAAAAGGATCGGCAAAATGACATACATGGCACATGGACAAAGATGGGAATATAAGCGATACCTTAATCAGTTAGAACGTAGATTCATTGATTTAAAAATTCCCGAAAAGAGGTACCAATAGAAATTTTGTATGACACGTTTGACGTACCAATGCTATCAGATATTGTTGTGCCAAGGGTTTATGGCAAAAGAAAAAGAATGGTAAAAGAATTTCTAACTATTGAACCGAAGCTGAAGAAATAGAGACTCCAGGGAAGGTCATCTCAAAGGGGAGTTGTTATATAGGAATAATTTGTCGCTCACCAATTACATGTAACGATGTTTGTCTAGAATGCGGATGTTAATTTAGGTCATCACAGAATGCGGATGTTAATTTAGGTTCATACAACTGAAATGACAAGGTTTTCTTTACCCGCTTCATACATACGGATGATAACTTAACATCTTTCTTTCCCTACTCTCTATATGAAATCACTATTCTTAATTTTTAAACCTAGAGTGAATGTTTCCATCTTTGTTTGGTTTAGAGGTCTGAGGATTTGAAACCATGTTTTATCGGCTTCAATGAAATCAAATATCAACTATATATATATATATATATATATATATATATATATATATATATAGAGAGAGAGAGAGAGAGAGAGAGAGAGAGAGAACAAGAAATAACTCCAACCCTATAACAGCTGCTTCGTAATATGCCATGTGATGGGTAGTTTACCGGTTGTACATCAGTTTATTGTATAAAAATAGTTGGAAAACTGGAGTAACACATCGCCGATGAGGTTCAAATAATAAGACAAAAACCGACGCCACTAGTTCTGATAATAATGAAATAATGACATTAATTATTCTGATAATTTTCGGCAACGCATGTAAGCGCAAGTACTCTGCTAAAAGACGAGGAAAAATATAAACCATTCACTCTGATGAGTATTTAATAACGCATATTTAAGTATTTTAGTGCTCGAGTGAATGAATTATACATGATTCTTCCAGTGAGTGGTATGTTTTTAGCACTGGCATTACGTGCATGTCAATCAAGAAATTAACGAAGATTTGCTCGCGGGCCTTCACACATGGAATCCATGATGTATGGCGATACAGGCTTATTTGGAGATTGCGAAAAGGTGTCAGGAGCCGACAATTAGTGGGTTTATAATCAAGTAACAGTCATGAAATTACACAAGAGCGACCGCGCAAACACACACACATACACACACACGTGAAAGTTTTTAGTCGACACACAAACACACACGCACAGACACGCACGGAGGG
Source organism: Acanthosepion esculentum (assembly GCA_964036315.1). Classification (NCBI taxonomy): domain Eukaryota; kingdom Metazoa; phylum Mollusca; class Cephalopoda; order Sepiida; family Sepiidae; genus Acanthosepion; species Acanthosepion esculentum. The sequence continues at coordinate 50,272,159 of OZ038478.1, forward strand.
TGCGATGGTTAAATTGTTGCCATTTTATATTTTTCATTTCACGCATGCGCGTTGCTTATTTTTGATTTTGTCTATTGCACAGTAAAGTTAGTTGGGATACGCGAGAAAAAAGATCACCATGACACAACTCACTCCGCCGAAAATTTGGAAACGGCATGCTGGACTGCTTGGCATTGGCGCCGCAATGTCCAATACGAACATTTCAGAGTATTTGAGTGTTGGTGTTTGGAGTGACCACTAGTGATGGCGACATTATGCCTCCATTTATCTTCCCACGAGGCCTCAGACTCAATACGTGCTTTGTGTATGTAGTGCTACCCTGTGTTAAGAGGCTGGCTCTTGGAAGATCCTATGTCTAGCTATATATCTTATAGGAATGGGTAGGATAAAAAATCTACATACACGCACATATTTTACGCAACAATAATTAAATAAACATGTTTTAACACCCAGTTTGTAATAATGACTTCGAGAAGGCGAATTAATGGTCAGATTTTATTTGCAGCTGAAGAGTGTAGCAACTACATGAAAGTCCGAGCCGTACTATCGACGTTGGATATTATGTACACTGACTAATCTGTGTGTATATATATATATATATATATATATATATATATATATATATATATATATATATATATAGTGAACTTCAGATTATGCATCCGATAAAATACACTCCGTCTATTTTACAGATGGGAAGTTAATCTGGCCAAAACAGAATAAGCGTTTAGTATTCTTTTGTCTCTGGCCGTTTTTATTTCGATCCATGTGTTGTCTTTCTTTGCTTCGATCGAAAGCAGATACACGTTCATGTTGATCTCTGTTTCATTGCCGGGTATATTGCCGTCACAAACAACGCAAATCACTACATTTTTTTTTTCAGATATCAGCCGGTAAGCTTTCATTCTCTTTTCTGAGCAAATACAAATGCCAATATACACCTGGGAACAGACGAAGGAAGAAATCAGTAAGACATTTTAGGTAGCAAACAACGAAACCACGGACAGCGTTTGAAAAATTTAGAGAAAGCTAATTTCAGAATAAGACTTTACCTCATAAATATCAGATTACGCATGCACAAGCTATTTCCAGGTTCAGTAAGATTGAAATGGACTTGAAAAACATACCAGTTTTCTTTTATTGGCTTTTTTCCGCTTAATGAATATTAATATATTTTTCATCTTGCTCTGGATTTGCTGATGGATAAAGTAAATGAGGTACTGTCCGCTTCTTAGCGGTAAAAGTTTCCTATTCGGAAAGATTAAAATGAATAGTTGAAGCGAAGAAAGAACCTCAGTTAAGCATATCTTTATGGAGATCGAAGTACATTGTCGAAATAGAAATGGAGATCAATTTTTGTTTGATATTTGAGAAATATAATCTGGAAATATATAGAGATTAATATTATCATATAAAAAGCAATGGAAAGTTTTCATATTTTTGCTCATGGAATTTTATAAAACTAAGTACATACATACATGCATACAGACACACACACACATACATATATATATATATACATATATGTGTGTATGTGTGTGAGTATATATATATATATATATATATATATATATATGAAAGGATGTTTCTCCGACATTATCTAAAATTATTATAAACGTTATTTTTAGTGGGTACACTTGTTTCAGTTGTTATCCTTGTTTTTTTTTCATTAATTTATTACATTAATAACAATAGGAAGGTCAGAATAAGCTGTTATGGGAGATATTTTCTCGTTGAAACTTCTTTGGCTGAAGAAGTGTTTTCCCTGAGGTAAAAGAAAATGCATGTTCGATTCCTGTCTGGGCAAGAAGTTTTCTTTAGTAGAATCTTCAACTTTGGCAGGTTGTTTTTTTAATTTCACTGTATAATAATAATAATAAAAAAACAGGAGTAACAATATAAAAATATATGTAAGTATATACCCACAAGGAAAAGCTCTATGCTATCTTAATTTTACTAGCCAATGTCCACTTAGATATAAAAATAGGTGTTATTAAAAATTTCCTCATGAGAACGCACAAGAATTCATCCTCTCGTCCGATTTTCTTATTAAGTTCTTTAAAGAAAATCGGACGTGAAAAAAAAAACGCTTGTTAATAACGGTTTTCCAAACCATCTTATAGATTGCCATATTAGAATTTTTCTTAGGTAACCAATAACAATACAAAGCACAAAGAAAAAAAACAAATATTAAAATTAACTTTTTCTACAAAAATCAAATGGATAGTAACTATAAGCAAGAAGAATCTTTAATTAAAAACATCATAAAGAAATACACAATTCCAGTCGACAAAAACAAGAAAATTACTTTATTTATTATAAAAAAATTAAAACCGCTAACCTCAACGTCAAAACTAATACTTACTAATTCCATTACTGTAAAATTATTTTGGCTTTAATTCGAAGAACTCACAAATGTCAATTTTAACCTCTTCCTGTGTTACAAAAGCTGTTTCTTCCAAATGATTCTGTAAGCTACGAAACAAATGGTAGTCTGAAGGAGCAAAGTCGGGAGAATAAGGTGGATGAGGAATTTTCTCCCAACCAAGTTCTTCGATCTTTTGTCACGTGATTCACGCATTGTCCTGATGAAACATCACCCGTTTTCGATTCACTAGAGCAGGTCTTTTTTTCCTCAAAGCTTGGTTCAAACGCTCTAATTGCTGACAGTACATTTGAGAATTAATTGTTGCATTAGGTGGTAAGAATTCAAAGTGGATTATTTCTTGGCAATCCCACCAGTTTGAAAGAAGAACCTTTTGCCCATGAAGTTCCCTTCTCGGCTGTGGCTGGGATCCTTCCCCTTTACCAAGCCACTGTCTACGACGCTTAACATTTCGATAAAAGATCCATTTTTCGTCGGCAGTCACAAGTCTATCCAAAAAAGGTGAAACAAGTTGACGAGAATAGAGAGAAGAGCAGATGTCAACTCGGGATTTGAGGTTGTTTTCAGACAATTCATGAGGCACTCATTTTCCAAGTTTAGGAACTTTTCCAAGTTGTTGAAGATTACGATGAACAGTTGTATGGTTTGAACTGAGAACCACTGCCAATTCCTCAACTGATAAAGCAGGATTTTCTTCAAGGGCTGCTTTAAGAAGCTTTGCATCAAACTCAACTGGACGACCGGTTCGATCTTCATCTTCAAGGGTGAAATCTCCACCTCTGAATTTTGCAAACCATCTTCTGCAAGTTCTTTCATTCACACATTCCTCTCCATAAACGGAGTGAATGTTTTTAGCCGCTTCGGCTGCTGAGTTTCCTTTCTTGAACTCATAAAGATATTATGTGCTTCAAATGATTCTTGTGTACTTCCATGTTAGAAGGGTTTTAATCAAACAAAATTTAATTTTATTGTTTTCTGAAATAAGATTTGATCAGTTTAAATGCATCTAAACATAAAAATAATGTTCAGCTCCATTAGACATTATAAAATACTCTTTAAATTTCGTTCATTTTAACAAAAAGTTAAAATTCGGACGGAACTTATGGGATGACCTAATAGTTAAATCCTGTTGTGTCAACCGCAGCTGAAATCTCTGAACACATTCGACCATGAATTCTTGTTATTTAGCCATTTTAGAATAGGAAAAAATTATTTAAGCCACATGAAAATGCCACAACGTTGTCCACATACTATGCTAAAGATAAAAGAAGCGGTCAAACTATTGTGAAATTGTAAGTACCGAACATGTCGTTAGCGGTAAAGGCAATAAATGTAATTTGTGCATCTCCGAAAAGCTGCAAATTGGTTGATGATTATGGTTTGGTTGATGGTTAAACCGAAGGTATGAATTGATATCCGACTGCAGGCGTAAATATATTTTTTAAGAACGTTGGTGCGGGCTAATCTGAAAAACTTTATCCATATATTTCACTTCCTCGATACATATACCCCGGACCTCCTGAGTAGCACACCGTATATGATGATATGCTCACGATGGAAACAATATATAGTATCGGCCACGTAATGGCCTCCTTATTCAGAATTGAATTTCCTGTATGTTCAGCCGCCTGACGATTGTGAGACATCCAACAAAAAAAAAGAAGAAAAATATGCCCGAGTTCATGAAAATTTATGTTGAAAGAAAACAGCGAAATATAAAGATATTTTATATATTGCATTTTGCATATTGTTCTGTATGTATTGTGCATATTTTACATTGAAAACTGGTTTTGTAGCGTCTTCATTGTTACTGGTTATATATATATATATATATATATATATAATTTGGCTATTTTTGTATTCCGATAACTGAAGTCAATTTTAGTAAGCTGGGACTAAGTCACAGCTGTAAGGCATTCAGCGAGTATTGAACTCATTACTATCTGTTCATAATCAAGTTGCATATTGATGCGATCTCGCAATTATCTGATTTGTGTGTCATTATTTCATTCCTTCTCTATACGTTTTATACTTAATTTATTTGAAGGCAAACAGAAATGTCTAGTATTTTAAAATAAAAGTAATAACTAGTTACTTTTAACGTTACGATAGGTATTACATTAATCATTACCGAAGATGAAATTTATCTATATTTATGTTCATTCTTCGAGTTAAAAAAACTAATTCCTTCAGCGAAATTAAATATCTTTTCGCTGTTGATAGATGTTTGTAACAATTCTTGACATAGGTTGAAAGTATTTCTTTAAGTCATGGACTTAACCATTATCTATTACTTACGTAATTACCTATTTCTTACATGAAAATACATACGGTGATTTGGTTCTGGATTAATGTCGTAGGGACTAGTTCATCCAAACAGCTGACAGTTCAAGTTTCAACGCAATCAGCAATATACTTACATGTATTTACATACAACCATCGCAGTAGCAATTTATATAGCGGTTACAGCAAAGGACAATCGGCTCGGTGATCTGCGTTTTTAATCTTATTATTATGTGCTTATATATCCGATGCGCGCTGACGTGCTAGAAGAGGTAGAATTGAAAATGCATTTTAATTTATCTAGATACGTGGTTCCTGGACTATTTATTCCAGGCTCCACATCTCGGCGGCGAAAAAGTAATTCTCTGAATAAATTTCAGAATTAATCAATTAAACCTAAACACAATTATGTTCTCAGCAGCGCAATGCTGTTCTAATGAGCTTGTCAAAATATGCAAATTGCCATTTACTCCCAATTTGGACATGCACCCCACGTTCAGAATAGTTTCATCTTGTACTACTTTCGATCGTAATTTATAAAATCTTTATCTTAAAATATTATTTAGGAAAATATTTTTCTCATGTCTAGTAACTGTTATCGCTCTTTTTGATGGGGTTATCTCCCTTACCTTTTATTTGAAATATTGTGGAACGGGATCAGTCTTGATTATGTCATCATTTTCCCTTCGAGTTACATTTTAGCTGTTGCTGCAGTTGGTTATACTTCATGTGATGGCGTTTCTGTTATTTGGTACAGTGCTTTATTTGTAATTCTGTAGTGCTATTGCTTTACTCGCTCCAAGTCATTTTAAACAATGGTCCCAGAAAATGGTTCTAAGTCATTGACAGTTTACATATTTCTGAACGACAGTGGCGCTATGGCTGACATCTGTATGAACGTCTCAATCTGACGTGGCTAAGAACATAACTCGAGTTTTCAGGTTAATGTTTTGTAACATTTCCGATGTTGGGTGAAACTACTACTAGTGCAGTCAATTCTATATTCAATTTCCTTAACCATTAAACAAAATTAATTGTAACTGATCCATATACGAAGGAATTTGAAGTGTTTACTCTTTACTAATTCCACATCTCGCTTGTTTTAGGTCTCCGCTGAATATACAAATTGCTAGACCTCTATGATAGGCTATGAACCCAACGTTCAGAATATTGTTCTATGCTGTAATTATACGCGTGTATTTATCATTTCTCTCTATACTGTGAAGTCTAAAAAGTTAGGGGCGAATATTATACACAATAATTAATTTTTTTTCAATCCACGTGTGTCGCAATGCTAAGGATGATCTTACCGTAAGTAATTTATACATATCACCCAAACACACTGTCGGCTAACAAAGAGTTGATTGATCGAGTGATATGTTTTTTTACGGTTTATCAACGATTCCAGGCTATTTAAAGCCAGAAAATATTTTTAGATTGTAATAATTTTATGAAGATAATGATTTACTGGCTCGAAGAAGAGGTTGATTGATATTTTTCCGCAGAGTATTTGCGCGTAAGTGAATATAACGAACCCGCCTGGATTTCTAACTCGATTTTCCGGACAAAGAGTTGACAATATTAACCAAACAGAATGAGAAATAACATTAATGAGCAGCAAGGCTGACATCCTTTTTAAGCTTTCAAAGGAAGAGTTCCAGAGTCAAAACAGACTAAGGAACAGAGTGCGCAGTCCTTTGATTGCCGTGGATGGAGTTGCCAAAGTTAAGAAAACCTGCGCTCTGAATGGAAGAACAATACAGAATAGGCAGCACCTTGTGCTCGATATAATATAGAGTATAGAACATGTTACAAAAGCCAACTAATTCTCCTCCAATTTACACTCCAATAAGGTGATCATTGTCTACATAACGATATCTATCAGAGAGAACCCAATCTATACTCCAGTATAGGTGTTACGCTTAATCTTAGCTTCCGTCATATATTCGTATTATGGTCCAAGTTCCTTGTACGACGGTGATGGACAAGGTAGAACCAATGAAGAATAACTCGAACACAGGTATGGAATAACACAGATATATTACAAACAAAAATATATACAAAGAAGTAGAAGTATTAGTAATGACTATCAGATATGGTTAGAGTGAACTAAGTTGTCTCGACAAGTATCACTATTCCAATGTCTTACAGTAATCGTCTGACACGACTGTCTGCCTTTCCTTTTGAGAAGCAGTATTTATGATGTCCGGAATGTAAGTTCCCATAACAATTCTAAATGTTCTAACACTTACCATCCCAACTTAGGGACACAACAGAAAAACACGACGTCATCGTTTTACAAAATAGGAGGCGGAACTTTTGATCCCTTCAGTCCTTACTCTCATTGGTCAAGTGATATTGTTGACTATATTGCATTCTGGTATGTGCTCTTGAAAGTTTTTAGGCTATTTGTTATTGAATCAATAAATTTTTCAAACTATTAGTTTATACCTTGTTGTTTTATCATCCATTTGAATGATACGATAATAAGAACACTGAAGACTGCAACAGTTAATCTTGCAAACAACGCTAAAAATCAATAAAAGAATGACACACTGAAGTCTTCCAGAGAGAAAAAAAACAACAACAACAAAAAACAACATTTAAATATCCTTGACACTGACATACTAGTCTACTTCAATATAGCTATACATTTAAGTATGCGTCATTCACAGAAAACAATAAATATAGATTTGAAACGATATTATCAAGCAAGGGAATATATTAATAAAGAGAGAAAGGGAATACAGCATATATAAACGGTGATGGTCTAGAATAAAGAGTATAGATGATGCATATAAAGACAGACACAGAGACGATCGATATGAAATCTCATATAAACGGACTAAGATACAAAGCAACAAATCAAATGATACATGTGAACAGAGATAGACATGAACGAAATTAGATAAACGAGAAAGAAGTTGTTTACAGTGTATACACGGCGGAACAAAAGACATAATGGGTTTGATGTTTTAATTTTTTTTAAAAATTAATTGCTTTTGTATTTTCAATCAAATATTTTATAACGAAGACCCTGGAAGAAAATCACACACACACACACACACACACACACACACACATACATACACATATATATATATATATATTCAGACAGGTTTCATTAAATAATTTAGGGACGTTCTGTCCACTCATTTTTGTGCGGTTGTTAAAAGAGGAGGGGAAAACACCGTGTTAGCTCATATTGTATTTATTCCGAGTACTTTCGACATAGCATGATGTCATCATCAGGGTATTGTTAAGTATAGAGTATATTTAGTGTTCATGGTTGTGAAGGAAAAAAAATTCTGATGCATAGAGTGCGTATCAAAATTTAACCAAAAATAGGAAAAAACAGTTTGGCCTTGTCAAATACACTGGAACCAAAAATGTGATTTTTAAAATAAGAACGCTATATGAACGAGCAATATATGTCAAGTGCCATGCGTGATATCTGCTTTGCCCTTTTCGATTCACGACTGACTTGATAGAATATTTTTCGCAGTCGGCTTCCGTTTATTCTACAGTAGACTGGTTTCCAACCAATGCTATAGGGCCCAGTCTCTCCTGTTATTCAACTCATCGTGGGAGGGGTTATAAGAGATGAATCCACACCTTTTCCAAGGGCTTTTATACGTAAGTGTATGTAACGAACCCGACTGGAATTCGAATTCAGCTCTGTAAATTTTTATTCCGAGCTGTTATCCGCGCCTAAACGCATAAAAATATATCCCTCTGTTTCATTTTTTAAAATACAACTCAAATTTGGATTGACCTAAGAAAATAACTTGAACTATTCAGGAAGAATATTATAATAATCTGGAATATTTACTGGGAACAAACTTCCTGCTTACGAATTAAAATAATTTAGAAAGTACACAAAATAGAAAGGCGCGTAAATCAAGGGATATGTCTTCTCGCTGGATTTATGCAAATTGCACAGGAAAGCCGTCCTAAGAGAATTACAAGGAGGTCACAATTAAAGAAAGCAAGAAAAAAGCACTCTTCACTGTAAGAAGTTAAAATGTAGGGTCGTGAGCAAGATAGACCACTCAGAATACGATTAATAATAATGAATAATGTGAGGCAACAGAATAAAGGAAGTACAGAATTTAACTATCGAGAACGTATCCTAACATACGATAGTAGTACATGTGACACTGAAATCTGAAAACGCTTTAGAATAGCGAAAGATGCCTTGGAAAATTTAAACAACGAATTAAGGAAGAGGACAATTTCATTAGAAACAAAGAAAATATTCTGAACTGCTAATGTAATATCAATTCTCTTATATGGCACTGAATTCTGGACTACCTCAAAGATGAAGAGGAGACTTCTACCAAAGGATACTGAGAATGTCATAGTCGGATGATATTGGCAACGAGGAAAGTTGAAAGAAAACAGGAATGAACTTAGAATAAGAAAGAGACAGTTGAAATTAGTGTCACATAATGAGATAAGAGCCTTTGGAGAATTTTATACTCACATGAAATATTGAGGGTAAGAGGAGCAGAGTAAACTATAGAACAAGTTTGAGTAAATGACAGAACTGAGACTGGAAGCAAAATGGGGATAAATATCGCCCAGAGCTACAAAGAATAGGATTGTCGAAAGCCATGGTCACCTATTTCCCGAAGGGAGATGAAACATACAAAAAGAGACGGTTTTGTTTTTTAATTTTCAAATTCAGAATGAGAATGATCTCAGCATGACAGTGATTCGCTTTTTTGAGGAATCTTCGTTGATGTCTTGATATGGTTGTTCCAATGACAGGAGAATAAGTGATGTAAACAAAACAAACAAGATGAAAGAAAGAGAGAGAGAATGGAGTCAACGAGGTGAAAGAAAAATATTAAGAGAGACATATGTGCAGACGAGGCTGAAAATCGATTAACAGACTGGTAAAAATGGACACATGAGAGGTCAGAAGAAAAACAAAACAAAATGGAAATAGACGTTTGGCGCCTTCAAGTTGGCATCTTAAATCAGGCAAGACTTTCATGATCTCTACTCACTCAACTAGCTGCAGTGTTAATTCTGAAGCGTGTCTTGCTCGCATAGCTTGAACGCGCACACATGTTGATAGAAATATGCAGAATTCGAACTACAGGGTGCAATGGAGAAATTGTCATTTCAATTAAGAAAAAAAGAAAAGAAAGCACTGACATCTCATTTTAGCAGATATATTTAGCAGAATTACACAAAATTATTTGGAAATACTAAAGATTAAATGTATTCAATGACATCGCTATTGGCGTCAACCACGGCATAATGACGACTTCAGAATCTCCTGCAACTCTTCCGAACGATCTCCTTATCTAAGTTCATGAATGTTGCCATAATCCTGGCCTTCAGTTCATCTTTGGTGTTACAAGGAATTTTGCTGACCTCTCGCTCAACTGCACCCCATAGATAATAATCAAGGGAGTTACAGTTTAGTGAGTTACGTGACCATGTAGTCGCAGAAATTGTTTGACAGCCATGACTGGGTTCTCTTTCATGTATAGCATGGTGCAAAGTCCTATTGCCAAACAAAGGTTCTTCCAGAAGCCACCCTCTTGACCCAGGGCAGCAGTATCTCTTCAGGGCATTTGCTGTAGGCCTCCAACAAAAAATTCGAGAGTTCGTTATTAGAACGATCAGAAATATTATGCTTAGCTGCCATTAGACTCATCCAACTCTTACAAAATCCTTTGCACTTTCCTCAGAATGACACCCAAACATTCTGAAATGTTCGTATTTGGAGCTTCCGGTGGGAATGACAAGCATTATAGAATGCCGTTGCCAAATTTATGACGGACTGCGTCATGGTGGTCTTTTTCTCGCAGACGGAGTCCAACGGACCCTGCTATATTGTGTAGTCAACAAAATAAAAAGCAAACAACGCACATGCGCGAAATTAAAAATATAAAATGACGACAATTTACACATCCCACACTGTATGTGCAAATATACGTACTCTACGTGTTTGTAGGAATAAGGTAAACAAATAGAGAGAGAGAGAGAGAGAGAGAGAGAGAGAGAGAGATAGAAAGGGAGTGAATGAGAAAGAGAGAAGAAGCGACACAGAGGGTGTCTGAAGAGAGCGAGAAAGAAAGCAAAGCTATTTCTTGATGTACACGTATTCATATTTAGTAATATTTGTATTAATATATACGTAAACAAAGATGGCTGAACAGTTTTCGCAGATTCTGGCCAAATAACCAAACATTAAAATTCCTAAAATATATATATATATATATATATATATATATATATATATATGTGTGTGTATGCACCATGTATATAAAGGTCTGTTCATGCAAATATTTATAACTAAATTTTATTTTATATGAAAATATATGATTAGTTGGAATTAATATTTGAACTGTCCTCACGACATTTTATTATAATTAAGATTAACCAACCTGAATACGGGGAGTATAAGAGATAATTCAAATAAAATAATTGGCATGCTATGAATGAATATCTGCATATAAGAAACAGAGATGATCTATCTATTTAGCAATATGCTTTGGGGGTTCATTCGACAAGTAATTTTCATTTTGTGAATGCCATTTTGTCGAAGACCTTTTTATAGTAAGGTCATCTTATTGCAGACGTATCATGACAGGCAATTAACCCCTTTTTTGTCATAAGGTTACAGAAATGCTCCAACTGTCTATATAGGACTTTGTTGAATCTAAGTAAGCGTTAATCATCGTATTGTACGGTTTCCGCTTGCAGCAGATTGCGAACTCACGTGACATATTTATTTTGAACGTATTTCCGTGGCCAACTAGCTGTGATGTGTGTTTACGTTTTTTTTTATCAACATGCCTTCTTTTGCCTGATGACTTGCGAATAGGTTTAAGCACAACAACCAACCCATTGTGTGATCTTTAGACATTGGGAACGTTTCCCCCATCTTGGTATTGTCAAGAAGTTACTTTTCTGATTAATCAATAGTCATTAGTGAAATTCAAAGCCAGGCTACCGATGAGCACGCTTCCATTAACATTATACAAAGTGTCATATAAATAAAATATTACTTTAGTTTTAAAAAGATTACAGAATCTAGTTGTTAATATTTTATATTATGGTGCCTACGCTAAAAATGTAGAAAATATAAACTTTGAAAGAAACCGAAATAAACAGCGGCAACAAGATATTTTATACGAAAGACATGACTACTCACTTCTTAAGTGATATTATGCTTTTAAATATGTATAATTCAGCCGGGTATTAACTTTCCTTTGGATCGAACGGCTATTGTACTCTTTTTCTATTTGGTACGCATACACTCATGTAAACATCTTTTGTTGGCATTTGTCTTCTCGTATTGGTTTCGTCCACAAAATATGTCTGCAAATTAATAATAGAAAATATATTGTATTTCAGCGTAAATGAAAATTCAAGCAAATCATTTGAAAGTATATTAACCAGTCAAGGCCGCTTTACTCGAAAGCCTGGATTTTGATTTTACAATTAAGACAACGAATCTATGACTAACCATTTTACTTTTGATAACGTGAATACATTCTAAAAAGTTTAAAAGAAGAAAAAAAAGAAAAGAAAAAGAAACTCAAGAATAAAATCTGGGTTACTGCTAGAAATTGTTTTGTTTTTCCCTCGTGTGTAACAATCTGGCCTAAGGGTGATTTTTAAATTACAAGCGTTATAATGTGGGAGAATCCGCGCTTTCAGGCATCACAAACATGAAAGATAATTGAAAGCGCTGAGATATAATTTCAAACAACTGAAGATATTGCTTTTTGTTACTTCTTAAAAAACTTTATTAAACCACATTGTTAAATACATTTAAAATTCCAGTTCCCAGTTGTAATATTAAATTGAATTTGTTTGAACAACAGTATAACGGATAATAACGCTTATCAATATTTTAGGCACAATGGAAGTGTATATAGAACTGATTTCCACACGATATATCGAATCAGCAAATCAAGTTTTAATTTCGACTCATTATTTAGCTTTACATAAAATGACTTGACAAATCTACGAGCAGTCTCGTCATCAGATACGATTATAAGTTATATCTTATTGTTCACATGCTGTAATTGTTGACGGGGAATAATGTAAGTTTTTGCTATCCTATAAATAATGTATTTTACAAGAAGTTGTAACATTAAAAAGTTATTAGGTCCATTGTTTCCGTATAGTGTAGGCTTCTGTTTGTGTGTCCGTTCCACGTAATTCATTTTGGGTATTTACGCTCTGTTTTGCAACCAGTAAATTAAATTCTTGGAGATAATTCACTACGTTATACTAATCTTTGTTAAATCATTTCGCCCCAAGCAAGGCAGTAACATCAACTAGGGTGCATGGGGTTCCTGAGTGGGAAGAAAACAGAGAGGACAATAACAGAACGTGATTCAAGAAGGCATAATGTAACGATTAAAATTACATATAAACTTTTGAAGATCGTAGTTGATAGGACAGCAGGAAATCGGAAGAATCTTTCACAAGGGAGAAGTGCGTGAGAAGAAAACATTACACTAGTAAAAACTAGCAGTCCCAACAGTGACATGATGATACTAATCTGCCAAACTAGTACTGCGTTTTAATTCGCGAATTCAAGGTATCAACTAGGAAAGATCACCAGAAAAATTACGGTGTAACTATTTATAGAAGAGGCAAAGAAAAAAACTACGTTACCGAGACTGAGATGCCATGTCAGGACTGACAATTTTGCCCATTCTGCTTTGGATTTTGTCAAGAATCTCTAGATATATAGCAGAAGCGCCAGACCAGATGTGGCAGCAATAATCCATGACCTGACGAATGTGCAAGAGAAAAATTGTCAAGCCCCGACATAGCGACCAGCCTTTCCTAGCAGCAGACTAAGCAATTGATTTAATATAATTATTTCACAATATGTAAGTGGAAAACGTGAGGTCAAGAAGATCCCGATAATTGATCTCCTGGAGGTTAGTATCAGCCATATTAATAGAAGGCAAAAAAGGTTCTTTAAGCTGATTAATATAGAACAGATTCCTTTGGACTGAACTGAAAAAGAAATATGCGGTGATAAATAGTAGTGATCTTAAAATTCATTAGCGGTATCCAGGTGTAATTACTTATAAAAGGGATATCCTTCTTTATCTCTTCTTTTAAAAAAAATACCAACAAGCTTCAACGACTGCATATATTTCTTTCAGTTAGGCATATTTGCTCCATATAAGTTATCAAAGACAAAATGCAAAACTGTTGCAGTATTTCAGAGATAAAATAAACTTCTTAGTTATTGTGTGCTACTGTTAGAATATTATTTCTCCCAAAAGGTTTCAACTAAAATTTAGGAAGGCCATCATTTTCTTGCAAAATCTCCAGACTCTGATTCAGTGCAATGAAATTCTGTTAGCAGTGAAGCAGGTTTTACTGCATGTCACAGTAGCAACTATCTTAACTGAGGTAGATATAAATATTTTCCATAATTCCGAGACTTTTGCTTTTAGCGACTTTTAGTTCCCATCAAGGCTCAGCGCTGCCGTGTACATCAAAAAGGCACAAGTGAAATCATTCACATTCGCTCGTCTCAAAGATAATTTCCCATAGTTTTCTCTTATTCAATCTATATTGCTGGTTTTAGTATTGGATCCACAAACGACCTTTTTATATTGGAAACCCGAAATGAAGCACTGATAGTGTGTACTATCTGATAGTGTGTACTATTTAGTATAACCATGGGTTTCTCATGGTTATACTAAATATTACAGAATATTTTATTGTTTTGAGAAACAGAATATTTTCAGTAATTCCTATTTTTGCACGTATTTTTATAAATGCTATGATCTGTCAGGAAATAAGTGATCATAGCTCGAAACTGATGGCATTTCGTTATAGTCTCTGAAATATTATGAATTCTTGGGCGGTTTACCCTTGCCTTAGAATTCAGGGTTGTTCTTCTCCTATACAAGCTGCCACCCAAGTCTGAGAAGTGCAGTCTGTAATTTAGCCCATACCCAGGTGGAGACTAGACGGATTCTGACCTTTTCTAAAGTTAGTTGCGCAAAATAAGAAAGCAAGAGATTAGTTTCAAATTTGAACTCGGATCGGGTATTCCACTTCCGTACCGATATCTGTTACACTATCCGCAAATACCCTTGGAAAAAAGTTATGAATCCATTTCCTCCTCCCAATTATGGGTTAAATAGTAGGATTTGTATCCGGTAAAAGAATATTTATTCTCAAAGAATTGTTAATCCAGTATTCACTCCTCTTCAAAAACCAAAATTAAATATTCTTATAATCCAAAATATATTTTGGCTTTAAATAAGTTACAAAGTTTTCATAAGACGTAAAAAAGAAAACAAATCAATCGAAACAAAACAAACCAATACCTGACATGCCCCTGATATCCCTACTAGTTCAGACACATGCACACAATCACACACTGATATATATATATATATATATGTGTGTGTGTGTGTGTGTGTGTGTATATATATATATATTGAAAGAGAGAGAGAGAGCGATCACATGTGCTTTCAGAAAGAAGATTAGGATATTGAATTGTTTGAATAGATTCAGCCAGCAGCAGAAGTATTTGGAGTATACATCCTTGTTCTCTCATCTTCCATCTCACAGTAATAGATAGATG
The DNA here is from genome assembly GCA_964036315.1 of Acanthosepion esculentum. Taxonomy (NCBI): domain Eukaryota; kingdom Metazoa; phylum Mollusca; class Cephalopoda; order Sepiida; family Sepiidae; genus Acanthosepion; species Acanthosepion esculentum. The sequence goes on from OZ038478.1 coordinate 50,287,428, forward strand.
GAGATTGAGTTTTAGATTACAACAAGCCATTGTAAGTCGGCGGGTAGTTTAGTTTGTGAGGACTTAAATTTTCATACGTTGTAAGATTCGGACCTTGTGTGATAGGAAATACAAAGAAATACAATACAAAGATACATGCACAAAGAAACCCATACCTACGTGGACATATCAACATCTTGTTTTATTTCAAGATTTTGATCTCAACTCAACTGTTACTTAAGGAAAATTAAAAAGAAATGCTAAATTTTGATTAAATTCGGTTTCACACACTAGCATGTAAGATTTACATCATCATACACGCGTTCTTGAATGTGAATGAAAAATGCAAAACTTCTTAGTGACGGGTCCTCAAGTGATGTGGCTTCTGTTATTTGATAACGTTCTTTGTTTGCTATACAGTAGAGCCATTTTACAAGGTTCGAATAAGTATGGTCCTTGCTCAGAGATTCGCTTGAAGCCATTTTTAATCACTAATTTGATAAAGAGGATGTATACAGCTGACAGTTTAGATATCTCTATACAAGTCTAAACCATACATGACAATAATGGGCATAAGATTTGTTGTGGATTCCGGGATGAAATTCGAAATCAATAAATAACAAACGTCAGGAATAGATAGGGAAAATAAATGTATTAACGTAATAATACAAACTGGTAATACGGGTTAGTAGATCCAGGAATGCGGGTTAGTAGCAATAATATATATACAGTCTTGGTATTGAAGTATCGCGGTATGACTCCTTACTGAGTCTAGGTGCTGTGACGGTGACTCTTTTGTTACCCACCTCTAATACTACCAAACGTACTGACTTCTCGACTGTCTTAACGTACTGCCGACAGTATTTACTGTCCTTCCCACGAAGGATGGATGTGGCACAAGGACGGGTTTAAAGTGGGGTATTGCCGAGCCCGTAGGCTCGGCCAAAAAATGCCCATAGATCCCGTATAAACGAGATCGGGTTGGTCAACCTTCCCGAACGAGGCTCTGCCCTTCGTCCGGGTTCCTCTCTGCTCATAGGCAGAGAGTTCGACCGTCAAGCACTTAACGTGCTGCCCCGGGTAGTCCATTTGGATAAAAAGGGGAGATCCCTTAACACCCCCTCCTTAGATAGGGATTTAGTATCTTTTCCTTTTATGGTTGATGATCAGAGGTTCAGTAAATTTTCTCTTTCTGTTTAACCTTCTAAATTCTATATCTTCATGTGGTCTTTGATTCTCAAAAGCTTCAAAGATTGCATCAATAGAGTCGTCATTTTCTGCGGGTGACAAGCTTGGCTCCTCAACCCGTTTTTTTTGTATTTGGTCAATATGTCTTCTATGGGTAAACTTTTCGCCTTGTACTGTGTACATCCCATTCCCCAGCCTGTTAATTATTGTGCCAGGCTCCCAGTACGCCATATTGTTTCTGAACATCCTAAAGTATACTAGTTCTCCTGGTTTAAATGCTCTCTTTGGTACAATAGGTGTATACTAGTTTTTGTTCTTGTCTGGCAATAATTTATCAAACACAGACCGTATTCTCCGGGCAAATATCAATTCTGCTGGTGAAAGACCAGATGGTGTGTTCCCGTTACGTGTTATTCTGTATACTTGGAGGAATTGCTGTAACGCCTTTTCCGTCGGTACATCTTCGGCCTTTTTAAAACTCTTTTTAGTGTCTCTACGAATCTTTCGGCTTGTCCGTTTGACCTCGGGTGGTACGGAGCTATCTTGATATCCTTTACTTGGTATGTCTCACAAAATTCTTTGAAGTCACTGGAGGTAAATTGTGTACCGTTATCAGTTACCAAGCAATTCACGACGCCGAATCTGGCGAATAATTCGTGTATACAGTTTATGGTATTTTCTGTCGTCGGGTTTTTGAATCTGGAAACCTCAGACCATTTACTGAAACTATCTACTGTTATTAAGTAGTAGTAACCCTCTATGGATCCTGCGTAATCCACGTGTATTCTGGACCACGGTCTGTCACCTTTAGGCCATGGCTTTTGTATAGAGGTTGGTGCTTTCGCCGCAGCAGCACAGCCTTTACAGCTTTCCACCATTTGCGTAATATCATCGTCCATGTTATCAATAAATAACAAACGTCAGGAATAGATAGGGAAAATAAATGTATTAACTTAATTATACAAACTGGTAATACGGGTTAGTAGGTCCAGGAATGCCGGTTAGTAGCAATAATATATATACAGTCTTGGTATTGAAGTATCGCTGTATGACTCCTTACTGAGTCTAGGTGCTGTGACGGTGACTCTTGTGTTACCCTTCTCTAATACTACTCAACGTACTGACTTCTCGACTGTCTTAACGTACTGCTGAATTCCCGGTATTCACTGGTAGTAATATATATATACCTCGGTTGAGTCCATTTGGGTAAAAAGGGGAGACCCCTTAACAAGTTTCGTACCATCGAGCCAGGTTTACTACATCTTTATCGTGTTATTATAATTGCGAATATATACGAAGGGATACTGAAAACTTTGTTTTGATCATGAAGGGAATAAATAAAGTCGACTATTTTATCATATTTGGTGAGGTTGGTCTTTCTGAGAAATTTTCACCACTGCTTTTAAATTTCTATCATTGTATATATACTTATAACTATGCGTATGTATCCGCTAGGGAAATTGGGCTGACCATGGATGCTTTAGTACACATTATCCGTGATGTTTCTAGCCGAGGTTTACTAGGGGTTTCGGGTCTTTCAACATCATACCCACCCACTTCACGGTGACCCAGCCGATATTGATCGGGTATCGACTTGTATACCTTCCGTCGGCTACAACTTTTTCCATCTCCCAACGTGCACACCATACGACACTTCTTGGCAATTTATTGTCCAACAACGGATGACTTCTACTTCCGGTTCACCAGCAGTGTACGCTCTTACATAAAAAAGGAAGGAAACACAGCCACATTTTCTATCTGATCAGCAATATGGCGGCGTACTTGGCTTGAAGTGGCAAGTACAGATTTGATATCCCTCATCAGCGAGACATATACACACACACGCACACACAGAGAAACGCACTCAGACATCACATTCAGCTTACACTTATCCCCATTTGTATCCATGTTAATTATCCGGTGAAGGAAAAGGAAAAGAAGAAAAAATAATTCCTTTTCCTCCTTTCCACTTTCTTCCCGACCCTCCACCTACACACACGCGCGCGCACACACACACACACACACACACACACACACAGAGTGGGCAAGCAGGTGCTAGATCTTAGCCAGGGATCACCCGTAGGTAACACGCTTTACACACACACACACACACACACATATATGTGTGTGCGTGTGTGTGTGCGCGCGGGTGTGTGTAGCATCAGATAAAAAATAAAACACAGTACATGAAACATATTCTGTGGGTAGTTATTGTTCTACAACAGCTACGTGTGTGCATATTTAAGAATAGGCATGAATCCACTAAAATAATGATTTTCGTATTGGAAAGTAAACGAACTAACGATCTGACTTACTGATATTTTAGAATGCCAAGCTCTTTCCGGAAGAAGGCGATCATAGGTTTTCGCAACTTCCTTTAACTTATTCGTAAAATGTCATAACTTCTTGGGAAAATATTGAAGGAGATTTTGAATTCAGAATAGACCTAGTCTGATTGCCAGTTAAAGTCAGGGAACCTAGTCAACCCTACTATTTAATCAGTAACATAGGATTTATTTACGCTTTCTGCACCGACGACTTTGACACTACACACATCCTCCTTACAGATCGATGTAATATTTCACCCAAGATCGTTTTTAGTTTTTATATATTAGTAAATATATAAAAACTAAAAACGATCTTGGATGAAATATTACATCGATCTGTTATTCAAGTTGGTCGCAGCTAATTGATTGATTTGGTTTTTAAGTCTTACCCCCATTTCACACAAATAGCTGAAATTTATTTTGGCTTGTAAGAAAAAGTACTTTTTTTTGCGAGTGAATATTGCATTAACAAGTTTTTTGCTAATAACGAAGTTTTTCCCATATGCAACTCCTATTATTTAAACCGTAGATTGACGGTGGAGGAGATTGATTAATACCTTCGCCAAAGATATGTTCACGTAAGAGAAGGTAACGAATCCGACTGGAATTTGAACTCGGCTCTCCGATTTCACATTCCTAGGCTGCTTTTGTGTCTACACTCGTAATAAAACTATTTTTTTTTCTGTACGTACCAAAGAAAATAATTAAAAAAAATTCTCTCTGTTCATTATATTTCTTTGACCTACTCTTCGTGAAGAATGTTAAAACAGCAATTTTCAAACTATATATCAATTATATAGACCCGTAAAATGTAGTCATTTGAATTAAACCTCAGGTTCTATGACAATCAGCCTTGTGCTCTGACCAAACTGCGAAACGTAAGTACAAAATTATGAGCACCATTGTCTGGAGATAATTATACTTTATTATCACTCGATGAAATCAAATCATAGGAAAAGATTAAAATGCAAGAAACAAACATGAAGAAGTAATGAACACAATAAGGAAAACAAATCATCAACAATCACTTATTTGCTCGGCGGCCATTTTGAAAAGTTAGAAATAATCTTTCTTTGCGATTTTGCCGCAGTCCGTTATTGTTCGGCGTTGAAGTGTCTGAATGGAATTAATCGTAGAAAAAAATTATTTTCAATTAAAACATTTTACTGTTTTCCTCCGGCGAGCAAAGAGGTTGTAACGTTTATCTTTGAATAGGTCTTTTTAAAAATAATTATTTAAAAATATTTTTGTTTGTTTCTTGTGTAGCAATTTTCTTGTTTCTTTTATTTTCTACCAAAACTTTTTTTATTTACAAAAATATCCCCCACTAAAAAAAAAAATAAATACTGATATTTGAAGCCGAGTAATGTAAATGTTCATTATAGAATTTAGCACATTAAAATAAACATCTCTCGCCTCAGCATGTAGTTAATCACAATTAACGCCTTCATGTTACAAACAACATACATTATACAAAGAATAACAGTGTATCAGCCAACTCATTATTTAAATGATACAATTTAAAAATGAAGCAAGAAGCTGCTATGGCTATGAGTCCGTCGAATAGAGCCCCGAGATTGGGGAACTGGAGGAATCACACTCGGCTACAGCACATTTGACGTGTAAAGCAAGGGTCCTATCGGTCATTATTCTGTTACTGGAAATCATTGGATAATCAAACTAACCCATCAAGGAAACGTAATATAGAAGCTAAGAGACGATGGGGTAAGGTGGACAATAAAACGGCACTGAAGTGTCATGCCACAGCTATGGCCGACGGTAGGTTTGATGGAGCTCGTGCTCTTTCTTATTGGAAAGAATGTTTGAGAGCTCTGAAACCACCTTGATGTGGCAGATTACAAAGATAAGGAACCGTAACTGTTTGATTGCAAGGAAGTAACATGCTATCCAAAAGAGTGTACGTGTATCATGTAGCTTAGTTGAGGGGAAGTTAGTAGCGTTAGATGAAGCCGACATTGATGAAGGTGACAACTTGGTTTGTGTTCCTGACGAGGAAGTGACTGACGAAGCTGGCATGGAGGCGGATATTGCGATACAGGATACTGTTACACCGGCAGCTAAATATGGCAATACATTGAATGATGAAGTAATATAAGATGAAAATGTGAGCGACAGCAACCAAGACTCTTTGCATATCCCTGCAGACGATGACTTTGATGATGAAATTGATGTGGAATTTGATGTCAGAAGAAACTGGATACAAATACATTGACACTCTGCAGTTGGGTGATATCATTGGGAGGCAGATAAAAAAATGATTAGAGAGACACATGAAAAGGTACCACTGAAAGTAAATAAATCCAACACTGAGAAAATCGGAAAGAAAGCCGAGCAAAATGTTTGCGTTGCTTGGCGTTGCGAATATCTTGCTAGTGTCTGTCTGGAATTGTAAGATTTCGGGGAGAACAAACATGAGAACTGTTGAAAACGAAAGACGTGCGAATGATAAAATGACCTGATGTTGCAGCAGGCATGGCTCCTATTGCTTTTGATCCTATTTGTCTGGAGGTGTTAGTAAATACATGATTCGTCTTGTTGAATTCAGTGACTGATGTATTGCGTATCTCAGTTTTTAGGCGGAAGTAGTCGGGGAGCATTACGACCGAGTATTGAGAGAGTCCTTTTAATAAGTTTTAAGAATGAATCGGACAAAATAATCACGGAGTCATATCTATACAATTGTCATTGGCGTCCACCTAGAAGCTTATGTCATATCATTTAGCTGTGATGCTTGTACCTGGTTGAACCATATCAGACTGCTTGTTATGATGAATATATTAGGCTTCATTCATTTGTACCTCACGTTACTTTGTTAGAATGCAACGCCTTCGCTCAATAATAATAATAATAACCTTATTATAATTGTGCTTGTCCCTCCATTTTTTAGTTTGCACGACCATTACATACTGCCAATGCCTCATAAATAATGCACTATTCTATGTTGATCGCGTATATAGAGGGGGAAGACACTAATTGGTTTCAGTGAGAAAATGAATGAATGAAAGAAAGAAGTGAAGAAAAAAACGCTTGAAAGATGTTTCAGTGAAATGGGAAAAGTTATCAGTTTCAAATCCTTTCATTTTCACTCACTTTTTAAAATAACGACGAGCATTGATATTTATGATTGTTATTGTAATATTTTGTTAAAATTGTTAAGCTCAAATATTTAACGATTCGATAGGGGTATTTCTACGGATATTTTATTGCTGTAGAACTAGCCATTAGCTGACTCAATTATTAACATAAGAATTAAGATTCTTCATATTATTAAGATAGAAAAACCGTTATATTTTCACAGGTTAAAACTACTACTACTACTACTACTACTAATAATAATAATGGTGGTAAATATTTTTATATTCTTATTATTATCCTCTTCTTTCGACCTGTAGGAATGAACTCCCGTCTCCCTCTACCAAAAGTCAGCACACAAAAATTCACTCCTGCTTTATTATTCGCTCAATCAAGCCACCAGAAAATGTCGCCCGTCTGTAGGTAGCCTTTCTTAATTTTCGTTTTCTCTTTTTCTCTCACCTAACTTCGTGCATAGGTTCTATTTCATACTATTTCTTTTCATTTTTCTTTCTTCTCTTTATTTTTAAACTTTTATGCGGCACATTAACTCATTGTTAATTCTTATGGAAGTTCGTTTCGTGACCGGTGATTTGCAAACGCAGTTTAGAAGAGTTGGTATTCAAACTTATACTAAGTTAAAACTTAATTATTTTGTATTCTGTATTTACATCCCAACGCCATACAGGTATGTATACATGTTTGTGCTGGGTCATGTGTGGCCAGCGGCTCGACAATCCAAATAAGTTTTCTGAAAGTAATCTCATTCTTTGAAATAATTTACCTGGAAGTCAAATCCGAGATTGTTTTCCGTTTTATGTTTTTCTTTTCTTTTTTCCTTAATAGGAGTAGATAGGCTTTCCTATCACTCGGTCCATACTCCTCCCACTTCTCTTGAACAGGAGTAGAGGCATATCCCTTGTTTCCTGTTCACTTTTCTCGGGCCTTAATAGTGGTGCTACGTGAATTTTTTGTGATATGCGTGGATGGTGGCAACGTCTGTTCATACTGAGCGTATCGGGCTTGCTGTTTTCTGGTTGCTGTTCCCGTCTGGTAGTTAGGAACCCGAACTCTTGCGTAGCGTCTTGAGAGGGTATTGTGATCAACAGTTGCATAATATCTAATATGGGAGTTCTTGCAGTGCCATGTTGCGCATGGTAGGGTCAATCTGCAAGCACCTCCGGTGGGCAACACCGAGGCCACACTATGTTGCAGTCTGCGCCAGTTCCCTTCCTGCGAATGTTACATTAGATGACCGACTGCTACTACTACCCTGGGCCTTCCTTTACCAATATAAAACCCTGGCTTAAACACTGTCACTAACCTCGATAGCATCCAAACCCTCAATCACTCAATCTCTGACGTTGGTGGTTGACTTCCCCATGCGTTTATCCAGTAACCCTGACGGACATGCTTCTCTTCTCGATCTCTTTTTTTTTACCTCTATACCTGACTCGTGTCGCAACACTGTCCTCTTGGAAACTCTGACGATGCGGTAGTGTCGGTAAATAACTTCCGTTCCCCCACCAGTTAAGAACATACTACCAACAGAATATCTTTCTGATATCAACTAGCAGATTTGGATCCCTTCTGTGATTTCCTCAGTGAAGTCCTTTAGAAAAAAAGTTTTTATTCACCATGTTCATAAAAGAATATCTGAATTCTCCTCCTGGGTGAAATCCGACATCGATATTTTCATCTCCTTAGTTCTCACATGCATGCTTGGCCGCTACAGCCCACAGGAATCAATTATTCTGGTTGTATCAGAGCGACACACCTGATTGCAACGGACTTCCCTTTGACTCTGCTCGTAACGAATGCAAGCGTATTCTCAATGAAGCAAAGTTACTATTTGCTGATAGAATGAAACAACGTAGAGCGTCTCGCAAATTCGGTTTCTAGACATTATTGGCGACTCTGCAAGAGCGTGCTGAATAACAATAAATCCACAATCCCTCCTCTATTCAATCAATTCGAAGCCCTGAAATCTACAGCAGATAAGGTTGAATGCTTTGTTCTCTTCCAACTTAACACTCAACTCATTTGGAGTACCGACACCTGATTTCTCCGCTATAACTGAGGCTATACCGAGTGATATGCACATATCCCCGTCACTGGTCTCTGACATCATTTCTAAATTAGACTCCCATAAGGTAAGTGGATGTGATGGGATACCATCCGTCGTCCTAAATAAATATGCTCCCGAGCGGGATCTCCAAACTATAAAACTATTCCCTCACTGTTTCCTGCTTTCTAGCTTGTTATAAATCCTCTGTAATCCTTGTTTTTAAGAACTCTGAAGAACGTTCTGATTCCTCTAACTATCGCCCTTTTAGATTCTTACTGCTTTTCGGCAAAGTATTCGAGGTTTTAATCAATGCTGAATTGGTTAAGCATCTTACCACTCGCGGCATACTCTCTGACAAACAATATGGATTCAGTTTTGACCAATCTACCGCTTATGTGCTCACGGCCATCACTGAATACGTATATCAAGCTTTAGATAATAACTGCGAAGCTTGAGGTGTGGCTCTAGATATCTCAAAGGCATTTGACAGGATTTGGAACGCTGGTCTTCTATGTAAGCTTCAGGGACGATTGTTTGATTTAATCCAATTATTCCTGTCAAATCGTGAAATGAAGGTCGAAATGAACGGGCTTGCTTCCAGAACCTTTCACACGAATGAGGATAGACCGCAGGGCTTTATCCTTGGTCATGCGCTGTTTCTTATCTTCATCTATGATCTTTCAGATGTTATCAGTTCCCAAGTAGGCATTTATGCAGATGACACTACAATTTCCTCCCGTCTCAATAGCAAATCCGCCAGAGCTGACAAAGTTAACCTTGCTGCTGTTCTTGAAAAGAACCTCCAATCATTGGTTGCCTGATGCTGGAAATGGCTTCTAAATTTCAATGCCTCCAAAACTAAACTACTCTTTTTTACCACCATAGGGAAACTTCCATGCCCGCCATTAGCATGGCTGGTACTCAACTCCAGCAGAGCGTATCACTGCGCCATCTTGGACTCATATTTCTAACTGACTTGAAGTGAAGTGACTACATTGAATCAATAACTGCATCTGCTTCAAGGAAAGTTGGTTCATTGTGTCGTTCCAGGAGGTTTTTCTCTTCAGAGTTCATCTTGCACATTTACAAATCTACCATTCGGCCGTGCATTGAATACTGTTGACATACCTGGCCTGGTGCCCCTGCTGTTCATATCAACGTTCTTGACATAATCCAAAGAAGGATCGGCAATATAATCGATCCTGACTTGTCATCTCGACTTCATTCACTTTCTCACAGGCGTGATGTGGCTTCCCTTTGTCTTTTCTAAAAATATTTTCGTGACAACTGCCCTGACAAGCTTTTTTTCCTGGGACCGCGTCTACATGAATTTAAGCGTACTACTAGATTAGCCTCTAGGTCACACCCTTTTACTGTTGAATTAGTTAAATATATCCGCAACTTCTACACCAACACCTTCTTTTTTCTACTTCCCCCTAGTGGAATTCCTTTCCGCTAACTTGCTTCTCTGAGATCTACAATCCCCAAAAATTAAATGCAATGTCAATCGCCATCTTCTGTTGTTTTAGACCCCGTTCATCTTTTATAATTTCCTCTATCCCCCTATACCGAGTATTTTCTCTTCATTTCACTCTCTGTACCCACCCCTGCGTATTAGTAGCACTTTGGCCTTGCTTGGGGTGATATGATTTTAAAAAGTTTTATTTATGTATTTATTTTATAGTTTTCCAATAGAAAATGTATTTTATGTCTTAGCCCAAGAAAAAAAAAAAGAAAAAAATCTCACCCTCACTCTTCATCCCACGTTTAGCCAAACATTTTTCTGGTCACTCCAAGATCTGAGAGTCGTAGGCCTGAAGAAACATTGGCCGAATACATTCCAAAGATTCCTAGACTTAAACAATTTGAGACTACTGAAAGACAATCGTAAGCCAGTAATATCGGCTTCCATTCCCAAGTGAGCTTAGTAAAAACATCAGGAGCAATTTCTGCTTTGGGACAGAATCTGGTGCTGTTTTGTGTGTCAAAGGAAGTGAAAGGAATTATAAGTTCGTGTGTGGGACAGAGCATGAAAAAGAGAGAGAAACAGAAGCAGAGAGAGCGAGGAAGAGCGATAGATAGAGGCAGGTGGGAAGGGTGACGATGAAAAACAGCGCGAGAAGATAATTGGAAAGTATGCAAAACGTATTAAATCAATCAGACTTGCTTGCAGGAATCGAGATGGATATGGGTCATAGCCCAGGAAAATTCGATGGAGGTGGGGGTCATCCGTTCTTTTCACATTTTGTATTCTTTATTTTTTTCCTTTTCGTTTCTCTTCGTCTGTCATTGTCTTTTTTTCTCAGTCCTATTCTTTAAATATACTTCAATTACTCCTAACGTTTGTTTGATCTATGTCAAGGTTATTTTTTTCTTTTCGTTTTCTTTCTTCCAAATTTCTTTCAATACTCACATTACTTTCTACTTTTTCTTTCCTATTGTAGATATTTTATTTTTATTTCCATTAGTATTTTTCACTACATTCTCTGTTATTAACTTTATACCATCTTCTTTCTTTCTTTACTCTGTTATATATTCTATAAGAATTTTTTTTCTTTTAAGGCTTGCATTTATTAATTTCGATTCATCTTTTTTTATGTTCATATATTTCTTTCGTTTACTTTATATTTCTTTATTCCCCCCTTTATGCTTTCTTTTTTATTTATTTCATCTATTTTTCAGGCAATTTACTTTTCTCCTCTTCATAGTTAACCATTTTTCTTTCTTACTTTTTCATATTTATTACTTTCAGTTTATTTCCGTTTATATGTAATTTCCTTTCTTTCTTAACTTATTTTGAACTTTTTATTCCTAATTTGATTTCTTTCGCTACTTCTTCGTTATTTGCAACATTTTTAGCATCGAAAGTATTTCCCAACAGACCCTTAGATGTAGGCAAACTGAAAAAAATGAAGGAAAAACAATCGGCCATATATCCCAACAGTTTTTTTTAAATGATTTCCCCTTACAAAAGCAATTAAATATCAAAAGGCTGAGTAAAGACAAAGTTTGATGACTTCAGAAACAGACGAAACAAAATTTCTGCGGCATCAAGACCGTAATTATTATTTTCTAAATAAATTCTGTAAAACAATCCCTTTTTTCATAACTTTCTATAATTAGCATTTGAGTTATTCTCAGGTGTGTAATAAAATTCGTGAAAACAAAATGATAAAATAATTGCAAACTTCACTTAAAAATGTTATCTTTTCATAAATCCCAACTCAATAGTACATCAGCAAAGAGAAGAATCTGTTTTATTCGAGATATTAGAAAACTTTGATATAGATTTAATCTATGAATATGAAAATATGCAATTCCTATTCCTGTTCAGAAACAGACATTCGAAAGAAAACTTCTGTTACAGTTTACCTCGATATTTCCAGAAGTGACATTGTTACTCTTCTAAAATTTGTCATGTTAAAACAGATATTAAAAATTGTGCGGTTGTCACGTAGTTAGATTTCAATATCTGGCATCTTGATAACTTTTAAAAATTTCGTTTCAAATTTAGACATATACAGTGTAACCCGGATATAAGAGAGTTGTCGGGAACGGAGAAGAAGTCTCTTATATCCGGTTTCTCTTATATCCGGTTTCTCTTATATCCGGGTTTGGTCTATTTTGTTTAGGTAAGTATGGCTCTAATTTGGGACCAGAGAAAATCTCTTATATCCGGGTTTCTCTTATATCAGGGTCTTTTATATCCGGGTTACACTGTATTTACATAGCGAGCAGTATCAAATTCATTGAGCGTGTTGCTGAACTCATTGAAAAATATTTCCAAACTTTGTACAACAGTTGCTTCAATTCCGCTTTCTTTTTTTATTTTTATGTGTCGTGTCATTTCAGGACATAGGCAATCATGACCCTCCACTTCTCCCTATCCCTTGTGGCTCTCAACACGTTTTGTGTTTCTGCCAACTCCCCCAGACCACGATCCGCTATCCACATGCCCAAGCACGCCACGTATGTCATGCGCAGCTTTCCCCTGTCTCTTTTTCTCTCTATTCGTCCCGTGAGTATCAGATTCTCCAGGCCCTCCTTTCCCATCCCGCGTCCCAGAAATTTCATCTGCCTCTTCCTTCTTATGTTAAGCGTAAGCTTCCTCCTTGTTCGCATACTCTTCAAGACCTCATCGTTGCTCCCATGATCGGTCCATGATATTCTCAGCATCCTTCTGTAGAACCACATCTCCGCCGCCTCGAGTCTGTTCTTCATACTTGAGGATACCGTTCAACATTCGCTGTCGTATAGGAGGACAGATATCGTGTAGCAGCTCAGTACTCTTTTTTTTGTCTCCATAGAAATCCTCATGTTTCGTACTCTGCTCAGCCTCTCAATGCATCCTTGGTCAATCCAATCCGTCTTCGGTTCTCAGCGTCGCACCTACTGTCCTACGTCAGGACACTTCCCAGATAATTAAACTTTTGAACATATTTGATTTTAGTGTCGCCGACCTGCAAATTGCATTTCGGGCTCATCCTTTTACTGATGACCATGCATTCTGTCTTCTTATAGTTTATGGTCAGTTCTTTTTTCTCACTCTCCATCGTTACCTTCTATAGGAGGTTTTGTAGTTTCTTTTCCGTGTCTGCTATCAGTACTATGTCATCTGCGTATCTTATGTTGATAAGCTTGTGACCGCCAATGATGAATCCTGGTATGATCTCCAGTTCCCTCAGAATTGCCTCGCTGTATAAGTTGAAGAAGTCCGGTGAAAAGAAACATTCTTGCCTTACGCCTCTTTCTATTTTGTATATTCGCCGAGATCATTCTCGATGCGAATGCATGCCGTTTGCTGCCAGTATAGGTTCTTGATTATTCTGATATCTTTACCGAATATATCAAGGTTGCTGAGCAGTTCTAGCCGGTCTTTGTGGCGTACTTTGTCGAATGCCTTTGCGTAGTCTATAAAACATAGATAGACGTCCTTCTGCATCTGTATTGCGCTTTTCAATATTCTAAGCATGAATATCACGCTTCTTGCTCCGGTGTTTTTGACGAACCCGCACTGTTCTTGTCCTATCTTTGGTTCGATTCTGCTGCATGCTCTATTAATCAGAAAAGTATGATGAGTTTTGTGACGTGGCTCATTAAGCTGATGGTTCGATGGAGCTGCGCCTGGTTTCTTAGGCAGTGCTATGAAAATAGATCTGCTGAGATCCTACTGTACGTCCCCATTGTTGTAGATTTCCTTTTTTATTTCTGTAATCTTGTCTATGCCAAATTCATCTAAGGCTGTCAGCATTTGCGTCACGATTCCGTCTGGCTTTGCCGCCTTGATTCTGTTCAATTTGGCGAGTGCAGCTTCTACTTCCGTTTTTAGAATTTCAGGTCCGTCGGTAGTTCTGTGTATTGCTGGTTGTTCTCTTTCGTCGTAGAAGTGTTCGTCAATATACTCGCCCCTTTTTCCTTCTTTAATATGAGTGTTACGTCTTTTGATTTTAAGTAGCCTGTTGACAGCCATATGTTCTATCCTGCTAGTTGCCTTGTTTGTGCATATCTCCTTTCTTGATGGTACTCCATCTCTGTACTTCTGCAAATTTTTGTTTAGTCACTCTTCTTTAGCCTGTCTGCATTTGTTCCTTATTTCTTTGTGTAATTTTCTGTATTCTGGTCCGTATCGGGCCAGAGTTTTCTGTCTCCTTTGCATCACATCGAGAATTCCCTCTGTCATCCATTCGTTTGTTTTTCTTTTTCGTCTGTACTCCTTTGGGATGAGCTCGTTATGTGATGTCACTAATGCGTCTCTTAGTGATTCCTATTTCGAGTTTCCATTGTGTCCCTCGTATATTCTTTTTAATATTTTCCGCATATTTTTCTTTCAGGTTCGCGTCGCTCTGGTTGTACTGCAGCTTGGATGCTGCGTTAGGCTTCTTCTATTTCCATAGTTTCACTCTTATCTTACATGTAACAGTACAGTCGCCACTTGGGTAAGTTTTGCAGTGAACCATTGTATTCTTGAAACTTTGGTTGATAGTTATGTAGTTTATTCGGTTTTTAGTGACCCCTCCTGGGCTCCTTCATGTCCATAATCGTCTCGGATGATCTTTGAAACATTTGTTGGCTATTACTTGGTCATTGGCCGTGCACTATTGGATCCATTTTTCTCCACGTTCGTTGCGGGTACCTATTCTGAATTTTCCGGCTATATCCCCTGCTCTCTTGCTGCATACGTTGGCGTTTAGCTCACCCATGGTAATGATGATTTCCTATGATTTGCAAAGAGCCTTGGCATTGTACAGTTTTGAATAGAAATTTTCGATACCTTCTTCATTACTTTGCGGTGTCTATTATGATAGATATGTTGAAAGGCGTTTCTTTCATCTTGACTACCAGAATTCTTTCAGATAGTTGGCAGTATCCCAGCGCGCACTTGTTAAGTGTTTTATCTAATATCAGTCCTACTCCTTTGTCATTTTTCACTCCGCTGGCATGAATAATCCTGTGCTGGTCACTGACAAAATCTCCGTTATTTGGCCATCTGGTTTCACATACGCCTAGTATGTTAATTTTTTTCCACCCTGATAAAATAATGTTATTTGTATCATTTGTGAATGTTGACCAATATGAAGCGATGCAATGAATTTAAAACATTGATTTTGTAGATTCTACCATTTAAGGTGCTCGTTTAATAAATCTATATTTCCTCGTTTCCTATCTTTTTTTTTGCTGTTTTACTGATTAGGTATCTTAAAGATTAAACACAAGATGTCAAATCTGAATCTTGGCTTTTCTCCAAGAGTTAAATATATCACAAACTGGAGAGAGAAATAGGAGATATTACTTTAAGATAAGATTTAAGTTGTGCTACTGTCTAGGAAAATATCCTCGTAAAATTATTTTAAATCTTTGCCTGTCTCACTTTCTATTTACTCATCACACATTTGAAATACTTGGAAAGGGCATTTATCCAAAAGGCCCTTTAAACAGATAGAAGCACAAGTATTTGTTTTGATATTTGTCTAAGAAATTCAAGTTTCGTGTTATCCCATGAACCCATCTTTTACATAAGTTTAGATGCATTGTCTTTGCAGTGAAATACGAATTAAGTGTCATTTCTTTTCAGCAACTCACCCCAGGAAAAGTAATATGCAAAGGGTTATTATTTTGCTTTACCGACATGCTAAGTATTATTGAATGGTAAGAGAATTTTTTCAAATACAAGAAAATTTCTATCAACCTAATAACTTAATGCTTGTCGTTCTTTCATTGATATTCAGAATTTCAGAATACAATATAAATGAAGCATGTGCGCTTAATAGATATTGGCTCGGGATGTAAATTCGGAAATCCGAATGTGAATTCCTAAGTAGTCTGTTGGATTTTCTTTCGCACAAATGGCCTTGAAAACTCAAGAATACTTGGGTATCAACAAGTATAACAAAGGAAAGACCGTAGTGCATGCAATGGCACACAAGTCCACTACCATTCCCAAGAAGATAATTCACAGAAAGTAAAGAAAGGGAAGCTGTGGAGAATAGTGATCGCCTACGTCCTGAATTTATTGTTATTAAAATATACAAATAAATTGAATTCTTTATAACTGTTATGGTGAAACACACCTATTCTATAGTTATTAGACTCTCCCACCTAAAATAAGTAGGAGTAGTAAGAGGAACGAGGGTCAGTCGATGTCGGACGACAGTAGTCGACAGTTATTCGAATACGAAAGTAGTCAGCGACCACAACAAGATTATTCTGCGTAATACCTCTTATATCAAGTTCCTAACGTTTGGTACGTCTAACTTATTTAGGACCGATTTTATTACAAATACAAGCCTCCACTGCGAAATAGCTCCACAACAATAACCGAGTATATGCCTTATATATGTTGGTTCTACTGTTCTTTAAGTAGCGTTTACTTTATCTCCAGACCACATACAATTCTTCCTCTCTGCTTTCTAGTATACATTCATAAGTCATTTCATTATATATAATCATCTATAATCGTCTGCTTTTATTACCACATCACTTCTTCTCATGGATTAGATAATATTCTGAAAGCGTGTTTTCTATATTTTGGTCCCTGACAACCCTCAGATCTTGATCGGTGGCTACATACCCAGGATTCGAATTTCACTATCCAGCATTTCCTCAATACCTAGGTAGGGTATAGCCGTTAAAAAACATTTTATTGCTATCAAGGTTCTAAATGTCTAACAGAAAATAATCCCTATAACTTTACACCTAGACCATCACCCTGAACCGCTGATACAAGGCATAATAAATTTATATTTTCATTTTATTTAAACCACTTTCTGACCCACCATCTGAATGTCGCAGCAGAAAAAACACATCAGGCCAGACAACTCTTTTCAATATTCTATTGTCATTGTCCAATCTTTATTATTTTTAGCGAGTTGTAGCTTAATCTGAAATAGTCGCATCGGGCGTGTTTTTTTTTCTGCTGTAGCCCACCTGATACAAGGTTTGATATGTTGTGCATT
This sequence comes from Acanthosepion esculentum, assembly GCA_964036315.1. NCBI lineage: Eukaryota > Metazoa > Mollusca > Cephalopoda > Sepiida > Sepiidae > Acanthosepion > Acanthosepion esculentum. The sequence goes on from OZ038478.1 coordinate 50,304,536, forward strand.
CAGAGATCCTCTTCTGTATACCTCCATTGTTTAGAGCAGTTGTTTGAGCTATTCTTGTCTTTCTATCAGTTTTAACCAGTCTGCCCATTCTTTTCCAACCACTTTCATCAAGAAATGTCTACCCACCGAGTTGACGTCCATGGATTATTTTTCGTATTCTGACCATTGTCTGTAAACATGGATGGATGTGCGTAAACATCCTACGAGATTAGTAGTTTTTGAAATACTCAGATCTACCTGTCTGGCACAAATGACAATACGGAATTCAACGACATTTAAAATATATATTTCTTTCCAATATTAATGCAATTGAGGAAACTTAAAAGGTCACCCTAAACAATGTTTTAAATGCCTATATCCATTAAATTTCTACGACGTTGTTGGCTGACTAGAAACTTGTTTAAACGAGCATTTATTCCCGTCTAATTAATTAAATGGTCAGTGTGTATATAATTAATAATTTAGGAATCGAAATTTGCTACGAGACATTTTAGATTAATGTTATGTTTTTAAATTCTATGATTAAACAGCAATGCTTTTGTTTTATTCATATCTGTTAACACTTTTCCAGTGAAAAACTGATTTCCTTTTTATAATAAATTTTCACTTAATAAAATGTCCATGAGACACTCAAGGTTGAGGGTAACTGATTGGGGTTGTTATGAGGACGTAAAAAGAAGAAGAGAAAAGTGCGTATTGTTAGTATATATAGTATAGACGATGGTTTTCCTTAGACTTAAAGAGGGTAAGATTGTTGAAACATCATCTCTGGAGTTTGTTTCACAAACTCACATTCCTAGGGAAGAAACTATCTGAGTGGAACTTCCTCATTACCAATGGAATTCGAAGGGAATGAGGATGAGTAGTCTCTGTGTGTATGTGGTATGGCAAGACCAAATTTTGAAAGTATGTATTGTTGAATCTAAGGAATATAGCTCGTCTGAAATTTTGGCAAATATCGATAGAGGAGAAAGAGTCTAGCAACGTTTCGTCTGTGCAGATGTGGTTTCAGGGTTGGAATTAATTTATCTCCCACAATCCTTTTGAACTCGACATAGATTATTTGTCAATGGACATAATGTGTAATTGGTTTTTAATATCTTCTGACAGGCTTTTCCAAGTCCACAAATGCCTTGACTTTTCTTTAAACGAATTTTTTTTCAAGTACTTCATTATTCGATATGGCCATTGAACTCATTCTCTGTGTTAGATTTATGATCCAATAATTAGCGCCCGACTTCTGTTCTGCTACTCTTTCTGTATTTAGATCCCTTAAAATGTAACATATGTCTACTGTTATCGAGTAATTAGTTATTTGTGCGCTGTGAATTGTTAGGTTGCTATTCGGAAACATAGTGGAGAGGTTCCTACCAGCTTTCTCCACGGCGTTTTTATCGGGTCGACACCCCTAGTAGACTGGCTGCTGACTGTTTGCGTCTAACCACCTTTTAATTGTTCTTTTTTATTTACTAATTGACTGATATTAACCCTAAGTATTCACACCGAACTATAGCGAAGGAACTGGTTTGACCGACGACTATTTAAATATTACATACACTGTATTTGTGCAGATAGTAAATATACTGCATAAAGATTGGCACTTGCTCGTGTGCTGCGTATGCTATTTATTATTTAATCTATCACAACTTAGCTAACATTTAGATCAGATGAAAATGTTTATATTTTTATTTAATAAAACCTAGCTATTCTATCACTGTATTTATTATTAGTTAGCGATTAAAAATGTATTTGATTATTTGTCCAGATGTTTAAAATTGGATCGAGATGTCAATTTTTCAGTACACTCTCTTATGTGCACACAGCAAAATAGAGATGAAAAATTCGACAATACAGACTTTTGTTATGATTAAAACATCATTATAGTTTAGAGCCGTGCAATTTTGACTACATTAAATACCTGTGAACACATTAGAAACAAAATATTGCATCGGTAATTTACTATTCCACATTCTGACTTTTGGTTTACCTTCCTGGGGTAGGCTGTAGGCAATCTCGCAAAACCTAATACCTATTTTTAAATCAGATTTTATGACGCTTGGACGAACCTAGAGCTTTCCAAAATTATCATCATAATCGTCGTCGTCATTCTGATAAACCTTTGACTTGGAGTTGATCGAGGTTTTCTGTCGTTGACTTGTGTTTAACCTTTACGATACTCGATTTAAATTCCAAATTCACCTCAATATTTCTTCCTCATTTCTTCATATCTAGACTCCAGCTTGACGGCAACAAATGCGGCGCTAAAAGATATTGAAGGGACAAATATAGTCAATTAGATTTAGCAAAATATCTTCGAAAAATATGTGTATGCATCCCTGCATATGCATATATATATATATATATATATATATATATATATATATGTGTGTGTGTGTGTGTGTATGTATGTATGTATGTATTAATGCATGTTTCATTAAATAATATAGATAAGTTTTGTCTATTTATTTTAAGCAAATTCTTTACATATCGCCTGATAAACTTAATAACATTATCATTGAAAAACGAAAGAAAATCACCATATTGATACATGTTTTTTAATCCTAAGCTTTCGGCTGACATAAGCCATCAACAGAGATGATGAGTAAATTACAATAAATTAAACTATACACTTACATAACAATGATAATCTCTTGTTTGCATAGAAGATTTCCACGCAACGACTAACTCATGCATATGAAACGCTGGAAGCGAAAATCGCACCGCGACCAAGACGTCATACATGACCACGATAATGATAATGTTATTAAGCTTATCAAGCGATATGAAAGGAATTTACTTAAAATAAATAGACAAAAGTTGCCTATATTATATTATATATATATATATATATATATATTTTGTTTTAAAATTTTGCTTTATCGTGTATCGAATGTTTTTAGATATAAGAAGTGTGCACATAATAAAGACTATATGTTGAGTGTGATTTTCAGGGAGAGATGATCGCTTAACGCATAAAACTTCAAGCAGTGATGTTAATTTCTATAAATATGCATGCAGTGTTGTTAATTTCTATAAATATGCATGCAGTGTTGTTAATTTCTATAAATATGCATGCAGTGTTGTTAATTTCTACTTTCACACTATTTCTCCCCTTATCTACCCCCCCCACATATATATATATATATATATATATATATATATATATATATATATATATATATATAGTAGTGTTCAAATTCTGCTTTTAAGGCTTTCAGTGGATAGTTTGTATACCATTTGTCTTAAATCAATGAAAATCATGTTATCAAACCATATTTTAGGGTGGGGTTATTCAAAATCTATCACCACATTGTTCGCATGTGACTGTATTTCAAGTGCCAGGTATAAATTCATCAGAGGATGTCATGAAAGGGTACATTGGGCTTCGTATAGTTGTATAGGTAATAATAATAATAATAATAATAATAATAATAATAATAATAATTCATTGAAGAAATTCTGTAAACTCAATCTTATCATTATTGCTGTCTTGTTGTTTTTTTATATTAGAGATTATTTTATCGAATAAAAAATAATAGCACCGGTCCTCTAACAGTGAAGGGATTTAAGGTAAGTCCAGGTAAAAGATTGATTTTCTTAAACGTTCTAACTCCAGGTATTTAAGGAAATTCGATTTTTCCTGAAAATAGATGAATGTCGAAAGCCATAAAATAAATAAACAAAAAGAAAAATATAAACAGAAATTAATTTACTTCAATTGATTTAATATAAATCCATTAAAGTGATCGAAATGTAACAATTTCGACTTTTCCAAAAGACATGTCTTCCAAAAGACATAAATGTGTTCCGAAAATTAATAATACTTAAGATTTCAATTATATATATTCAGTTTCTTTAATGAAATTGATGTAATGAAATATATTTATATATATATATATATATATATATATATATATATATATATATATATATACTAGAATGAGCATAACTAATATGACCATTGTTATCAGTAGCATCATGTTTCGATCTTTAATGAATTCGAATAAAACTTACATACAAACTGATTATTTTTTAATAACATTAGAGAACAATATCCTAGTACGATGATGTCGCTTATTACCGCAATAAAATAAATTCATTTTCGAGGTAAGTTGTTTGAGAAAGAACTTCGTTACGTTCACTTTTGCACAAATAACCTTCACCCGCTTTTCTGATTGGTTTTTGGTTTATTTATTTTGCGTCGATGCAGTTAGCCCTTTTTTGGGGTTTCATTAACATTAAAGCACTATTCAGCTCAAATGAATATTTTATGCACTTAATTCGGAATCAACTTTTGAGACGTCTCGCTATGGAGTTAATGGCTAATGAGCTTGTCTGATTTATCCAATATAAAAACTTAGACCAACACTGGCTGTATGTTATTTGCCTCAATGGTTGTCTATTAATTGCCACTTTAGTTAAAAATAATATTTAATTCTGTTGTTTATGTTTTTTGATTTAGTTTTTAAACCTTTAAATTGTAATGGTAGTGTTAAGAGATGTCTTTTTTGCTAGTACTTTCATCTGTTCATACAGACATCATCAGGCATGGGAATTGATGAAAAAAGACCTTATACAACTTGGATTTATTAAAAACAGGGATCATAACATTCATCTAGAGGTTCGTGGGTTAATGTAATTTTAATAAATTTGTTTGCGAAGATGCTTTTCGCCATTTATATCATTAACTTCACTAATCTCCTTTTTGTATGAATGATTCATGTAATATAAATTGAACTGCACCACATATATATATATATATATATTGGTGTGCATGTCATTTTTATTCTATAAAATTATATATAAAATTCTTAATGTTTTATTACTTAAATTAAGGCTTCGGTAATTTAATCATCGAATAACATTTCCTAATCGTATAATTTAATTGGGTGATTGATCCAGCCTTTGCGAATATATTAATACGCATATAACTGCGCTTTCTATTTTACACCCGTATATATGTATACCAATACGTGTGGTTACGTGTGCGTGTGTACGTGTGGAATATAACTAACATTTTCTCTAATTCCAGACATGGCCTGAATGATTTAATTATGGAAGAGATACGATGCATTTAAATAGTTTGTAGGATAAACTGATATAACAGAAAACGAAGAATACCTACAAGAGATGCAGCTAAACGTAACTATCCATTTGTACTAGTTTCTGAGGCCTAATACTTTAAAGGTGTTTACGTCAAACGTCTTCAGAGACGGGCGTCTTTGTTAAGGCATCTTTGCCTTTCTTTCAATTTACAGTAGATGGGAAAAAGAAAGAGTAGATAAAATTTTCGATTTTCATTCCCTGCCAATTTCACAGTGATATTGTTCAAGTGAATTAAATATGACACAAGGCCACATTTATGAGCACGCAATGAGATATGAACAAAAATAATAATGGCTTGACAAAATGCTTTTTTTTTTACCTATACTCCAATGACAGTATATTATTCACTGAACGAAAGCCACTGGGATTTATCAATATAATAACAATTATTCGGTTAAATAAGAATAACTTCAGACATTCTTGTTATTTAAGTACTAAGTCGTTACAGGAAGTCGTAGATCATGACGCTCTACATCTTTTTCTAATTCAATTTTCTTAATTTTTAATTATTTTCAACCACTTTTTATGCCAGATGTGTCATTCATTCATATTGGTGACAACAATCTCACTCTCCTATACGTTAACTTTTTGTTTATCCAAACTTACTGCCATTCATACACGTATCGATCAACACATAAAAAACAAACCAAAATATAATTATTAACATAAGACAAATATTAGAGGATAATACTAAAATACTCTGCAGAAATCATTGTACACAATGATACAAAATACTTGAAGCTATGATTATATAAAAATATCTCATATTAATGAACATAGATTTCAACACGGAACGACATTTCAAAATGAGCTTCAACAATTCAACAAAAATGACGTAAACAAGTTAAGTGGGTTATATCTACTTTTTTTGTTTCTTCAATATGTCATGTGAGTTTTAAATTCTCTAATCCCTCTTTCATCATTACGTGTCCTAGAAATCTAATTTTATTCTCCTTCTGTGATAAAGCATGTTTCAGAGTTCCTATTTTCCATTAAGACTTCTTCGTTGCTAAAATATTCTGTCAATTTGATTCTTAACATTCATCTGTAGAACGACATCTCCGCTTCTTCAAAACTTTCCTTCATCTGCAAGAAAACTGTCTAGCATTTTCTGGTATCTAGGAAATTAGATATTACATCGCAGTTCAGCACTTCTATGTTTCTAACGATATTCCACTGTTTAAATACTTTCCTTAGTTTCTGGAAGGCATCATTTGCTATTCATATAAACTTCAGACTTCTGTCTCACATTTGTCATCTACAATTCCAAAATTGTGAATTACTGTGTCTGCTTGATTTAAAAAATCTCCGCTAAGTAGTTCTCTACGTTACGCTCTCCTTTTTGGCTGACAACCATGCCTCAAGAAAACAGAAAGAACTACTAACTCGTTCTGTTTTCCTTGACTAATTTGTTGTAGAGTTCTTTCAAACATATATATATATATATATATATATATATATATATAGGCGGATCACTTTTTTGTTTGCTCGCATGAGTGTCTCAGCTGGTATAGACAAGAAAAAGAGCTTACATTGAGTTTGATTTTTTTATGTTTTTCGTTCTGCCTCTGTAACTCTTGACTCGGTTCTACTGTTTGAGATTTACAAAGCAATTCATCCAGGTGCCGAGGATCTGTCTCTCAAACAGCATTTGCCTGTATCATTTAAATGGGAAGTGCTCATTCTTTATAATTAGGTATTGGTTGCAGTTTATTAGAATACATTAGCATTAGTAATAGTATCTGTGAAACCAGATCCTTCTATAATGACCGAAAGCTATGATCTGGCGTCAAACTAAGCATAGCTCAGTTATTAACCGTTACCATATATAAGCATTTCCGAAGAATCGCTTTATTTGTACATGGGAATAAATGCATAGCAATATCTCTGAGTCTTTAATTCATTTCAGTAGAATTGATTTCCATGAATAGCTTAATATCCGTTCCTTCAAGGTGAAGAAGCAGTACCTATTTACTAAGCTTAAATGAGTTTGTACTATATTCTCTTAATGCTAATAGTATTCAAAATTACTTGCCTAATAATTGCATCATAGGATACACTCTTCAAAAACGAATGAATAAGTACAGATAACGCTAGTAGAGGAGATTTAGTAAAGCGGGAAGAGAATATTAAACTAATTTTACTACATTGCAGTCAGGCGGGAAAGTGGCAGTCATTAAGCGGCGATATTTCGTTTATCCACATTATCTATCTATCTATCTATCTATCTATCTATGCGTGTACACGCGTGTGATGGTTAATGGAGAAGTTCATTCAAATTGTCTTGGAAGCAACTGGGTCCACTATACAAAATCTTTCCCCACCTATTCTATCAAAGGTCACCATCTCCCTGTTGGAATCGTTAATTTTGAATCGTTCTTCGGTTTATGAGGTGGGTGAGCACATGCAGTTCCACATAATTAGAAATGCGGTCTTTGGCAAGCTGGATGTCTTGACAGCAATGTTGCTGAATGTGTGCTTCGATACTGATTGGGTTCTTTTTTCCAAGACCTCTGTGTCTGGAAATGCGAGGTATTCGGTTGAAATCTAGCATTTATCTTCAGCTATACTAAGGAAAACGGTTTAGTTGCAACAGATGTCGCCCGCAATTGGCGCATGACACAATTTTTTCATTTCACAATGACTCCAAACGCAGTCTTTCAAGGTAGAGAAAGCGCATTTTGCTTATCTATCTATCTATCTATCTATGTGTGCAAGTGCGTGTGTGTATGTGTGTGTGTGTCTGTATATGTGTGTGCGTGGACATTTAGGTTTACACCCAGCGGCGACAGACGTTTTCATGCTTAAACGCAATATTCAGGGCATGTGTATTGTGTTTTGGCTCGAATTTTTGCATATACTTGTCAATAGTACATGATAGGTATAATGTATATTTACATACGCTCTACCCTTGTATTGTGAACTTTAATCCAGAAATATAGCATACGTTAAAACTATATTTTTATCATATATATATATATATATATATATATAAATATATATATATATACGTGTGTGTGTATATATATAATCGATGTCTAATTTTATTACATGAATATATATATATATATATATATATATATATATATATATATATATATATCCAAGATAGGAGATGCACAGTCTCTCTAACATCGTATATGGCAATGTAAGATTCACGTTTGGAGGAGCCCGGGTTCCGCAAACACACAGAAACATACACGCAAACACAGTACTAGCAGTAAATGAGGAAGTTCAGAGCTGAAGAAAATATAATGTTACGTATGAGAGATTTTTCATTGGTCTGTAGACGTTGCATCACTACAGGTATAAATACTAATGAAAACTATATTGTCACCAGAAAAATTGAGTGACAATTGTAGAGCCTCAGTGGGTGAATCTGAAATCTGGATTCGATTTTGAGTCCTTCACAGAAACTATGAACTAAGATGACTTTAAGTCTCCGGATAACATTGTAGACAGTAAAAATATCTATCGCTTAAAATTGTTGGTGATGTCAAGATAAATGTCCCTTCAACTTGTAGGCGATCATAGCTCTCCACAATTTCCTTTCCTTTTCAGCTGTTAATAAATGTTACCTTTTTGTTATCTATACTAAACCTTGATCAGCCATCCATTTACTTAAGATCATAGATAGGGTATGCATTGTTTTCCTCCATCCCTACTGCCTTCAATCTGTCCTGTGAGTATCCAAGCCCTTTTTTATCATTATTTGCCATAGAAATTTCAACTTTCTCTTCCAGATTTTAAGTATAAGTGTCGTTTTTATTTCCGTTCCTTTAAAATATTGCTCTGCTATGCTAGGCATCCTTCTATAGAACCACGTTTCTGTTGAGAGAAGTATCTTCTTTATCTGTGAGGAGATTGTCCAAAACTCACTGTAATATAGGAAGACAGATATTACGTAATAGTCCAGTACACTTTTCTTTGTGTCTAATGAATATTTTGTGTTTCCTAGTACTTTGCTTAGCTTTTGAAAGGCACCTTCCACTACCCCAATGTACCTTCGGATATCAGTGTCGCATTTTGCGTCTTCCGTTAAAGCTCTTCCTAGATATTTAAATTGATTTACTTGTTTGATTTTGATATCTCCAATTTTTGAATTTGCGTGTTGGGTTGTTCCTTTTGCTAACAACCAGAGATATTAGAATATTCCAAAACAAATACTGGCATCAAACCGTCTGCATACAGATAGAAAATATGTCCAGTAAATATACAAAAATAGAAAGGGCGTGTCTTCTCACCCGACTTAATCAACCTATACAGATTCAGAGAGAATTAGAATTCTTACGAGTATCCATTGTTGGCGGCCAGATTTTTAACAACATAACTTACGATGTACAAATTTGAACTGTACAACAGAATAAGAATTAGTATAAATTATGTACGAGTGTAAATTAAAAAAATAAAGGTAATTTTTAAATTAGGCGGTAAAACTAACAAGGAGGCACTGAAGCGTGACACGACACGTGCAAAGAATTTGAACGAAGTCTCCCCAAACTCATATTATCATGGTCAGATACGAACACCAGTGTGGCTTACAGCCATATCACGTTGAAATACTGGTTCCTGTATGATCACCGAAGTTACGCAACATCGATCCTGTAGACTGACCACTGTACGCTTGGATGTGCAGGGGATGTAATGTATAATTTTTGAGAATTGTTAATTGGAAAGATGTTCCAAATTCCAGTCAGGTTCGTTATATTCACTTACGCCCCCCCCCCCGGGAAATGGAAACATGAATCCTTGTCTTCTCCACCGAGCTATGCTTTAAATAGCAAAACTTTTAACACTAAACCATTATTACCTAAAAAAATGTCTTACAATGTAAAATATTTTAAATAACCTGCAAAGGGTTGATAAATCCATAGAAAATGAATCAATCAAAAGGTCTTAAAAACTAACCAGGAACAAATAAATAGGAATATATATATATATATATATATATATATATATATATATATATATTTTTTTTTTGATACTCTAATTTGGATAGTTTCTACTGAAATGAATTTAAGTTTTATTTTTCCATAAAAATCTTAACATGACGTTTGTCGTCTTTTTCGCCATTTTGTTTTTCTCTTACCCAGAGATTATTTTACTTGTATCCATATCCCTAACACTTCATAAATGCACAATAACTGACAGTGTTACAATTCCCTTCATAATCAAACATTCAGATACCTAAAAACGTTGTTCTTTAGCTGGTATTTTTTAGACAAGCTACTGTCTAGAGTGTCAATTGTAGAATTAAAACATCGCTTTCGAGCTTTCAATTCGCTGGAAGCAATCGAGATATTTGTAGTAAAGGGTGACAACTAATTTTCTTCTCATTCGCCTGGTGTTGTAGATACTGGAGATTTGTTTTCAACGAAGTAACTAATACGATATCCACCATGGTATTTGCATGCTTCATTTGCCCAGATTTTAATTAAAGATTTAGTTGAATGCTAAGAGGGTAAAAAAAAAGAACAGCAACTTTTAATGTATGGTGTTCGCCTAATTTGAGAAAACTTTTCGGAAAAGAAAGAAAATAAAGAAAAATATCTTGATTTTGTGATACCGCTTGAATTTTACTGAAGACCTGTTTCGCATTCATACACCCTGAAGACAATAATCACGAATTCAGAAAAAAAAAAAACTTCCGAAAATAAAATAAATAAATAGACAAAATAATGATAAAAAATAAATAAAGCAAGAAAATTAATAATAGATGAAGTATACTATTTTCAACCTGAATTCGATATTGCTAAGATAATGTGATAAATATAGAACTTGCACAATTCTACTAATATAGACTCTAAATATTAATTATGTACCACAAGTACTTTGCTTACGCACAATTTTAAATTTTGAATTTATTAATATAAAAACTGGTAAGCTTTTTTTTTCGATACAATTATTACAAATAATCCCGTTCTATGTACGAAGTTCGACTGGAAACTTCATAGGCTAACCAAGATATAATTGTAAGTAGACATACCAATTGGTAGAATAAAACAAAAGGATCGACAAGTTGCTGTATTCTGATACACTTGCAAACTTTTTAGTCTCCCAGTTGGTGTTACTAATAACATGAACTTTTCGGCCGACCATCATATAAAAGTTTTATTTAGTGAAATATTTCTTTTCTAAATATGAATATTATCATTTCTGTAAAAAATCCGGATTAAAATTGTTAAATTATATTGCAGCATTTTATGTAACTGTTACGAAAATATGGTTATTGTAATAGAAAAATATAGACAGAATGTGATTTATATTAGCGTATTCGCACAATAATTCAGGTTCAACATCTGCGGACCACAGGGAAGGCATATTTTCGGTTTAAAGAAATCTGAGTTTGAACATCCAATCATATTTGAAAGACAGTTTTCAACTTATTTATTGTTTCTGAATGTTCTGCCACTTATGGAATGTTCTAGTATCCGAAAGATATGAATATATATTTCGTATTAGACTAGACACAGGCCAAAGACTTCTGTGGATGGAGTCCTGGATTTGGTTTTTCTCATAGGTTTTTCATTTTGTTATAATCATTGATTTTTTTCGTTTTCTGTTGCCATGCAAAATCCATTTTTCATCACCTGTAACAGTCCCATTAAAAAAATGAAAAGTCGGCATTTTTGGTGAAAAGACTGTTGCAGATGGCAGGACTTTATCTTCGGAAATCATCTGAAAATTTGTGTGAAAGTCAAATATCCTCTTTGCAACTTTTCCGAATTAAAATTTGAAATGCCCTATAAACGACAGACTAGACACAGGTCACCACGTCTCATCCTTGGTTCTGCCCTGATTGATTGGTAACGGTGAAATACGGAATTACACTTATGTTGTGTTAGCGATAGTGGGTATCTTTAGCAAAAGTGCTATAATCTTACTGAATGCATGATGTCTTATGTAATACGATAACAGGCAAGTCTATCACACGGATCAGCTCGATAGAGTTTATATATTTAATTTTACATATGGGATCCTAAGGCCTGCATTCAGTAAAAATCTCTGGATATAAGCATTTGCATGAGATTCAAATACATTTTTTGTATGGGTGCATCAGACTTAATTGTTACGGTCTCAACCGAAATCATCTGGGTAATAGCTTTTACTATACGGAAGAAAAACGTCAGAATTGTTTGACTTCTTTATGGTCATCAAAAGATGTTTACCTTTCTACAGCAATACATGTAAGTCAAACATTTTCAAAGAATTAATTAAATGTAGCAATCCCTAAATAAGTAAGATGAGTGTAAGAAATGAAAATAATGAAAACAAAACTATGACATAGGTAGATACCATCTTATATATTGTTGGGGCGCACACACCTTCACAACCATAATAGACTGATCCTATTATTATAAATAGAACAGTAGTTCTAGTGCAGTGCAGAGTGAGACTTCTGTAGTGATCAGTTACACTTCCGTTTCTCGACCGGAAGATACCGTTCGACTTTATTACTATTACTTATTGTTACTACTAACCTACGTTCGTTCTACTACTAATCTCTCTGATGTAAATACCTCTCTGAATATACCAGTATTTTTCCCTACGACTGTGTTTGTTCGTTATTACCATACACTCACGTGGAAACACTCAACATCAACATATTTAAAGTACAACGTTTGTATTTGATCCCACTCTAAAATACTTAATATCGATTGAAAAAGCAGCATGATTTGTTTTTTTTGTATATACTACTATATATAATATGCTTTGCCTAACTTAGAAAAGATAAATATAACGCATATTTAAATTTAGATATTCATTTCGTAAAATCAACTGTAGCATTATTCATTTCTCATCTGCTATTTTGTGGTAATTTTAAATAAGCGAATGCTTCAGATAAATATTTTAATTTATATTTGAGTCTATAAGTGTTGTGACGAAATGAATGGTCACGGAATAATAAAAGGAGTGTTCGCAGATTAGTAGTATTATAACAGAAGAGTAGTACTCGACTTGCGAGTGTGTGACGGTACACCGATCCCTCAGTTCCACTCCACAATCAGTCTTATACCTAGTAGGAAAGTCCACCATCGACTCATTGTAGGTAGTACACCACAACAATATGCATTTACTCGGAATTGATAAATAGGTAGTTTATATTTTAATTTATAAAGATTTACTCTTTTCAGGGCTATGTAAACATTGTTAATATATATTTGAGTCTATAAGCCTTTATTTAGATGGAAACAGATAAATAAAGGTCATTTATTTTTCAAATTATAATTATTTACTTGTTTAGGGTTACGCAAATTTTGGACATTTACATTTGAGTCTATATGATTTACATGCTTCGGTGTTAGGTAAATACTGTTTGCTTATATTTGAGTTTCTAAGTGTGGTGATATTAAATATAATAGGAATAGCAGCTCTAAATACACCTTATATCAGCACCAGATCTAGAATAAAAACACACATGAACCCTAAATTAACTTCCGGGTTTCCCTCTGTCGAACTGCTAAAATGAACTTTCCACGCTGAAGCTACAAGGACTGTGAATGCTTTTCACTAAAACACGCCATTTACTTGGTTCGGAGATGGTTAAATTTTGGTTATTTATATCTGAGTCTATAAGTATGTATGTAGTTCATTTATTGACTATTTATATTTGGGTTTATAATCATTTAGTTGGTGGTTGACCCCTTTTTAGTAGCGGTTACACTTCCAAAGGGGATAGATCCTGCGTATCCTAGACCAGTTTTTCTCAACCTTTTCTTAATTGTGGCCCATTCTTGGTATTCCAAACATTTTAGCCTACACAAGGGCAAATAAAAATTCATTGTAACAGGAAATACATGTTATTTAGAAAAAGGACAATGTAGTGGAAAATATGAATTCTGACAAATGACTACACTGCTACTGGAGTCTATCAATCAAGTGAAGTTGAACTTCCAAGCTTTGGTTCAGTTGCGGGCGTAAGTCTCCTCTCTTTTCAATTTGCAATAAATGGCATTTATTTGTGAGTACATCCTTTACTGCATAAAATCGTGCCACAACCAACCAGGTGGCGGGAAAACCAATCAAGAAGGGAACAATCTTTTCAAACAGCAAGGTATGGATTATTTGTTTTTAAAAATAAAATAAAGCAGTTTGTATTTTCATGATATGAAACCATTGAAAAATATCGATTTTAAAGCCCATTTATTTTCCTTGAGCAAACTTTGGGCCCATTTATTAAAGTTTCTCAGGCCCACTTGTGGTCCTAAAGTCCCACGTTGAGAATCACTGTTATAGACCCTAATAACTCTCTATGGCCTAAACACAGAAATGCGCTATAAAGGGCACTATGTGAGATAGAAAAGATGATAAACTCTAGGACAGTATCTCTCATCCTTTTCTTCATTGTGGCCTATCTTTGGAATCAAAAACATTTCAGCCCCATATAAGCACAAATAGATATTCTATGTATCAGGAAATACATTTGTTTATAAAATCAAAATGTAGGAGAAAATATAAATCCTGATTAATGACATTTCAAAGAGCAATGGGTGGAACATTTTATTTCAGTACTTTCCGAATATTTTGCCTTTAAAAATAAAGTAAAGCAGTTTGTATTTTCATAATTTTACGCCATTAATAAAAAAAAATAGAATTTCAAAGCCACCATTTTCGTCTAGGACTATTTAAAAAAATGTAAGGCGAAAATGTGGGTGTAAATCACCACGTGCAATTTCACTGTTATATATCCTAATAACAGGGTGATTTTGATCATTGAAAGATGTCTTATAGAGAACATAATCTAATTTTGAAAAACATGCAGATAATCTTGGATGAAAACGAAATTACTTCTCGCATATACTAATAAATATTTTGTTTGGCCGATTCATTTTCTTTAAACTAATTTTAAATCTTTATATATATACTGCCGTCACAGATATCGATCGGAGATGGAAATTTTCTTTGTTTGAATCTCAGTTCCTATTAAGAAGTTGTTATTGTATGGGTAATCCATTGAAGTATCAGATACCTGAAACATTTGATCGTGTACATCCATCAAGTGACGAGAAAGCGATCAACCGGTCACAACTTTCATCACTAACCAATCATTAATACGCTGGTTGGCATTTTGGCAAATGATCCGAAGTTCCTCGTTTCCTTGCCAGATACCGTATGTAAACTAGGTTGCTTAACCGTCACCAGCTTTACTGAACTGCTGTGAGTTCCTGTTAAATTTCGATAAATAGGAAGCTGAGTTTATTTCAAGTAGAACGATCGATTCGACCAGTGATGTATTGGTCTATACGGTCTTTGTGTGGAAGTCATTTATGCGGTGTTATCAATATACAGTAAAAGATTGAAGGAATCGATGTAACAAAGACACGGATGATACGGATATGGCTGATGAGAGAAATAAGAACAGAAGATTGAATGGATGCATCTTTCCGAAGTCCTATGTTGGAGTCAAATATTTAAATTCACTGAAGAACATGCCAAAACACACACACACACACTCTCTCTAGCTATATATATGTCTACTTATATTTAATTCTATTCTTATCAGTCTATCTCAGTCTATTAACAGATATCTATCTCAGTCTATTAACAGATATCTATCTCAGTCTATTAACAGATATCTATCTCAGTCTATTAACAGATATCTATCTCAGTCTATTAACAGATATCTATCCCAGTCTATTAACAGATATCTATCCCAGTCTATTAACAGATATCTATCCCAGTCTATTAACAGATATCTATCTCAGTCTATTAACAGATATCTATCTCAGTCTATTAACAGATATCTATCTCAGTCTATTAACAGATATCTATCTCAGTCTATTAACAGATATCTATCTCAGTCTATTAACAGATATCTATCTATCTATCTCAGTCTATTAACATATCTATCTATCTATATCAGTCTATTAACATATCTATCTATCTATCTATCTCAGTCTATTAACATATCTATCTATCTATCTATCTCAGTCTATTAACATAGCTATCTATCTATCTCAGTCTATTAACATAGCTATCTATCTATCTCAGTCTATTAACATAGCTATCTATCTATCTCAGTCTATTAACATAGCTATCTATCTATCTCAGTCTATTAACATAGCTATCTATCTATCTATCTCAGTCTATTAACATAGCTATCTATCTATCTATCTCAGTCTATTAACATATATATCTATCTATCTCAGTCTATTAACATATATATCTATCTATCTCAGTCTATTAACATATATATCTATCTATCTGTCTGTCTATTAACATATCTATCTATCTATCTATCTGTCTGTCTATTAACATATATATCTATCTGTGTCTATTAACAGATTTCTATCTATCTCAGTCTATTAACAGATTTCTATCTATCTCAGTCTATTAACAGATTTCTATCTATCTCAGTCTATTAACAGATTTCTATCTATCTCAGTCTATTAACAGATTTCTATCTATCTCAGTCTATTAACAGATTTCTATCTATCTATCTATCTATCTCAGTCTATTAACAGATTTCTGTCCGTCTATCTGTCTATCTCAGTCTATTAACAGATATCTATCTATCTGTCTATCTATCTATCTATCTCAGTCTATTAACAGATATCTATCTATCTGTCTATCTATCTATCTATCTCAGTCTATTAACAGATATCTATCTATCTGTCTATCTATCTATCTATCTCAGTCTATTAACAGATATCTATCTATCTGTCTATCTATCTATCTATCTCAGTCTATTAACAGATATCTATCTATCTGTCTATCTATCTATCTCAGTCTATTAACAGATATCTATCTATCTGTCTATCTATCTATCTCAGTCTATTAACAGATATCTATCTATCTGTCTATCTATCTATCTCAGTCTATTAACAGATATCTATCTATCTGTCTATCTATCTATCTCAGTCTATTAACAGATATCTATCTATCTGTCTATCTATCTATCTATCTCAGTCTATTAACAGATATCTATCTATCTGTCTATCTATCTATCTATCTCAGTCTATTAACAGATATCTATCTATCTGTCTATCTATCTATCTATCTCAGTCTATTAACAGATATCTATCTATCTGTCTATCTATCTATCTATCTCAGTCTATTAACAGATATCTATCTATCTGTCTATCTATCTATCTATCTCAGTCTATTAACAGATATCTATCTATCTGTCTATCTATCTATCTCAGTCTATTAACAGATATCTATCTATCTGTCTATCTATCTATCTATCTCAGTCTATTAACAGATATCTATCTATCTGTCTATCTATCTATCTCAGTCTATTAACAGATATCTATCTATCTGTCTATCTATCTATCTCAGTCTATTAACAGATATCTATCTATCTGTCTATCTATCTATCTCAGTCTATTAACAGATATCTATCTATCTGTCTATCTATCTATCTATCTCAGTCTATTAACAGATATCTATCTATCTGTCTATCTATCTATCTATCTCAGTCTATTAACAGATATCTATCTATCTGTCTATCTGTCTATCTATCTCAGTCTATTAACAGATATCTATCTATCTGTCTATCTATCTATCTCAGTCTATTAACAGATATCTATCTATCTGTCTATCTATCTCAGTCTATTAACAGATATCTATCTATCTGTCTATCTATCTATCTATCTCAGTCTATTAACAGATATCTATCTATCTGTCTATCTATCTATCTATCTCAGTCTATTAACAGATATCTATCTATCTGTCTATCTATCTATCTATCTCAGTCTATTAACAGATATCTATCTATCTGTCTATCTATCTATCTCAGTCTATTAACAGATATCTATCTATCTGTCTATCTATCTATCTATCTCAGTCTATTAACAGATATCTATCTATCTGTCTATCTATCTATCTCAGTCTATTAACAGATATCTATCTATCTGTCTATCTATCTATCTCAGTCTATTAACAGATATCTATCTATCTGTCTATCTATCTATCTCAGTCTATTAACAGATATCTATCTGTCTATCTATCTCAGTCTATTAACAGATATCTATCTGTCTATCTATCTCAGTCTATTAACAGATATCTATCTGTCTATCTATCTCAGTCTATTAACAGATATCTATCTATCTGTCTATCTATCTATCTCAGTCTATTAACAGATACCTATCTATCTGTCTATCTATCTCAGTCTATTAACAGATATCTATCTATCTGTCTATCTATCTCAGTCTATTAACAGATATCTATCTATCTATCTATCTATCTCATTCTATTGGTAACAGTCTATGTACCGTAGTATTTTTACGTCTATTTCAAACATAGGTACCCGCAAAAACCCCTTTGAAGTTATAAAAATGTTGGATTAAAGAATAAATCTGAACGAGTGATTGTGCATTCCATAAAGGGAAAATAGAAAGTTGTTTGGCCTGGATGCTCTCTGTGGCTGAGTGTTCTATAGCGCGCCGAATAAAACGGTGGTTTCTTCTATAAAGGGGGATGCAGGTTCGAACCCCCCTGGAGAACACGTACCCTTTATTAATTTTGTTCGAGTATGCGGGCCGGTACTAGTAATATCTGTTGTTTTAAAAATAATAAACGGGCGCCAATTTCAAATACGCGTTATTGCTAAGCAAATAACTTTTGAAGTAATAAAACTATCTGATTAAAATAAATCCCAATAATTATATCTATATTTATAATTCCGTACTTCTGTTTGTATGTCTGTTTGCTTGCGTTTTATAGAGATCTCAGCATTTGGACCTTATTTGCTGAGACTTGGCATGTGGCTTAGTTTGGTCCCGGGTATGTTTTAGGCCACCCGCCACGACCGGTCCATTCGTCAAGTTCAAATTTTAAACATTTTCTACCAAAAGTTTCCCAGAAAACTTGAATTTGAGGTTCTATGGACAAAGGAAAGCTACGGGGGCTACGACTACATCCCAGGGTCAACAGTGATTTTTGTTTATTTTCTACTAAAAATTTCTCGGAGAGCCTGAATTTGTGTTTTTGGAACTCCGGAAGGCATGCGAGTCAATTAAGTTTTTTTTAAATTTCTTTCCGAACCAATAAAGGAGTACATATTTGGTTTATAAAATTCTGAAATTACAAAATAGCAGACATTTTTTGCAAGTGCTGAAAAAAAAAATCGGCTTAAACCCCCCCTCAAAACCCCCAAAAAACTCAGGTGACCGCGAGATAAGGTACGCCGGCCTTGCGCCTAGCGCGAAAAAACTCAAAAATGAAGTCCCAGTTCTTTTTATGGCATTTTTATCTGTACCGTAAACATAAGAAGGAAACCATCACCCTTTGAAATTGGGAAACTTACTTCAACGTACAATATGGGGAAAATATGGTTCAATTTTTCTATTTTGGTCTGAAGATATCTGAATTTGCTCCATGTATAAAAGGCTATTAATCAATTCATTTCTTATCAAGGTTGAAGAGAGCACCCCAGCCCAACAACTTTGTAATAAATACATCCCACATTTGGAGAACTTTATTCAATAAGAAATGCCTCCGAGGAAGGAATTATCTTTAGGAAAGAAATTACTTAATTCTCTTGCAATGTAGAGCCACAGACAAGCTGAAACTCCGGAACAAATACTGCTACGACCTGAAGAACGGAGGGCTAGAGATTAATAACGGAATCTGAAGAACAAAGATCACAAAACTTCAAGGACAGAGAACTAGATCTGAACTACTGAAACAGCAAGAGTGTGAGTAACAAAGATGGCAGAAACATCAAGGAGATAGGGATAGACATGAACAGCACGGACATCAAGAATCAGAAGAGCACAGATCAGAAAGACTTCAAGGATTGAGGGTAAGATCTGAGCAGTTGATACAGCAAGAATTTGAATATTAATGATCGTTAAGACTTCAAGATCAAATTCAAAACGAATCTGTGGAACAGGAAATGAACTACTCACCTTCAAGCGAGAAGATGAATTCAGTGACATTCAGCTGTATTTAATTATTATTCTTCATATAATTATTCTTCTGAAACTTCAGTTCAAATAGGTTCCATGGACACACTTTGTTCGCATTGTGGCGTAGAAAAGTTGAGTAGGGAACATATTGGAATGTGTTGTTCCATTGGTAAGGTTATATTGGAACATTATCCTGATCTACCAGATTTGTTGAATAACCTTATTGTGAATAGACACAATAAGAACTTTAGAAAAAAATATATGGAAATACAACGTCTTCCGGGTGACATCCTTCCGTGCTAAAATCATTCATAAGGGGCAATTTATGCCCACTTTAAATGTGTTGGGACAAGTTTATCACAGAATAAACACTTTAACCACTAACTATTGATGAACATTATTGTTTACAGATATACTTTGTTATGGATATGAGTTAAGAGGCTGAGAAAAAAGTAATCAAAGATGCATATATTGATATCATCTGGAATCCCACAAAACGCTACATGGAAAGAATAGTTATGCGATAAATTTCAAATATGCTCTAGAGGCAGAACCATCTCCTGAGTTGGCAGTCAAGATAGATTCAGTAATGAGATCCTTCGGAGAACATTCTCGACGATATAATGCACCTGAGTGTAATGATGTTGCTATAAAAAGAAGAGGTGAAGAGACTGGATGGCATCATATTGTACTTCACAGGAGAGATAATAAAAAGGATAAGTGAACGTCGTTGCTCATATTATGCCTTGGAATATTCATTGTGATTTGTGAATGGAGACGATGGATATTACCTAAGCATCTCCAAGGCTGGAGCAGAAGCTGGTGAAAAAAAGACTGTCTCTGCAATGGATTTCCATGCCTACCATTTCATGATGCATCCGAATACATTCAATCATCAACACAGAAGTCAACAACTGTTCGCCAGTATGCCAAAAAGGAATCAGAGAGATTAGGATAGCTTAGGAGGAACGAAAGACAACTGATATTTGAAGAGCATTCACAAATGAAAGATGAAATCAAATCAATCTGCTGGCCAAATTTGTATCTCGCCATCCAGTTTTATGGGAATCCCAAGAAACATGTATGAAAGAACACAATGATTTATGTTAGACAACATGCTAACCAAAATTCATTCATAACCTTTAACTGCAATTCAAAATGGAAAGAAATTAAAAATAAATTGCTTGAAGAACAGTCGCATATTCATAGACATGATCTTACAGCCAAGATTTTGAGGCTGAAAGTCATCAAAATGATGGTCTTACAAAAGATATAGTATTTGGTAAATTTAGATGCTATATGTACACTAAAGACTGTCAAAAACGTGGGCCACCTAATGCTCACGTTTTAATTTGGTTGATGGAGCAAGTTTATTCAATCAAATTGATAACATTTTTGCTGAAATCCTAAATCCAACTGAAGGCAGATCCCAGTATGAAAGGGTAAAAGCACCTATATGCATGGTCCATGTTGTGCAATGAATAGAAATTCTTCTTGTATGAAGGACAACATATGTACCAAATGATATCACAGAGATTCTTGCAAAAGACAAAGACTGATGAAGATGGGTCATCATACAGTAGAGGAAAACCTGAAGATGGTGGATTTCAAGCAACAGTTGGCAACCAGCGTGATGTCGATAATAGGTGCATTGTCCCTTCCTTTCCTTCTGAAAATATTTGATGCTCACATCAACGTTGAATATTGAAATTCTGTGGAATCCACCAAGTATGGATGCAAATATCTAAACAAAGGATCAGATGCTGCCATGTTTGTTATTTAACACCGAAATAATCCAGATGAAATCAATAATTACTAACAAGTTCGATACATCAGTAGTAATAAAGATTTTTAGGAGCTGGATATTCATTTTCCTCATTCACGAAAGGTATCCAGTGTTCCAACAATTAGCGGTAGATCTAGAAAATGACAAAGAGTTTATTTTAATCTTGAATTGGCTGCAGCACAGGCAAGAAATACAAGAGAAACAACTTTGACAGTTTTCTTCAAACTCTGTTCAAATGATCTATTTGTCAAAACATTATATTACCACCAGGTACCATCATATTACACCTGGAATAAATCGAGTAAGAATTGAACCAGAAGAAAAACCGGATCTCCAGTTGAAGGCAATTCAAATATCAGATTTGGTAGTACACTTGGTCGTGTATATGCAGTGGATTCAAATTATCAGAAATGTTTTTGCTTAAGAATGTTTTTGCATGAAGGTTCAGTGTTTTTTGAAGATCTTCAGGGAGTTGATGGAATTTTTACACGATTATTCCATTCACCTGTACCACAGCACTGGGGGAGCGTTACAGGAGGCTAATCCAGCGGCAGAAGTCGGATGAGAATCTGGCGGCCTGAAGGACAGTAGCAAAGTAGCGATGGTCAAGCCTATCAAATGCCTTGTACTGATCCAAATTGATCAGCGCGGTCTCATCGTCGTCTTTTACACCCTCTATGATCGTGCGGATCAGGTTGCTCTGAATTGTTCGGCCCCTCACAGAACAAGTCTGCTCAGGACCCAACAGAGAAATATGCGATAAAATAGAACTGCTTCAGGATGATAGTCAGTGGGATACAATATTCTCAGGGGCATCAGAATCCAATACTGCAAAAAAGTATTAAATTTATTTTTGCTAACCTTACTAAAAACGGCGGAGTCATCAACCCTTTAGAAATACATTTAATGATGATCGCCCTGAAGTCTTTTCACCAGGTACAACTGTGTGTTTATTACTTCAACAAATTTATAATTATCTACTGTTTGATAATGAAAATCGAATCCTGGCAATGGGAGGTGATGAGTTACCAAAATCTAAATTTGCATAGACTGTGAGAGTTGCAGGTAACCGATTAACAACATACTATCTAAGAGAAACCATATAATCCAAGACAGATAACTA
Organism: Acanthosepion esculentum; assembly: GCA_964036315.1. Classification (NCBI taxonomy): domain Eukaryota; kingdom Metazoa; phylum Mollusca; class Cephalopoda; order Sepiida; family Sepiidae; genus Acanthosepion; species Acanthosepion esculentum. The sequence continues at coordinate 50,327,406 of OZ038478.1, forward strand.
TATTCAAAATCATATTGGAATACTCAATGATGAACAAAAAGTGGTATATTATAATAACATCACTGAAACAGTCACGTACCAGAAAGGAGTTATTTTCAGAGATGCTCCAAGTGGAAATGGGAAAACTTCTGTAACAACTTTGACAGTGACTAAACTCAGAAAAGAATGCAGAATTGCCCTTGCAGTAGCATGATCTGGAATTGCTTCCACATTACTATCAGGGTGTAGAAAGGCTCATGTTGCATTCAAACTTCCACTTGATATTTATACGAATGAAATCCCAGTCTCTGACATTATCAAAACTTCTGGGATGGTAGAAGTTATAGGACAATGTCATTTGATTAAATTTGATGAATGAACTATGGTGGATAAGAGGACTCTGGAGGCTATTGATTGAATGCTAAGAGATAGACGAAACAGTCAGTTTCTGATTGGAGGAGTCACCGTATTTTTATCCGGAGTTTTCAGACAAATCCTTCCAGTTATACCAACAGGAACAAAAGCTGATGAGATTCAAGCATGTTTGAAATCTTTCAGACTTTGGCAACATGTCAAAACTGAAAATATATATGAGAGCTTTACTGTCTAATAATCGAATGTCTGAAAAGTTTTCCAAAAGATTATTTTTCCCAACTGATGTAACAATTCCTTTCAAGTGATTGCATTTTCCAGTAAAACTAAACTTTGTAATGTCCATGAATAAATCTCAACGACAGATCCTCTCAGTTGCTGGTATACACCTTGACGAATCATGTTTCTCCCATGGACAACTTTATATTGCATGTTCATGAGTTGGAAGCAAAAATAATCTGTGTATTTTCACTCCACCAGGAAAAACAAAAAAAAAACAAACATTGTTTATAAAGAAGTTCTTTCATGAAAATATTTCAATGATCATTCTCAATTTTGCTGATCATTTTTGTTCTCTTATTGGAATCATTTTAAAAATTGAATTTGAATTGCTATGTTTACATACGTTAGTAAATTATAATAATTTTAGATGATAATTAGAAAATTGTATTTGAATTGTTATATTTTTAGGTTCTTGTTTTGTTTGATTTTTCTTTTGATTTCAGAATATTGAATTTGAATATTTATCATTACATATTAAGATTAGAATAATTTTTATGATAATTAGAATATTTTATTTGAACTGTTATGCTTTCATGTGTGTTATGATTTTGTGTTAATAAAGTTTATAAAATGCTTAGGTTTTTATGTAATAGGTTACCAAGCACTTCTGCTAGTATATATATGCGTGTGTCTGAGAGTTGTAAATAAGGCACATATCTAAATTTAAATACAAAATAGAAAATAATATGAGATATAAAATAATTTTTTTTTAGGAAATAAAACAAGAAATGCAATTAATATTATTTAAAAGATGAGCCATAAATTCCAACGCAAGTTGGCAAATAATGATAATTAGATCTCTATTTTTTTTTTACTTTTAACTATGAAACATGCTATCATACGTGCATTAATTTTGATTAATAATTAGCCATATATATTACTACAACAGCTGTTTAGTATTACGTCTCTAAATTATTTTACTTCCAAGACTGTCTCTAGGGGCTGACGCCCAAACCCGAAGCGTTTTATTCTACCATTTGTGAATGTGATTCAAACTAATTTTAATGCGAAATATGCGCTTCTAAGAGTCGGTCTCTTCTGGACATGATACCATTGCCAATGGAATTATTGCCCTCCCGATTGACGACATACTTACTTTTGGTCCCTTGCACCGCTCCTACGCCACGTAATTCCATTTTGCGTGCTTCAGTTTAAGACTCCTGATTTATATCCTGTATATATGTATGTAAAAAAGAAATGATTGTTTTTAATATGGCTGACTATAGATGTGTTTATGTGAATATCTCTCTGAAACAGTTCAAACTCTTTTGTCTTTCAGTATCATGCTTATCGATATCATAATTCGATTGTACCATTGTTGCAAAAACATCTTGCATTGCATTGTCCGATGCGCATTTTGTAAATCCTGTCTAATGAGAAAGAGATTCAGTGATCCGAGTTCTTTAAAGTCATACGGAAAATGCCCGGAAGTAATGACATAATGAGGAAATTAGGATCAGAAACCGACATTGATCGGCGAGAAAGGAATGGATGAATTGTGGTTTCCTAATAGTTCGACGGAGAAGGTCTGTTAGGTGAAGTCAATAGCGTTTGACGGAAATAAAAAGAAAGTCGCCGACAGTAAAGAAATGAGAGCGGGTCATAAAGAGTTAAACAATAGAAATATTGTGAGTGACAAAAGCAGAATGGAAACATACAAATTCAAATGTACAGAGTGTAATCGAAATTCAAAGAGAAATAGAAGAATGCACAGAAACACAATAAAATATACAGAGAAATATTGATGGGAACACACAAACACACACGGGCACAAAAAAAAAAAAATAAACATAAGTGCAATCGATAGAAACTCACATAAAAAGAGTAACAGGCACAGAGAGGAGTATATACAGAAACACACACACACATATAAATACATATTATTTATTTGAAATTATAAAACAAATATGTTATAGAATCGCTACAGAAATGTAATCGTGTTTCAGCACTATAAGTTTAACGGTTGCTTTATTTTCTTTCTCCTCCACCTTCTTCTACCCCCCGTCACCTTGTCTTGCATGGATTGTTGAACAAGTTATCACTGTTCGTTGATATTGATACTATCCGCTGACAAATTTTATGTCTGACATAAGTAACCATGTTGAAGTCTCCGTTTTGAGTTAGCTTATGTCATTGTCAAAATATTTTATTCTTACTTTCATCTGTATATTTTATATTGTTATGCTATTTTATTGGGTTAAAAACAAATAATACATTAAACTTGACACTTTGTTAGCATTTAAGTTGAAGTATTTAAAATAAATTGTACAATTAATTTTGATCTTAATACAGGGTGACCCCAAAAAAGTGAAATTTTTAACAATCCAATAAAATCAAGAGTGATGGAAGAAAAATATTTAATTCATAGTAATTGAAAGCTTAAAACATGGCATTTAAGAAACAATGATGGAATTTTACATTTTTTAGAAAATTACGTCCTGTAGATGGCGTCCTCCTGTACGAATGCATTCTTGAAATCTGCTGTTGAGATTCCTCATTGACTGCTGCAACAACTCAGCTGGGATACTGTGAATTTCATTCTCGTTACTAAAGTAGCGAAATGTTTACTTGCTCAAGGTCACTGTCTGACAGTGTTGCCACTTGCTCATGTCTGGCAATACGCACGTATATAATTCCCGTTTTTTGGGGTCACCCTATATATGTCTGAAATATGATTGAGCAATATAGGTCGTCCCCTAGACTGTTTATAAACTTTAAATTTTGCTTTCCATTTGGACGCAATCTCTGGCCTGAAGATTGCGTTTAGGCACGAAACTTGGTGTTGACCTCGGTGTCCATTTTTATATTTTATATCTATATACGCTCTATCGCTGATATAAATATTTGAGCTATTAATATATAAGTATATATTCTTATCATGCTATATATAAATTGGTCAACAGAGAGAAAGAGAGAGAGAGAGAATGAGATAAAGAAAGAAAGAATGAGAGAGCTAATGTGAAAGAAACGAGACTGACAGATATTGGGAGAGCTACGCTGTCGTATATAGAGAGAGACATAAGAAAAGAGAGGATGAAACAGAAAGAAATAGAAAGAGAGAATGCGGAATCGGAAAAATGTATATTGTAACTATTTTGGTTTTCAATCAAATGGTTGCTTTTTAAAGGAATTTACTTTTCGACTGGAAAATACTTATGCTGGAATTGCATTATCATTAAATTTAGCATACCCCTTTTGATAGAAAGATATTTCCAAAACTGGCACCGATGTTAGGACCGACATTTTCAATGGTTTTCGTGGGGGATGCAGGGAGGAAAGGTAAAGTAAGGTAAAATAATTGGAAGATAAGATCAAATTTGGTGAAACAAAGAAGATAGAAAATATATAAATTAACAGAAGCGAGAGAGAAAAATGGAATAATGGAAATTGAAAGGGATTAAAATAAGAGGCGAAACGTTGTTGAGTTTTAAAGAAATACACATGGAATTGCTGAAGAGAGTACAGAAAGGAGAAGATGACCGAAGTAGAGAAGGAAAATTAAAAGCGAATACGAAGTTAAAAACATTCAAAGTAAGAGACGAAGATAACAAATGGAAACATGCCGCTCAACAGATAATGAAAAGAATGTGTTGGTTTCAATATTGATTGTCTCAAATTTGGGATATTCTGCAAGGAATTTAAATAAATCAAATAATGAATTTGCATATTTAAATTAACATCAAGCTGAATTTGACATATTGCCAGAGAGAATTTGATAAATGACATTGCTTGCAGGACGAAAATTGATAGGAAAAATTATCTTCCAAAAGACAAAAAAGAAGGCTTATGAGTAAATTAATAACTGAGAAGCTATAACGGGTAAAGTATTAGAAAGGAATCGATTCCAAAAGATATTGAAATAAAGTAGAAACCTTTCTCTTATTGTTTTTTTTTCCTTAAATATTTGTGCCGAAAAAGTGAAGTTCACACGAAAGATCATTTCGAATTTGAATTTGCTATATCTGAAAGGAAGCAGTGTCGATATTTTTTATTATAGGAAAACTCGATTTTTTATAAGTCGCTTAGAATTTTTTTTTTTTTTACAATACTCGGTTTTCTTAATTTCGTGCACGAATTAGTACTGAAGTTGTTGAATGGACTGATAAACAGAAAAGGTAGACATTTCAATAAAACTATTATTAGGTTGGTGCAAAAATAATGTCGTTTTTCTCACATAAGTTGAACGTCAAAAAACGACATTATTTTTGCACCAACCTAATAGTTTGATAGTTTCATTATTTTGTTTACGGCTTATCAACCAGTAGTGTGTTATTTAAAGCCGAAACAGATTTTGGATTGTAATAACAATTTCTTTTGTAGTGAATGTATTTTGTATTAATAATTTTTTGAAAATAATAATGATTATTCAGATAGCAGTCTTCATACTTAACAAGCAGCTGAGGATGCACATGTAATTATAACACATTCAATGGGAATTTGAACTTTGACCTGCGCTTTCTCATTTCGAGCCACTATTTATTAGTAGAAGTAATTTAATTCCAAAATATGATATAAAATGACCTATTTAATAAGAATAGTTCTTAATTTTAATTTTTTGCCTTTTTGGGTTGCTTATTCACACAGCATCGATAGTAAACATTCCTCAATGTTTAATTATAATTACGTACATTCATAAATGTGATCTTTATAAAAAAAAGTCGTATAAATCTGTAAGGAAAGACAAAAAAGATAATGAAACGAACATACCTCCTCGTACATACGTAACCCGTGTAAGAGAATAAGTAATTTTAAAAAGAATTTGCTTATAGTTTCACCTTACCGGAATTTAGCTTATATATATATATATATATATATATATATATATATCTCAGAGGTATGATCAAAATGTATCGGGACCTTTGCTATGGTAGCAGAGTTAAAGTACATGGAGTGAAGCCGCTTAGCACAGATTGACCTTGTACTCGCGCATGCAAACTAAGTTATACCCTTCTCGTTCACTTACTTTGTTTATAGCAGTACTCGGAAAAACGTGTGTAGAGTGTGTTCTCACAACATAGGTTCCATCAGTGACCTTCGCTTGTGCAGCAGTTTCTGGCCAGTATAACATTTCTCCGGTCCGTCACAGATCATATTCCACAGATCTCTCTCTTTGTGACGTTTCCCTCTTCAAAAATCAAATCCCACTTGAAAGAAACAAGAGTTGAAGACGTCGAGGAAATCCAAGAGAATGCAACGTGACAGCTGAGCACCATTCCTATAAAGTACTTCCAGGAATGGTTCCATCAATGTCAACGACAATTGATAAAGTGTATGGCTTCAGAAGGGGACTACTTCGAAATATATTGAATGCTGAATTGATATATATTGTAGTTTGCAGTTTTGTTTTGAGATATCTCCCTAGAGGATCGAATGGGGATCAATTGTATTCAGTGTTGAGGGCAGGTTACCCAAGTCTTCTGGGTATACCTACTTGAATATATATATATATATGAGTAGTCACTGAGGTCAAATCATGAGGCGAGAGTCTGCTTCATGCTTGAGGCTGCATGATCTTCATATACATACACACACGCACATACATACATATATATATATATATGCATATGATAAAAATGTAAGATTTATGGTATACTATTTTTATGGTTAAAAGCGCACAGTATCAGAGATTGAGTCTATGTAAATATAAAAGTAGGAACTGAGTTCAACAACGAGCTGCGACAGTCTGCTTCATACTTGAACGCTTGAGGACCTGAAGATTATGTTCAAGTATGAAACAGACTCTCTCAGGTCATTGTTTTACTCAGTTCCACCCATATATATATATATATATATATATATATATATATATATTAACTTTCAAAACACGGTCAAGATGTTATGTCAATGTTCAAAGTTAATAAATTCGCTTGACGAGGAAATGGAACTAATGTCTTTGGTTTAATAAAAAAATTAAATTCGAAGGCTTTATCTTCCATTTCTGAAACATGGTTATCACTGTGTAGCGAAAAACCCATATTTTAAATCAATTTATAATATATATATATATATATATATATATATATATATATATTAACTTTGAACATGGACATAATATCTTGGCCGTGTTTTGAAACAAAAAAAAGAATGAAACATTTAAAAAACATACATATAACAAACTATTTCTAATTCTAATAGTTAAAATATAATCCGAGAAAATGGCTAAATGTATAGCCGAAAGCACTTGAATAAAAAGAACATTCGGACAGTTTTTATATAATTTATCATCCGAAAAGAAAAACATTATTAGATCGCGTGAGAAATAAAAAACTAAATAAAAGAACCTTGTCAGTCGTTTTTAATGAAATGTGCATGAAAGAAGGATTGCTGCCTAAATACACACACAAACACACACTATATATATATATATATATATATATATATATATATATATGTCGGTTAGCTTCTTTCTGTAATGTCTGACTGTACATAATATTTTGTAAAGAACATAAAAAACAAAAAAATATTGTTTCAAAAAGATTTTCATATAGTCATTCGCAAGTTGACTCCTTAGGGAATGATCGCAACAAGATCAGACACAAATTTAATGTGGTTTTCAAGATTTCTATTCAGAAGATTACTTTAATCTTGTGCACCAATACAAGCCTAACTTTCCCACGAATTCTAGTTTGTTTCACGTAATCGAATATCTTCTTCTGTATATAGAAACTGATGCATACATATTCAACCACACACACACATACCAACACACGCACACACACACACACACATATATATATATATATGTATCAGTGGCATGAACACCGAAGTAGTCATTGCTTGTCCTACAATATTATTTCGTGCAATTAAAATTAAAAAGTTAAATCGTAATTGTGTTTAACGTATTATTTATTTCAATTGTATCAGGATATCTCATTTGATGGAAATTTAGTGAATTTACACCTAATATTATGAACACGTAAGCTTTCATTCCCCTTTCAAAATCAATTTCCAGTAATCTCCGTCGACGATAAAATGACATAACACAACCAGCCACAATACTCAGTGACTTTGGAAATTCAAAATTCAGGTCGTATTCATAGTCCAGCAGTGAATAGCAGTTGTTACCCATTAATTGAAGAACTGCTTTTTTTTTGTAAACCAATGAGAATTTCAGAGAACTATTCTTAAATAAGTTAATGATTAATATTTTATGTTAATACTTACTATTATGTTAATTTAATAAACCGTGTTATTTGCTCACTACGGCATATTTTTAGACTACATCTCTCTATATATATCTCTACGTCCATATATATATATATATATATGAAAAAATGGAGATAATGGGACAAAATTTAAAAGCTATTTTAACGACACGTATCGGTAGTCAACGTCTTTTAGGTTTGGCTTCTTCATACTGCAAGGAAAGACAAAATTGTTCAAGCACACACACACACACACATATATATATATATGTGTGTGTGTGTGTGTGCGCATGTATGTGTGTGCTTATATATATATATGATCGGTGAATCAGTTCATTTATGTGCCATGCGTGTTACACGCTTAAGCAATCAGGTATCTTCCGATACATGACTGGTGAGGCAGATTTTTTCGCCGCAATATGTTGCCATTTCTTTCTGCAGTAGACCAGTTGCCATCGAAGGTTACAGAACCCGGTCTGCCCTGCTATTTACCTGTAGCTGTGGGAGAAGAGGATTCATCACGTAAAAGAATGTTATGGATTCGACTGGAATTCGAACTCGGGTGAATAGGTGAATGGGTGAATAGAAAATTCAAATGGGTGAATTATACAAATTGATATTCTTATGCTCTCTCTCACAGGCGCACACAGACACTGACGCACACAGAGACACACGCACACACACACAAGTACAGGGTTGGTACATATGGAATAAAATGCCAATAACCAAAAACACTATTATTAAAAGAGTGCCCAATACCATGTAGGGCTGATAATATTTATTCAAATTTGTAACATATACATGTTATGACAACACTACAAAACTGTTGAGAGATATGCATTTTTTGTTGATGTTTTCTTTCAACACTTCGGGTGTCTTATCTAGTGATCTTACAGTGGCTCAACACTGCAGATGTAATTAAGTGTTTCAAGGGAATTCAAGAAAATGTTAATTGTACTTGATAAAGAAAAAAGTAGATCACTTAGTAACACAAGCAGTGTTGAAACAAAATTGCAACTTTACTGATCTTATAACATGTACCGCAAGGTTTGTTTGATGGAGCAGAGGTTTCATAGTAAATAGGTCTGCATATATTATATGAAAAACAAAATTGCACATATAAACAACCAGGGTCTGTATAGGGATGACGGTCTGATGACAGTTCCAAAACAAACAAAAGTACAAATGACTCTAAAAGAAAAGCGCTTTTCAAATTCTTCAAAAGCCTCGGCTTTGAAATAGAAGTCGAAATGTATAAAAATGTTGTTTACTATCTGGACGTAGAATTAAATCTTCAAGCTGGCAGTGTATCCCCATACAGGAAACCCAACGCAAAATTAAAATACGTGAATATTAGATCTAACCACACTGCGAAAATAATAAAGCACATCCCTAAAGGAATAGTCTTCTAGTAAAATAATTTTTGAGGATAAAAAGAAAGAATATGAGAAGAACTTAAAGGTAGAGGGTCACAAAACCAAACTAGAATTTAAACCTCAAATTAAACAACCTATGAAGAAGAATTCGAGGAAAAGAAAAAATATTTTAATTTAGAGGTAAAATGTAAAATAGGGAAATTATTTTTCAAGTCATTTCCCAAAGAATTCAGAATTACATAAGATATTCAATAAAAACACAGTTAAATTAAGTTGTACTAGTTGAGCATGTATGGAAGTTAAAAGAAAAAAACAACAGGGATCCGATCTCAAGCTGGATCTTCTTTTTAAGAAAGACGGAGGGTTATGATAACCACAATATTTGCAACCTCTGCCAACAGGAAAAATTAATTATGATATTTCCGGACTCAAAGAAACTTTTGAACTAGAAAGCCGAAGTTTTGAGTGCTTGCTTACATATTAGGAATTTCTGCTTATGAACATATGAGGCTGGATTTTATAAAAAAATATACATTTCAATTACCCCCCTCCCACCGATACTTTTCTAATCCCCTTGCTTTTCTTCTCTTCCCCATCTTCTTCCTTCTTCACCCCCCTTTTCCTTTCTATTGCATCCAACGTCGTGCGTTTGTTTATTTTTTTTTAAATATAGCGTTCATTATGTAAAAAAAAAAAAAAAAAAATAAAGCGTTAAGAGGTCATTTGATAAAGATCGCCTGAGGATAGCGTAAGTTTGAAACTAAGGTAAGAGATTCTGACTTTTAAAGTTAATTTAATTATTTTTTTCACACGCGTATTGAGCACATTTCAATACCACTGTTTCCTGGTCTGATTCAACACTAAGCACGCTCCTCAGAACCTCCTGATCAGAAGACTTGCTGCCAGGTGTAGTTTATCGTCATACTCAGGACGCGGAAATTCAGAGAGAAATCCTCTATAATGTTTGATACTTTTATTGAAGCCCTATTTCAGTATATTCCGACATATTTAAGGATTCTAGTATATATGTTTTCATGTTTTTTAAGTCCAAGAACGAACATTATTTTTACATCGCTAATCAAATTTACAGTAAGCACAGAAAACAATCGTTTAATGCCAGCGGAGTCTCTTGGAATTTGTTTTCATTCAAGCAAGCACGTTTGTTGGTTTACTAAACAGTTATAAACTCGGTTTGAGACCATTAGCCAACAATGTATAACTGATTTGGGCTTTTAAGTTTCTGATTGATTGCTAATAGGCCTTCATACAGGTAGTTGCAAGTTTATCCCGCTGGGAAAATTGCAATCTATACATGTAGTTATATAAATAGTTCCTTATATTTATACTTATATATTCATCTTTATTTGTTTAAAAGCGTAAGGACAGTGTATACACATGGACAGGTTTATATTCGACAAGCATCTGTATTACCTTTTGTAAATTTATATCAGAGGTGTCACGTTATCATCTGATAAGTGAAAAAGAAATGGAAAATTTTACTAACAGTGTCCCAGGTGACATTAACATACAAGTTGCTCAGAAGATCGCCCTGCTAGGAACATCCCATATATTAAGAAAAGTGCTATCATTTAAGTGGCAATTCTCTTATAGGACCTAAGGACCATACTTTGGACCTGGCAAAGCAGGAAACATGCACAAATGATAACTCTCAAACTTACATACGAGTCTTTCTTTCCACCTTTTACCCCAAACTCCACGTATACGCCTTTTTACATATATGTTTTGAACCTGTATAAATATTTTCTGATTCCTTTTGGATTGGAAGGTTTGCTGAATTAGGGCCTTTTTTTAAGTCCCTAACGAAATAAATATAACCTCATGAAATTTTAAGTGTTCGTGTTTTTTATAATAATAATAATAATAATTATAATAATATATATATATATATATATATATATATATGTGTGTGTGTGTGTAGAAAGAGAGCGAGATTATTGATATGAAATTGGCAAAATCAGTTTGCAATGGAATCGAAAAGAATCACTGGTATGACATCTTAAAGGTCTTTATTAAATCTATGGAAAACTAACTTTTATATCCAATAACTGTGTTTTCAGTACCTGCATAGCTTGGCGGTGTACAAATTCAATTAAAACACCGATTCAGGTTCAAATCAAATTGATTCTCCTTAGTTGGACTAGTAAACGAAGGAGAGTTATCTGCATCCCACTACCACCATTTAGATTTGTGTCGAATTATTCTCAATAAATACAGAAAGGGTGCATCTCAGGATGGAACAAATGTCGCGAATTAAGAGACGCACAAATTTAATATTGCCCTGGCTTCCATCCTGAATATGTGACACGGAGACGTAACTTTGAGTTAGACGAAGTGAAGTAAATGAAAGTACAAAAATAGAGAAACAAAAAAAAGGGAGAAATATAGGGAAGTTATAGAGGAGGAAGGATAATGGAATGAAGGTAGTACAGTTGACTTATAAAAAACCAAGAGTATAAAAGATACGAAACTAAAAGGTTAGAAAATGAAATATAATGAATGATTTTTATAACACGAAGGAGAAAAAACTGAGAAAAGAGAGAAAGAAAATACAAAAAGAGAATGGATTAAAAAACGGAAGTGGAAGACAAAACATAGAAGCTATAAATAAAGAAAGAAATATAGATAAAAGTAAAGCGATTATTTTAAAAGAGTTTGCCAAAGAGAAAGAAATGCAAAGAAAGGAAAAAAATCATTATACATACCAAGAAAAAAAAAGTTATACTAATAAACAAATGACGCAGAACAAATACTGTCGATTTAGAAAGGCGCCGTTAATGGTGGTTTTCTATGCGTAGCATACATGTGGAACTGATCTAAAATTATAGAACAGTTAGAAGGTGCCGAACTATGGACTCAGTCACAATTAATCTAGCATGCTAACCAGTACACCACGTCCAAGTGCTGATAGCTTAATGTTTATTAAGAATAACCTCGAAGATAATTACTTGTTTTTGTTGTTCTTCTTCTATTTTCCCCTTCATCACCATTCTCTACTTCCTAACATTTGTAGCTACCAGCAATGCTTGTCTTTTCACTTTTCCACATATTTCCTGTTTTACTCAAGCTTTTACTCAAGCTTTTTAGATAAATTATTTACTTTTCCTCTCTGTTCCTTTTTTCTCCGATATACTATGTGAGTATCACACCTTCAAACCCTTCTTTTCATCTTATGTGTGCTAGAAATTTCAACTGAATCTTTCAGATTCTCTGTAGAAATGTCCTTTTAGTTTTCAAAGATATTAAATGGGCCAAAATGAAGGACTAAATGTAGCGAATAAAAATATAACAAAGAAAATTAAAGGAAATTATTGTAAGAAGAAAAAAGTAAAAGTAAATAAAATAACTAAATTCAAAAGACGAGTAAATTTCTTTCGTTCCCTGTTAAGTTAGAAATTGAGGGTAAAGGATTTATACAGTTATTATCTCCTTGGCTGCAGTTACAGGTAACTAATTTATTATTATTTAAAAAATGAAAATAACAAAAGTAAGAATAATTTAGAAGCAAAACCAACGAATTGGAGAATATCTAGGGATATGCCATTTTATTATTTTTCTTTTTTCAGTTATTCCTCGATCTCTTACCCTTGAAACTGACTTCGTACTACTCAGCCCCGGGATTGAACTCAGAGTTACTATGCCGCCTACGCTTAAGTCTTTAGGCTCAGAACTTTAATTTCAATCAGGGTCAGATAGCACAGACGCTGACTTAATGTAAATAGGGTTTGCAATTAATGAGTAAAAATAGAATAAGAATATCACTAGACATTATTAATTTTACTAATCTACTTTTTGTATGAATAATTCATTGTAATATAAATTGAACTGCACCACATATTTGATTTAAAAGAACTGATCCAACGTGCAAATTTTCGGGATAACAACTGAGACATATATATATATATATATATATATATATATATATATATATATGAATGAGTGTGTATGTATGTATATATATATATATATATATATATATATATATATATATATATATTACAGCAAAAAGTCACTGAACATCGGAATAGATTATTTAAAACCGTTCTTCACAGTTTTTGTCAGCCTCTAAGTGCTTGTCTCAGAGCATTGTTCTAAATATATTTTCAAAGTTACTCTTCCTCTAGTAAGTACCTTGTTAATGAGAGTGGGTTTGTGTTAGCGATTGGTGGGGGGGCGTAAGGTATCTGATCCAGGGTTTGGAATTTATTTATGGCTAGGATTTTTGTTTGTAGTTTAATATCAAATGTTACTATATGGCGTTTCTTATAAAGGCTCCAGAGTGTTTTTTTTCTGGGATTCACAGTAAATAGTTTTTCTATTACTAAGCGATGTGGGATTTAAACTTAAGTCCGTTAAGATTAATTTAACTTAGTTGAGATAGATTTATAGATTGTGGGCAATACCAGAGTACCCAATAAATAACTCGTGTGGTCCAACACACTTATATGCGTACATATCTTCATACATACATATATGTGTACGTTTACCTGATCTTACATATATGCATCTGTAAGTACGCATACACCACTACATATATGCACCTGTATTCATATGTACTTTGGAATTTATTTCAGTGTCTATATTTCATCATTCGTTGATTAATTCTCCGTGATTAATTCTCTCCGTAGTATATATATATATATATATATATATATATATATATATATATATATATATATATATGGAATGTTCTTTGAAAACGTAGATGATCATAATACTAAAGATAATCCCTTTCTTCATTATCTGTGGATTGCTTAGGAAAGATAGTTTAGCTGTTTGCCGTTGTTATCTACACCAGTTTTCCTTCTCGGTGAGTGCCTTCCACAAAAGGCTAGATTTTAGCAAAGTTTCACTGCTATTTAACAGATTTGAGACGAAACAGACTGCTGCTTTCCCAAAATGGCATTAGCGCAAAAGTGAACACTGCCATCATTTGAACTCGGTTCGCCGATTCCATTTTTTTGCGCCAATAATCGTTATGCTTTTTATCAATAAACACCGTAATTTAATTAACAATTGTAATAATTGTAGAAGAGTCGTCCCTTTTTTAAAAAAATAGACTACCAATTAATATCTAAAGTATCTGTGGTCTTTTGTAATATATTATGAATTAATTTCATATTTTTAGTAATACGGACAAAACGGAACTATACTCTGAGCTTGTGATTTCGCTCACAAATGTATAATTTTTCGTAAAAAGGAACAACTTTCAATTTTAAAGAACTTCTTGAAAAACGGCATTCAGCGTATTAAGCATATTAAACACCATGTGAATTTATATATTTATCGGACACGTTATCTAGTTTCACATTTTACTAATGAGATATTTCATTATGCTGCGAATAAGCATTATGCGATGCCAGCATCTCATTAGTAAAAGGAGAGACCATATTTATTAAAACATTGCAGTTTTCACCTTTTCGTGTTATGTTAGTTATACAGGAGGTATTCAATTACTTTTAATTATTTAAAAACGAATGTTTTTACATTCAATGATAGAACAACAGTAATAATATAACTCCTTGGTTATAAACCCAATAAAATATAATCAATTCATTTACTCAATAACACAGTTGTTTTTAGATGGTACTAATAAACCAGGGCAAATCTCTTATATAGAAATTAGTGTGTGTGTGTGTTTGTGCGTGTGTCCAGGCAACTCCACCGCTCCTACTGGTTCGATTTCAATGATTCATAGCTTATTCAAAAGCCATAGAAGAGTTAGTTGGAGGGAACGATTTTGGTTGAGCTCAGATTCAGTGTTGCCAGATTATTCGAAGTTAAAAAATATATATTAATATATTATACTAGCCATTATTGTTACTTTCATAGTTCAAGGGGAGTAACTCTTATTTTCCTTTTTTATCCAAAATTACAGTGCACATTTTTAATAAATTAGCTTAAAAGCCGCCCTATCGGGCGGCATTTAAGCTAGCTCCTGTGAAGGGCTCTTGGTTTGGCTATCATTACAATAGCTAAGGAGGAGTATATGCGGCTGCAGAGAACTCAAAAATTTAAGTACTGAATTAATGTTTAAGCTTACCTTTTAAAAGATCAATGATAATTCTTCTGCTGCCACTTCCTTTAAAGACGATTTGATGCATGCAGATCTTTATTTTCTGTACAAACAATTATTTTTATTTCATGGGTGACAGAAGAGGGGAAAATTTATCTGATAAAAATAATTTATTGTAAAGACGTGAAAATAGAATTAGTTATTCATTCAACATTTGAAGAGTTAGAGAGACATAACAGCTAATTAATTAAAATGTACATGATTGAATCTGTATGAATAAATGCGAAATCAATTCTCCCACGAATTCTAAGATTTAAAAGCTTCGGCTCAACTTTATAGTAATTTACACACTACGTATTTACTCTGTCTCCCCACTAAGACAAGACGAGCGCGTACACCCGGGCTACGAAAAAAAATTGCATGCAGCACACACAACCATCAGTTGCGCTGTCATCGGTGCGAGCACCGATCCCTCTATCTGGTGCCATGAGAGTGCGTGGTCTCGGGCAGTTGTTCCCCAGGGCTGGGCACCTATCAGTATAATTTTCCTTATTTGCCACTGTCCTTTGGCGGAGTAGCTCCTGAGTGCACTCTGCCCAAGGACAGAGACGCAACTGAGAGATGATAAATAGATGTGTTACAAACCCCTCAAGAGGGAATGGTTTGTAATTACTTGAAACTTGAAGCGTCCCGAGTGAAGAGACTCAGCTCTCCACGTTAAAAACCGACCTTGTGTCACGACCTACCTCAGTGGGGAGTCAAGTAAATCAATACCACCCTAGAGATGGTATACACATTCGGATAATTGCCGGTCACAGGGATCTTACTAGCTTAGACCGGCTCTGACCAGCTTGGACAATATATGGCCAGCTATGACCAGCGGTCCGAGTGAAGACACTTGGGTCCCCACGTAAAAAAACGGACTTGTGTCAAAACATGCCTCAGTGAGGAGTCTATTACATCGTGTTTTCCATCGGGCCGCTGGTCCCATCTGGTCTAAGCTGGTCGTAGCTTGTCCAAGCTGGTCTAAGCTAGTCATAGATGGTGTTGGCTTGTCGTAGCTCGTCCAATCTGGTCAGATCCGGTCCAAGCTAGTCGTAGCCGTGATACTACCAGCGCAGTGATAGATCCCTGTGACCAGTAAGTATCCTAATGTGTATACCCATCGAGAGAGGGGTTTGTATTTACTTGATTCCTCACTGAGTCATTTTGTGACACAAGGTCTGTTTTTAACGTGGGGACCCGAGTGTCTTTACTCGGGCCGCTGGTCTTAGCTGGTCAAAGCTGGTCCAATCTGGTCAGATCCGGTCCAAGCTAGTCGTAGCCGTGATACTACTAGCGCAGGGACAGATCCCTATGTCCGCCAATTATCCGAATGTGTATACCACCTCAAGGGAGGGCTTGATTTACGTGACTCCTCACTGAGTCAGGTTGTGACACAATGTCAGTTTTATACGTGGGGACCAGACTGTCTTCACACGGGCCGCTGGTCTTAGCTTCTCCAAGCTGGTCAGAGCAGGTCTAGGCTAGTTATAACTGGTCTTAGCTGGTCAGGGCCAGTCCAAGCTAGTCATAGCTGTGATACCGACAATTATCCGAATGTGTGTACCATCTCGAGAGTGCGGTTGATTTACTTGACTCCTCACTGAGGTAGGTTGTGACAAAAGATCAGTTTTTAACGTGAGGATCCGAGTGTCTTCACCTGGGCCGCTGGTCTTAGCTGTCCATAGCTTGTTCAAGCTGGTCTAAACTGGTCAGAGCCGGTCCAAGCTAGTAATAGCTCTGATACTACCAGCGCAGGGACGTATCCCTGTGACCGGCAAGTATCCGAATGTGTATACCTCCTCGAGGGAGGGGTTGATTTACTTGACTCTCCACTGAGTCAGGTTGTGACACTCGGGCCGCTGCTCCAAGCTTGTCTTAGCTGGTCCAAGCTAGTCGTAGCCGTGATACTACCAGCGCAGGGACAGATGCCTGTGACCGGTAAGTATCCGAATGTGTAAACTCCTCGAAGGAGGGGTTTGTATTTACTTGACTCCCCACGGAGTCAGTTTGTAACACAAGATTGTTTTTTTAGAATCCCCATGGTACAGTACAGGCTAGGCACCAGTACCAGTTTACGATTAATATGTGAGCTGGTTTTGTAGGTCGCTGTCGTAGGTATATATGTTCTCCTAGCACGTCTTATATCAGCTGTCTACAGGGATTTTATTTTAAACACACCTCCAGACCTGATAAAGGATGTACCCCAGCTAATATGAAGACACATATGGTTCATGCATGATGGGGCTCCAGCACATTGTTCCTGATGCACTGGCTGACATCTACAATGAAAGATGAATAGGTAGGTGAAGACGCATCAATTGTAGTCGATAGCGATCTATCGTGATGCATTCGGTCGATTTGAACAGCACATAATAAACTACACCCAGCTGATCCCACCAAATCCCGTGCAGAAGCTTGAACCATGAATATTCGGTTTTGCCACCGATGTTGATGCATGGCTGGTCTAACCCACGACCTCTACACTTGGGGTTATTGTAGTGTATCCACCTTTCATCGCCGGTCACTATACGATGCAAAACAACTTTCCTTTCCGTCTCTTGGCTTCAACTCGTACGGCAACCAATGTCCTTGATTTTGAATCATTCCTAACGCTTTGAAGCATTTCGAAACTGTTGTGTGATCAACTCCGAATGATTCTGCAAGTTCAGCTTGCGCCTGACACGAGTCTTCAGGAAGTAATGCTACCAATTATTCGTCTTTAAACTTTTTCTGTGCGCCAGAGAGTTCTTTATCTTCAACATCAAAATCATTATTTTTGAAGCGTCTAAACCAATCTTTGCATGTTCTTTCCGCCAGATCATGGTCACCGTAAGTCTCAACAAGAATTCCATGTGCTTCAGCTGCAGATTTATTTTGAATAAAGTAGTGCAGTAAATTTCCTCACAAATTAACTTTCTTTGCCACGAAATCCGATATTTTTAACGCTATGAAAAACAAAGTTGTTTACACTTCGGTTAAATGACAAACTGAATTTCAAGCTTGCTTATAGTACAGCGAGGACTTATTCAAGGTCCTAATATATATATATATATATATATATATATATATATATATATATAGAATGGATGGGAAAGTAACTCAGATTAGTGAAGAGAGAACCCCCCCCCCAAAAAAAAAGCCTCCAAAACTGCGCGGCGTTGAAGAAACAAAATTATATCTGAACAGCTTATCAATACCCGAGGATTTGTAAAAGAATGAAACTAGTTAGCAAGCCTGTCTCGCTAGATTAATTACGACTGAGTAGAAAGCTAAATCCTCACTGGGAGTCCCACATATTTGGCCAACGCTTAGACAATCATTTTTAGTGAGTTCGATCCAAACTTTCTCCCTTGTGCTACAACTTAGCTACGCTTAGAATATCACCATCTATGTTTATAAAATCATTCTGGGCATTTCGACGTTGTGCAATGGTTAGCGAGCTAGAGCAATGAGTAGTGAGTTCTATCCTCACTGGGTGGATCACATTTTCCACCTTGTGCCTCAAGCTATGCTTAGAAAATAGACACACCAACGTTGTGTAATGGACAGAAAGCTTGTTTCATTAGTTCAATATATCTATTTCCTTTTTCACCTCATTTAAGAAAATCTAATATATATTCGTATATTTAGTCATAATCAAAGCAGACATTCCTATTTTCAAATGAGAGCCATTTTATGGCATAATTTAGACTAAGAAAATTTCTGTAATAGATCCTAATTTGTTTTATTTATTAAAAAGATTTTTTCGGATTTTTAATATTTACTATCTTGTGGGATACGATCAAACTACATTGGAAACAGAAAAAATCTGAAAAATTTGTTATAAGTGTAAAGATAAAAAGATGAAGCTTTATTCAATGTAATTTGACTATTTACTCGACTTGGACTAAGGACAAAAATCGTCCGATCCGCGCAACTAACGTCTCCCTGGCGTCGATATTCCACAAACTCTCTCTTTTTAGAGCAATGAAGGAAGGAAGTGTTGTCGACGAGTTAGCAACCCCGGACTAAGCATCTCTCTTAATTTATTGTCCATTTATCCCCCCTCCCCCCAAAAAGACAGACACTGAGTGAGTATACTTGTAGTTACCAACTCAAAAACGAAGGATTTTACTACTGCCCATAAATGAGTTTCGACCATTTCTTTTACAGTCGAGTAGTTGACGTCACCATAACTCATCTTCCTGACCCCAAATCGTAAGAAAAATAGAATCATGTCACTGAATATGCTTTGAATGCAATATTTTGAACACTTTTTCTTATATGGCAGTGATTTCCGCTTTCTTTAAAAGACTAATGATAGGAAAAGTAATTCCTAATTCAAAATATTCCATAAATAATTAATGATCAGATAATTTAACGTAAATCCGCTGGTTTCATAGTAACAATGAAAGAAATTTCACTGTCGTCGGAGCTAAAGAATCACACGATTCACTCTGGGTTTCAGGAAATCATCATTATTATATCTTCAATCCCATTAGCGAGAGTGGTATTCGGATCGTTAGACAGCTGAGTATCTGAACAGTTCCTGTATATATCAGGAAAACAGACCTGGCGGAACCCATCCATCTCCAGGTAAACTCATATCCAATGTCCTCCAAATTGAAGTGATTTTTAGACATTGCCTTCAATCTACGAATCCGTGTCATTACTGAACTGGCTGCATACATAGATACGGATCCCAGTCTTTGATGCTATATGGTTGTTGACCATACAGGAAGATTCGTCCACTATAAGAATGGTCTTTTTTGTTTTACTCCTGTTGTTTGTTAAGCCATCATCATCACCAGAAAAGCTTGATAGAGGAAGCAGTCTAGTCACCGATGATCTATATCTACATCAGGTAGTACCTAGATACATCGTATCAGAAACACTGGTATCTGACCTAACATATATCAGTACACATCTGCAAAAATAATAATCGTAAATACCTTTCCAACTAACTTACATTTCTGTTTTCTCCGAGCAATGTTAACTCGCTTAAGAATGATAGTTCTTCTTACTTCTCATGTAATGAAGATACTTTAATACCGTTCTTGATCGAGTCTGAATTAACTTCGACATATGTGCCGTCCTGCACTGTCAAAAGATTTCTATTTTCCGTTTCAACGCACGCAGACACATTTCTCATAATCCACACAGACAGATATGTTTCTCTTTTCATTGCACACATTTCTCATTTGAATGTCGTTAACGCTTGCGCATTCAGTTTCGGATTGACTGATGATTGGCGTCTCATTGATAGGTCGGACACTACCCTGCCCACTGAAGTAGGATGCATTGAGAATTGAATCTGCGGGTATATTTTGAGATGTGATTGCAGGAATTGTCACTGAGCATTGCTTTATGATATGTCAATAGAGAGAATCCACCCCATCTCAGCTCTACTCTCTCTTTCTCTCCCATTCTTTATCTCGCCTTGGGAAAATAATGTTTCTTTTAGGAAAAATATTTAACAAAATCAGGAACGCATCTTTTCCTTTTGTCTCTCTCTCTTTCCCTCTCTGTCTCTGTCTTTCTGTCTGTCTGTCTCTATCTATATATAACATGCACACACACATACTAATACACACACATACACACATATATATGTACATATATATACACATATATACATATATATATATTATAAATTAACTGATTTAAAATATGTTTTTCGCTACACAGTGATAACCATGTTTCAAAAATGGAAGCTAAAAACTTCAAATTTAATTTTGTAATTAAAATAAAAATATTAGTTCCATTTCATCTTCAAGCGAATATTGGAGTAACTTAATTTTTAAATTTACTGAGTTTTAAACGCACAGAAAAATTCATAATTCACACTTTCCAAGGATACAGAGAAATCCAATCATTCAGACAAGGCGTGGTAGCGTGTTCATTTTTATTAACTTTTGTTGTATCAGTTATTAGTTACGTTCGAAAATGGGGTTAAGTTTAGTGAGGGTAGGGATGGAGTTTTCTGACATCTGTTAAATGCATGTCTGTTTTTTTGTTTTTTTAAAATTCTTTTATTGTTAACGGCAAAAATCCTTTCGGCATTTTTCCTACTTGTATACTTAAAGAGTTTTTTTTAATGTTTAGGTTAGATTACGTTTTATTTAACTACAATTTAAAAATATTTTCACTCTTAATTATTGATAGACTATATTTCTTTTTAAAACAAGTAAATGTAATAGAATTACTTACATTATATAAAATTATTTTTTCATATCAAATATAAGTATGTATATTATCAGGTCGCATTTTTAAAAATTATTTTTAAATATTATTTAAAGCAAATTTTTTGATAATGACAGCAAAAAATAGCTATTTCATTTCTCTGATTCAGTAAATTTTTATTTTTTATAAACTTAGTAATATATAGTTTCTCATATATGAACAAAGGAAATGGGTCATTTAATGACCTATATATTCTAGGTTTCTTGTTAATTTCCATTTTACTGTAGGTGTTTTATTGGATTCTTTTAAGTGCCAGAGAGAGATGTTTGATTTCTATATTTATTTATCCTATTTATGCTCTGTAAATTTACAGTGAGCACTACGATTAAGATTTTTATTTAATTTTTCTTGTGTTCGAACAAGGGATTTCTTTTTTGAACACAGAGTGTGTAAAAACTGTTCACATGTTCTATAATTCCGGCCGCTTTCACCAATACTTTTAGCCATTATCAAGGATGATTTCATTTTTTCGTTTTAATTGAGTATGTGCGTTATGTATATGTTTTTGGTGCTATAGAGATGAATTCGGTTTGATCTGGAACACAGTCCCTTAAGGGGAATTTGGCAGTTTCTACACGTTCTGTGTCCCAAAAAGAAAGACTTTGTTTGCACACAAGAAAAATTAAATAAATGCTTAATCGTTGCATATGTCAGATCAATAATAGATCATTACATTGTTAAAGAGTTAAATCGACGACCTGCTGAAACTAACTTGTTTATTCGTAGTTCGTTCAAATATTCTGTTGCCATACACAAATCAAGTATTTCTATATTTACTTACAA
>OZ038478.1:50354643-50367143 GCA_964036315.1 Acanthosepion esculentum
AAAAATTTTTTTAACTATTGAAATATTTATACAGATTTAAAATACCCAAGTCTTTGTTTAACCCTAGTTTATATGTGTCTAATTTTAAAATCCAGTATTTCTTTCTTTCTTCGTGTGTATGTTGAGCTAAAACTCGAGTCTAACAATAAACATTTACAGTTGTCTAATGATTGTCCTGATTGATTAAAGTGTTCAGCTATGGGGGAATAAGGATTGTTTTGACGTATAATAAATACTTTCACAAAAAAAAGCACCCAATTTTTTTCTTTTAATTTGCAACTTTTCAGTTGTTTTTTTTCCATATTATATACATATCAAGAAAGTATACGTGGCTTCTCATTATGCTATATATATATGTATATATATATGTGTGTGTGTGGGTAAGTATATGTATGTATATGTGTGTATGTGCATACATATGTATATATGTATATGTATATATGTGTATTTGTATACATGTGTATGTGTGTATATGTGTATGTACATATATATGTATATATGGATACATGTGTAAATATGTATGTGTATGTATATATGTGTGTGTATATATATGTAAGGTTATGTATGTATATGCATGTGTATCGATACATGTGTATGTTGTTATGTATGTATATGTGTACGGCTATATGCATGGATATTTATGTAGATATGTATGTGGTGTGTATGCATGCATATATGTATGTGGTGTGTATGCATGCATATATGTATGTGGTGTGTATGCATGCATATATATATATATATATATATTAAGTGTAAATATAATATTTTATTATTACCTTTAAATCTAGTTTCATTTCGAAATAGTTTTTAAATTAGATTTTAATGAGGAATTATTACTCCTTAACTGTTATTCACAATATTAAAAATATTAATAATAGTAATGTTTTTTTGTTTATTGATCTTATATTCAATTTATATTTATTTCCTAGTTTAATTTGTTAAAAAGTTAAAACGATTAAATTACTCTCAAACGTTAATGGAAAAACATATAAATCTAAGTTTTTCCAAATTAGCCGCAATATGCCCACGTACATTAATTCTCTTAATTTCCCTTTCCAAAACTCTATTCCCCTTTCTTTCCTTAAAACCCTAATTCCACTTCTTATTTCTTACATCTTTACTTCTCTTTTTTCTCATTATATCTTTCCCTGTGAGATGACCTATTAAATAGGACAATGTCTGGTCCTTAACCGCCTTCCTCACTATTAAGTATTGCACTAAATATAAATTCATAACTACGTCTTTATCCACTGTGCCATGTATCAAGGATACATGGCACAGTGGATAAAGGCGTTAGTTAGATCCAATGACAGAACCCAAATAGTTTGAGTTCAATACCCGGTTAATGCAGTGGAGATCTTGGAGAGGGGAATTAACAGGAGATAACTGATAACTGACATCCATTAAACATGGCACGTGGAACTAGAACAGTCTACACCAGTGAGCGAAATAAAGGGTTCAGTTCGACATTCCAACCACCTTAAGAGGGCGGGAGCGTACAACGGCCGAAACGTTGTAATAAATATAGCGACAAAGATGAGGACAATAGTCTGAATAATGTAAATTTAAATTCATTTTCTCACACTTGGAAGCGTGGTCTGATTAACCAGGGGAAAAGAAATTCCCTGGGGAAATAAATTATAACCAATGGACCCTTAAAGTTGTCTGTTGTCATTGAATCAATCGCTCTGATTTAAAATTGAGTTCTCTGGATTTCATCCTCCTTGGGATTATCGATACGGATTACCAAGATTTTCATTACTTAACTATATATATATATATATATATATATATATATATATATATATATATATATAGGGGTATGTAAACGTGTTTACTATATCGACATATCAAGCAATTACAATCTATTTATGCATATCAACAAAATATATAACTTTATTCACATGAGTGTGCGTATCTGCTTGTAGGGGATTGTGCTTGTGTGTCTGCATGTTTTATCCATGTAGATATTAATACTGAAGCATCAAATCTTGTGCGGAATATGTTTACAATCCCATACAGATACTGCGTGTATGTATATATTATATATATAAGGATCTAATCTAAAATGAACGGTTGACTCTCAAAAACGATATTACAGAAAACACTGCCATAGGACGGATTTAATGCAAAAAAGGCATACGACATTATTCCTTACAGCTGGATATTAGGACGCCTCGGATATTCAAGAAAAACGAATCACTGTCGAGAATCAGAGCTACTTATTCTTTTATGTGTTGCGTCCTTTCAGGACATGAGCGGTCATGGATCTCAACAGCTTCTCGTCTCTTGTAGTTTTAAAGAAACATCTGCCTCTTACCAGTCGTGTATATGTCCCTTATGCTATCCATTCATAGATACTCAATTGACAGTTTACTAGAGTTTTCTCTCTGCTCCGCCTGCCCGCAATGTGCAGTAATTGTTACATTCTTCATACCGTCTTTCCTCATTATGTGCCCCAGTATTTTCAACTGTTTGATAAAATCTGTAAAGCTGACTCGACCACCTGTGAGGAAGCCTTAAATAAGGAAAGTATAAAACCAAAATTGTTTGTTAATTCTTAGTTCTCTTTTTCATAGACATAATGAGATTAAATTTAATCTTGGAAATTCACACATGGTACGGATTCTACCAGACAAAGTAAAAGATCAAACATTCAATCATTTATAATGAACAAGAATATGAAAGACACTATTTACAGTGGCGACATCAGAATTGGATATTGAGTATATTGAAACGATATTAGTAATAACCAAAATTGTAATAACATATTTGTAATAACGACATAATTGATAATAAAAACAGTGACTTTATTAAGAGAGAAACGCTGTAAATACTTCGAAGTTCTAGAACTCAACTGAATAAAAAAGGAACGAATGAATAGTAAATGAATAGTACAAACTCCAGAAGAAGATACTCACCTGGGTCGCATCGCTTGTTATGTACAAAGGGCCATTTATCGGTTGAACAACAGAGGAAAGTAAATTAATGAAGAGACGGACTGGATGGTAAATTAACGACGATGCACAAAGCCCTCAAAGACGACAAAGAACAGATTATATATGAAAAGGAAAAATAGTTTTAGTTTAGATCGAAGACTGTGCCACTAAATGCAATTTGGAATTTAAAACAATATGTGTAGCATTTCAGCAAAAATGTGATGAAAGGTGTTTTAAACAGTGCAAAAATGAAGAAAAGTAAATACCAAACGAGAAAATGGCGTAAACGCCAAAAGGAAAGGAAAATAGAAAAGGAAAGAGATTCACAGATTAATTAAAAGATAACTAGAAAATATCACAGGAAAATAATCATTGGCATGGCTATGCAGAGGAAATTTGATGTAGAAAATCCCATCATTACTGTAACTGAGAAAAAGTACATCATCACGAATTAATAGATCAAGGGGGATATCGACACTTCTGTCACATATATCTGAGGAATATTATATGAGTCTGTAAACAGCATAAACCGTGGATTCAATAAACCGTCATTTGTAGATGTCGTCTATAGAAAAATATTCACATAACATAGATTAAGCTTTATAGATATGATATAGAATAAAAGAAAGTACTGACATTTTATATCCAAACCGACAACCGCTTTCAAGAAAGAAGAAGCGGTCTGATAGCACCAGTCCACGAGGTTTAAAGAGTATGACCCTCGCTAAGACGTTCAGGGATCATTCGCTTAAAGCTGTCTTTAAAATAGCTCTTAGAAAGACGTTGTATACAGCTGACATTTTAAATATTTTTGACGCCATGCATGACGGCGATATGATAATATCTCGTTCTGACGAGGCTATTTTAGAACAGGAGTCAAGTTTGTAGGTTAATGCTTTGGTTTTGTGGCAATTTGCCGTGTTGGGCGAAATTACACCCACCACCAACTATTCTATGCGCAATTTCTTTATTTTCAATACTACATTGGCTGACGCTGACTGACATGTGTCAATAAGAACGGTCGAAGTCCAGCCTTGCTAGTTTATTGTAATTACTGTTTTTTGCAATGTCGCGGTGCGTAGCACGACGCTTTCAAGGAGGCGGCCTGTTTCACCTAGAATCAGGTCGGGGTTGCTGTTGGAGCCGATATGATGCGAAACCCGAAATCGGCGACGAGAACATTGCATCACTGAAGACCACCCTTGATGCATCTAAAATATATGACTTAACATTTGTTATAATTGATCAGTATACAGAGATGTTTGAAAAACTGACAAAACAGAAAAGTGGTAAATTGGATTAGAAAGGGGAAGTTAGAAACAAATAAGTAAAAAGACACAAAAGAAAACACTAAAAACGTAACCTCTGGTCATTAGTGAATTTGTGCTTGAACGCCATGTTGCCTAGATTTGCTTCACATAGGAATCACATTGTCGGACACCGTTTATTCATGGCGGGTATGTTAGGTGAAAGGTAAGCAAGTGAACAGAGATGAGTGATAAAAGTTGGCCGACATTAAAAATGCTGACAGAGAAAAAGAGTGAGATGAAGATATAACAGAATGAATGTAGGCTTTGGAAAGAGAACGTTAAACATACACATCTAAAAATCTTAATCACAATATAAATATAACACAAACGAACATTAAAATGTTTCCAAAATATATCTGTATAATCATCGTCCTCACCAGTCTCATGAACGGTGTGGCTGTAGGGTCACTGTGTTGATAAAAAAGTAGCCAGTTAGCCTTACATTTTTGGGTTGAATATCGGAGAGGCATTCGCTCATTCATTGGATGTATTTGGCAAATATTCCTGGTGAGAATTTGACCAAGACTGTCTCCAATCTTGGGGAAGATGTTTTATCGCTGCCCATTTTAAAACCATTTCACGCAAAGCAAAGCAATAAAACCACCGAGACGCAAGTCGTTTCTGATTATTAAATACTATGAGAAAAAAAACTTAAGGATAGAGAACAATAAAAGTAAAGCAATTATAAAAACAAAAAATAACGCTTGAAACTCCATTTAAATTTTTGAAGATCAAAGTTGACTGGAAAGAAAGAGGCCGGAAGAAAGCTCAGTCATCAAGTTTTTCCAGTAGGGTAGTTCTTTGA
Source organism: Acanthosepion esculentum (assembly GCA_964036315.1). Lineage (NCBI taxonomy): Eukaryota > Metazoa > Mollusca > Cephalopoda > Sepiida > Sepiidae > Acanthosepion > Acanthosepion esculentum. The sequence goes on from OZ038478.1 coordinate 50,359,698, forward strand.
ATGTCGTCATTAATGGGTAGCCCTCTGAGGCACATGTGATCAATGCTGCCCCCCACCAAATCTCTCCCTTTCTCTCTCCTCGTTCTTTCTGTTTTATAATAACGATCTATCCAACACTAAGTTCCATAGTAAATATATATGTAGATGTTACAAAGTTGTACCTCTAAATATACAGATGACCGGTGTCTGCCAGCTGATCTTTACTCTGACTTAACACTTACAGTTCAATAGGAAAATCACTGGCTGGTATAATAATTGGTTCTTGTAACTCTTCTGAAAATTCCCAACTCTTACTGCCATGATTTATAATTATAAGAGTCGGATCAGACCAAGAATGGAGTATTGCTTCCATACCTGGGCTGGGGCTGCCCACTGTCCAGCCTCGATAAAGTTCAAAACGATTACGCGGTCTTGTTGGTGAATTATTCTCCACTCTGCGACTCTTATCCCACAGACGAAACGTTGCTAGCCTGTCACTACTCTATCCATATTAATATGCCAGATGTTCAACTAGCTCAGAACTTCACAGTAAGGACCAACCATGCCGTTTTCACGGTGGCAAACAATTCCTATTCACTTCGTGCCCCCTTTGATAAGGAACAATTTCCACTCAAATAGCTTCTTCCAAAAAACTGTTACTTTCTGTAATAAACTTATACGAGATGATGCTTACCTGACAGCTATAATTTGGCCATTTCTTGTCTAGGGTCAACCGATATCTATCCTCTACCCCCGCATAATATACATATTTTACTACCTCCTTGTCCCTTACAACGATCTTACTCAGTAAACTTCTAATTTGAGGAGCCCTTGAGCTTACTGTAACAAACTAACCGTAACAAAAACCTTTTCGGTTTCCCTATTTCATATACATAAGTGCCTCAATAATTCCGTCCTCAACTCATGAAGAATAAAAACATTGATTTTACATAACAAATATTTTCCAGTTAAATTACTTTGCCCTTATTTAATATTAATCCCAGATTTTGAATATTACACAGCAAAAAACTAAAAAGATTTTATAAAAATTAAGAAAAAATTTAAATATCTAGAAAATTCAGAAAAAATCCAGAAATGATTTAGAAAAAAATCAGAATGAAAATTTTACAAAATTCTAAAAGAAACTCAATTAAAGAGAGTTAATAAAAATCTCAATAAAAATAAACATCGCAAACAATAAAAAATTACAAAATATTCAGATAATTATATTGGAGAAAAATTTCAAAAACAAAATTCAGGAAAATTTCAGAAAAAACACCCAGAAAATTTCAAATTACAAACCTATTGTAAAACCAAACCATAAAAAAATCCCTGCTGCCATAGAGAAATATGACTATGACATGTAAATATCACGAAACATCAGCAGGTTAACTAACATATGTTAATTATCCTAACAAGGTTTTTTCGTGAAGGTAAAACATGATATATATATATATATTTCCTATTTTTTGGACACCAAAATGAAAATGACAGTGAATAGTCTACTTTCATTGGACACTTTTCTAGAGAAACAGAGAGTGTTATGAACAATATGGACAGTGAGAGAAAGTGATTATTTCTTTGTTCTTAATAACCTCAGTCAGTATCGATATACATTTAAGCATAAACTTGTTTTCTTGGTTTGGATACTGAATTAGTGACATTTGTTTTGTGCAAAATCCCACAGTTCTTTTTCTTTTGTTAATAGTAACCACCGCAATATTCTTGATTAAATAATTGAATTACTAATTTCGTATTTACTAAAAGATACCTAACATACTGAAGTTGAACGCTACCGCAAATGGCAGGCGTGAACGTGACTGCAACACATTTTACTCTGCCACTGCTATTAGAAGAACAAAAACAAATTTTTGCTGCTGTTAAATTAGATCATTTTATTTCTTTGCTTTTTGTGTGTAATTTATCAGATGATAAGTAGTGATTTCGGGACCGAGAATGTTTGCTTAGCAAAAGTGAAGTCATCGTTATGTAAATAGGATAGAGTTATATACGTATTTATGTCAATAATAATGTTTCACGAGTGTCTCGATAAAATATGGTAAGTCTATGCAATGTACTTGGCAGTGATTCAGTAGTACCAGACATTTCGACGTGGTGTAATGGCTAGACACTTGTCTCGCTAGATCAATTACGACTGAGTAGTGAGTTCGATCCTTACTAGGTACCCAATAATGTCGGCCATCTATGTTTAGAAAATCACCATTCAGTCTTGCATTATGAGAAAATAATTAGGCTTGAAGCAAATGTATTTGCGTCCCAAATCTTTTTCAGATTTTCAGAACTTAAACCTTTAAATACGTATAATAAAATGTTTGAAATGAGATGGGACTCGTAGCAGAACATAGCATTTCCAAATCTCTAAATCTTTTACATTTGATATCATGTGCTGTCTCTTTATACAATGCAAACATGTGTACAGATCCATTATGTACCTGCGCGATTTTAATAAGAGTCAGTTGTCGGCGCTCAAGACAAATAAAACGCAATTTTAAATGATATCTACAGTCCATTTTATTCGAAAAACTAGCGCAAAAATAGCATTTTCCGGAACGCGTTTAATCTTGTCTGATTTACTTAATATGTAGTATTTTAATGTTCGCGTAAGATAGGTACAAAATAAAATTACATATAAATATTTACAAACATCACGTATACAATACGCATATATTTGGATTAACTTTCATTTCAGCCTACACCAAAATTATAGTATCTAGGTAACACAGTCTAGTCTTACATAATGAAACATCCAGTTGTTTATAATCACTACGACCGCCTATATTACTTGGGTAAAAACATATTTAAACGTAAAATTTAGCCATTTTTACACAATTTTGATTTCTATGCAAAACATTCAATATTGGTATAAATATGATAGAAACAAATTAAACATGAATTTAAGTTAACTTTCTTCGATAAATCCTTGCGACGTAAATATTCTTGTTTACTCAACTTGTCTATATTGGTTTTTATATCAATCATCCAACTATTTCCAAATCCTCTGCACTGTCGGCATATTGACACCCAAACTCTGAAATATTCGTATTGGAGCTTCCGGCACGAATGCCAAGCAATACATCATGCTGTTTGCAAATTTATGGCGGAGTAAATTGCGTCATCGTGCTCTTTTCTTCACAGATGGTGCCCAACTGACCCTATTCTACTGTGCAGTCGACAAAATAAAAAACAACGCGGATGCGCGGAACAGTTATTGTGACAATTTACCCATCGCACTCTGTTCTTTAGTACATATTAATGTAGAACTATGCTGTTCTGTTCAAGCCATCATATACATAATAAAGTATATTAATAAAGGATGCGATTCAGCTGTTCTGAGACAAGGAGATGTTTAAAGAAACTTAGATGAAGTTGACAAATTCTTAACACGAAGATTCATTAATACAGATGAAGCTGTTTATAGGGTAGAATCGGTATTAAAACGAAGATTTAACCTAGCTTTTTGCATATATATATATATATATATATATATATATATATACACATGTTTCATTAAATAATATAGATAAGTGTTGTCTATATATTTTATGTAAATTCTTTTCATATCGTCCGATAAGCTTAATAACATTATCATTAAACAATGAAAGAAAATCACAATATTGATACATTGATTTTCTTTCATTGTTTAATGATAATGTTATTAAGCTTATCAGACGATATGAAAAGAACTTAATATATATAGACAACACTTATCTATATTATTTAATGAAACATGTATGAATGAAAAAATGCTGCCTAAATAAACAATATATATATATATATATATATATATTATATATATATTTTCTGTTTTCTTTTTGAATCTGTAGGTCTGATGAATTGGATCGTTTTTACGATTCCAATGGAATAAATTATGACCATGGAATATTAGTGTTCAAATCTTTTCATTATATCCTTACTCTGTCCTGGACATTGAGTTCTACCTGGATCATATCCTCTTGGAATTATTTTTATAGATATATGTATGTGTATATATAATTGCATATGTATGTGTATATTTACCACTAATATTGTCTTAAGCTCTTCAGTAAAATGAATGGAGGACTTTGGCTGATTGGCATTTTTTTACATTTGTAAAAACAATACGCTTGATTTAGTTGTGTAACTTTACCGAGTGAAGATAGCTCTGGCTGACACCAAATTAGTTGTGTTTCAATCCTGGCTTGAGGCATTCGATAGTCTAGCCGCACTGAGGAGCTGTGATACAGCGAAACAGTACTGTCTGTGAATGATATATATATATATATATATATATATATATATATATATATATATATATATATATATATAATAATAATAATAATAAAATAATTGGGGGAAAATAACACACACACACATATATATATATATATATATATATATATATATATATGATGATTATATATCGCTCATATAGTGCTGATGTTAATAAAACAGTGCTTAATGCAATATAACAGAACTATTAGGTATATATGAATAAATGTACATATTATTCCTCATCGCTAGCACGACGATGAGATGCAATCTTCATGTGTCCGTTATACTATTTCAATTATAATATATCTGATTATCACAATGTTGGCGCAATTATATATTACGCTTGGATTACAGTTTTTTAATTTTAAAATTATGTTTGGAAATTAAAACAAACTGGATTTATATATGTATGTATAAAAAGGAAATTAAAAAAAATATTTTCATGGTGAATATTCATATATATATTTTTAAAATATTTTCAATTAAAGGGAGATTACTTGTTCTTATTTAAACAAAACATTAATATGTATTCGAATAAATAAATATTAAAAAGTAAAACGTAACAAATAAAATTATTAAGAATCAAAAATTAAAAATAAGTATAAATATAAAAATAAAATAATCAACGTATAAAAAAAATTATGATTTAATTGTGAACATTGAAATTTGCCATTTAATCTTTATTGGGTGAATCGAAAATCAGGAATGAATGTGAATGTCAGCGGACAAGAATTAAAGTAAGGGTTCAGTCAGTTATGTGTCATGGGGATACACGCTTAGGCGATCATGTATCGAAAGATACATAATTGACAAGGCAGTTTTTTTCCCGCAGCAGGTTGCCATTTCTTTTTAGGGTAGACTATAGAACCCGGTCTGTCCTGTACCCATAGCTGGGGAGAGGGAGAAGAAGATTCATACCTTTCCCAAGGGTATTAGCACATAAGTGAATGCAGTGGATTCGACTGAAATTCGAACTCGGCTCTCCAATTCATCAATCCGAGCTGCTATCCATAATGCTATCCATTACTCCATCGTGCCTACTAAGTAAGGGTTAGGGACAGAAAATTACTTTTTATGTCGAATGATTAATTATCATTGTCATCATTTATTTGTTTATAGATGCATTAAAGACTAATGCATTTTCACAAAATTATTTATTCCGATTGTTATTTTATGGCAGAAGTAAGTAGTTGTTCATTTCCGCTACCTCTAATTAGGGGAAAATCGAGAGGGAAAATCGAACGTTTAAGCGCTTATTTTAAACGCTTTCTTCATATGGATGCTTGCTGTAACAAGTTTTCGCAGTCTGTGCTGGACGAAGTGTTGTTGATAAAGAAATATTTTTCCAATATTCTTCTCGTAAGTTTTAATTTCAATGGCAGTATTTTGATGTTTGATCCAATCAAAGGCAGTGAAGCACACACACACACACACACATATATATATATATATATATATATATATATATATATGTAAATATGCAGCAGAAGATCAGGTTGTCGATGAATTCGCTCGCCTACTTGGAAAATGCCTCTCTGATATTTATCATTGAAAAAGTGCTACATTGCTTTCCCAACCATTATATTATAGCACCAATTAACGTACTATATATTCAATAATAGTGCAATTACATCTCATCTCAGCACCAAATATAGCACAACAAGAAACCCAACTAATCCTTACTAATAAGACAAAAATATTATATCACAAAAATGTAATATAACGTTTGAAAATGCTACTAGAATTAAGCATAAACAGTAAAAATTTTATATCTATAAAATGTTATTAAATTCAGGAAAATAAGCTAATGACTAATTTGCATATACTGCTTAAAATATCTTCTATTAAATAATTGTCCTCTTTTATTTTTAATTAGAAATCCATTCACAATTACCAGTTAAATGTCTAATATCTATTTTTTTACTTCTTGATATTAATTTCCATTGGACTTAATTCAAACGAAAATTTTCGTTTTTTTGTTTTTTTTTAGCGCGTTTTTTATTATTATTATATCTGTGAAAATATTTTGAAGGAACTGTAATTTAAAATGACAACTTTGGTTTAAAAATATTCTAAGTACGCCAAAGTTTTCGCAAATCTCTATCGTTTATTTATTTTACTTTTTCCTTTATTTCATTCTTTTCTTCATAGTGGACTACCAAGCACAAATACAGAACAGAAGAAATATATTTGATAAACTGAAGTTTAATTATGATAATCTCTGTGAGTTTCTGCAACTTTTTGAAGACTTCCGTTTTGACTCTGGAGAACGATATCCCTTTTTGTCACATTCTTCGGCAAGCATTAGGATAGTTACCTCATTAGTACATAGTGTATTGAACCTCTTCTGGCGCTCACAATATCTTACAATATCTGGCGCTTACAATATCTTTTGGCAAGGAATAGATGGATACCATTTTCTCCTCAGGCAAAGACATTTGAACACTGGATCAACCACAAACAAAAAGTATCAGCCACGGACTTCTATGCATACAGAATTATGATAAAGAGTAACAGTTATAATTATCTTCTCAGATTCAAGCAACTATTCAACCAGTTTTTGGTGGATATGTATGTGAAACACCAAGAAGCTATGAGTGAAGTCATTCTTCATCATATGCAACTGGTTTATCCAGGACGAGCCATACAAATAAACTCGAGAATTGTGAACATTGCACTGTGTGAAATAGAAGATAAGGGGATAAATGTGACACAAAAAGAACAGTCCCATTTCGGACTTCCCAAATCAGACAGAGATTCTGATCACTTCAATAGAGAAATCATGAGAGAGACTGGATTCAACCATGAAGAGCTTATCTATCAAATACAGAATAAGACACATCTTAATAAAATGACCAGAGAGTCATCTACAATGAGATTATGTTAAGGATCAACAATTTTGCAGTAGGAATTTTCTTTTTTGGATACTTCTGGATGTACTGGCCAAACGTTCCTAACTAATCTTCTTTTATCTTTAGTTAGGGTGAAAAGAACAGTGGCTTGCTGTAGCAGCTACTTTGCTTACTGGTGGAAGAACTACTCACTCGACATTTAAACTGCCATTAGACTTGGTCTATAATGACAATCCAATGTGCAACATAGAGGTACAAACTTAGCCAAACTACTTCAGGTGACTTGCTTCATAGTCTGGGATGAGTGCACTATGGCTCACGAGGGTGCATTTGAGGCTTTAGA
>OZ038478.1:50369643-50409643 GCA_964036315.1 Acanthosepion esculentum
AGCGGGAGTCATGAGTTAATGTTGCAAAGTCTTTGATCTGAAACACAAAGAAGGGTTAAAAATTAGTAAATGACACATCGTAATTGTTTATTATCACTACAGCATTAGGACCAGAACATTTATTTCGTGCGGACAGAAGAGAATGAGCATTTTAAAAGAATAAAACTGAAATTATTAGTTTGAATCATAAATAATTTCTCTTTTTGGGGAACCATTTGTAATGTTGAATTTGTATCATCCTAACTATTACTTATACAGGGCAATTAAGAATACATTTGAAGTACATTAGCATACGAAAATGTTCAACGCTAACGGTAGTGGATTGACATGGATAAATCATCCCAACCGAGGTCAATAGAAGAATGATAATATGGTGCATGTGGTAAGAACGTCTGAGTACTATTCAATTAAATTTCTTAAAACACAATTAAAATGTAAATACTTAAAAGGCAACGAGTCCATAAAAGGTTTTGCAAGATGTACACAGGAAACAATTTTGCAAGTTGCTTGGTCTTCTCTTACCCAGCCGGCATAGTCATTTGATCTTGTACCAACCGATTACTAACCATTTTCTATTGTTGAAAAAAATTTTGATGGAAAGGAAACTGTAGTCTATAAAAGATCTGTAAAAAAAAAACGTGAAAACCAGATTCGAGAATTCGTCAAAAACATCTTCATATTAAAACCTGCGGAATTTTACTCAAGATTTATCAAAGAGCTTCCTAGTTAGTTATCAAGAATAATTTGATATATTAGAAGGATATCATATCTTAGGTAAGTGGAGTTCTTAGGTATGATGTGTTTAAATTGGTCAAACTCGAGAATGTCTAAGAAAGGACATGCAAACTTATCGAGTATCCATCAATAAACAAAAGTTGTATTTGTAGAAATTTTACTTCCTCATCCTATCTCATATATATATATATATAATTTTATATACTCCCCTCAAAAAACATTTAATATTCAAGTACATAGTCTCCATTGTTTTTAACAACTGTTTTCTATCGTTTAACAAGCTTTTTGATGTAAGTTCTAAAAACTTCATGTTTTTTTAATGGAAATTTGTAAGATAGTTTTCGACCGACTTTGCAGAATCAGTTATTTCATATAAATTGTTTTGTAAAAACCGCAGAAATTGAGAATTCAAAAGAGACAAAACAACAGAATACATAGGTTTTCCAATTTTACCTATTTAAGCTTCTGCAAGGTCTGTTTTGTAACATGCGATCATGGGTTGTCGTGGTGCGAAATGACACCTTTACGATTAGCTAAAATTGACCGTTTTTAATGAATAGCTTCATTGAGATTAGTGAGTTAGTCAGAATACAACATTTCCATTATTGTTTCGCCGGCTGGAAGTGAATTATCCATCTGCAGTCCCACCATATGAAAAGCAGCACCATCATTTGATGCAATCATGTTTTAGCGACGAGTTCTGCACGTTCACAAGCTTGTTTCCAGCACCGTTGACGTCGAAGATTATCATAAAACATCCATTTTCTTCATCTCTTACAATTCTGTTCAGGAACCCCTCCTTTTCGTGGTATAACAATAATGAAATCGCCATAAAAACACGATTGAGCGTGTTCTGTTCCAGCAGAGAATATGGTACCCACATGTTGAGGTTGGAAACGAACCCAAGTCTCTTTAAATGGCGAAAAGTAGTTGAGATATCGGTTTTCAATCTTTTAGTAATCTCTTTCGTTCAAATTTTAGGTATATTCTACACGAAATCAGAAGATAACCCGGTGTTTGATTGATCTTTTAGGTTAAAATCACTGTCACAAAATCTGCAAAACAATTTTTGAGCGCCCAAAGAGCTTGAACACGATTCAAATAAAACTTATGTTTTTCTCGCAGTTCCGACGCTTAATCCTTTCCAAAATTCATAAGGCATAATATGGCGAAAGTGCAATTTTTCATCTTCCATCTTTAAGGCATTCATTTTTTGACAAAACATCAACATTCACCGAAGTTTAACTCGCAACTGAACGATGCAAGCTTTCAATCTACATTAGAAATCGTTACCAAAACAAACTGCAGGCCCAACTTGGTGTCATTTTATATTAACAGTGTAAATCGGGTACGAACTTTTGCAATGGTTCGATATATCATAGGTATACTAATGCCTAATGAGAGCCTTAGAGAGTCGAGAAAACCTAGATAATTATTCTGTCTGGACAGAGCAAACTATAAAATAGATTTTAAAAATATTTTGTTTTACAAAGAGTCTCACTGGTTTCATGTCGAATATATTATCTTAGTCCAGGGTACTCCGATAAACCTCCGGCAGCAAGTACCCTGAGCGGTAGATTGGAGGTTTTGAGGAGCGTGGAAACGTCTCTTAATTACTATTGTTCCCAGGTACATTCTTACTTGGACTGGTAACATCTGTTAGGGTTTCAGCTGTAGGCAAATAGTGAACTCCCAAACAAGAACAAGGGATTATGAAAGTATAAAAAAATGTTTTATAGTAAAAATACCAGCAATACATTTTTATATTAAAAAGTTACCAACAATAACAACTTATTGTAAAATTACCAACAATGAATATTAAAACAAAATTACCGACAATACATTTTATAGCAAAATAACCAACGATACATTTTATCTGTAGTTGGAAGTATGCAATTCAACCAAACAACCAACATGAAAGAACTCTTTCATATTATATTAGTCCATATAATATCCTACAATTTCTTAAGGAAATCAAAATGTATTTCAAAATATGACTTCAACAAAATACAACATAAAACACACGTATCACCGCCTCTAGAAATTGTGTCCTTACAGCCATATATATGCACAAAAGCTTATAAGTATCTACCATGTATTCAATTGTGAATGCAGAAGAATATATATCATATTTGCATTTCTCCAAAGCTCTCAAGAGAATTAAATGAAATGACCGATAAGGAATTTGATATGCCGTTAAAAACAAACAAATCCAATCAAATAAATGAATGCAAATTACTAAATAAAGTGATTAAAATGCCAAATAGATTACGATATTAATAAAAACAAATGCGTAATAGCATATATTGAAATCTAATTGAAAAAATTCTATTACTGCATTTCAAATGTTAGGTATCTGTTGATTTTAAAAGAGTAGAAACTACTTTCATGTCGTTTATGAACACTTTTAAAAAGAGAACATATTTTCGTGGCATTGTTATTAGGATAATAAACATAAGTGCGCCTTTAATTGTATTCTAGTGATAGACGTTGATAATGTCATTTTAACATGACATTTTTCCGAAGACTTTCCTAGAAATTTTGAAATGAAAAATATTCACATCTTAAAATGGTGGTTTCAAATAATGATGTTAAAACAAAAAGGAATGACTCCAATTTGAATGTCATTCTCTTGTTATGCTATTTACCAAAGGTATATCTGCCGATAAAAAAAAACCCAAACAAAACAAAAAACAAACAAAACTAGTGAAAGACCGCATCTAATCACAGTGAGATGTTCGAAGTCAGTAATGTTTTTCTGACGCTTGTATGTTCACCTAAAAAGTTTTAAGTATAATCATTATAAACAAATCATGATTTCAATTTAACGATCTTTTTATGTCAAACACAACACCACGTCATGTAATCAAACTATTAAAATCTTTAAAAAATCCGAAAGAAGTGGCGAAGGACTTTCATAATACATGCAGTTAGAATAAATAAAACAAAATATACATAGAATCTAATTTGAATTTTGTTTTAATAAGATATTTTGGCGACAGACGAAAGGAATAAATTCAATATTAACATGTGGCCCTGTTTGAAACTTATTTGTAGCGACACAACTTCTCTCTCTCTCTCACGCTCTTTCTCTCTCTTTTATATATATATATATATATATATATATATATATATATATAAAGTGGACATAGAAGTCAACACGTAGAGGCGACAGTCTGTTTCATGCTAGATGCAATCGTGGCCTGACGATTGCATCTAGCATGAAACAGACTGTCGCCTCTACGTTTTGACTTCTATGTCCACTTTTATATTTACACACGTTCTATCTCTGATTTATCCCATAAATATAGCACACTTTAAGACTATATTTCTTCATATGTATATATATATATATATATATATATATATATATATATTCAGCTTAACGTAATCCCAGATTACTCGTGTCACTACTAGTGAGTCACAAGTTAGCTTCTTGTATAGAGTGACGGCTAATGGAAATAGCAATTTCTCACCAGTTATGCCACTAGATAGAGAGTCAGATTCTAAAATCCCTGGTCGACATGAGTATTGCAAATAATTATTTCCATTATATATTTGTCGCTTTTCATTAATTTTGGCCGAAGTTCAGAGTTACGAAACTCATAGCGGGGAACAAATTAATTGTTTTATAGCCTGCATTAACCGTTACCCTATATGTGCTTATTTGATACTCGATACTAATCATCCTTGAGGAATGAGAGTATTCCGTAGATTCACAGCTCAATAAATTGTTAATAACTTGCATATTTAGCTCAGTAAGTGTTTCTTTGATACTTCAACTAGTACACATTGAGAAATATTAGTATTTTGTATATTCGCCGATCAATGAATTGTTGAGGTTTTAGATATCGGGCAGTAAGATAGAACTGAACACCGAACATTAGGAAGTTCGTATATATATATATAAAACACAACAACTTGCTTTAGTTTTCATTAATAGTAATTTATCTATGCTTTATGTCAACCAATGATCTGGGTATCTAGATCATGAAATAATAATTTAATTCTTTCACGTTCATAAATTAACAAAGTAGATCTTGAAAATACAACATAATTGTACACACGTGAGGAAAATGTACAGCCAGCACACACAGGCGGAAGAAATAAACAAATATAATAAATTACCTTAAAATATTGACAAAAATCAAAATATGAAAAGTAAAGTAATTTTTAGGAGTATAGCATCATCACGTCACAAGTTCCGTAACACATTAACACGCATATGTACTGCATTTGGCAGCATTGGTCTTCAGGCTGGTTCTGATTTCAAACCTTTTTCTAGATCGGTCAAGAGAGCAAAAGAGCCCTGTCAGTATTTCCATTTAACCCATTGCTGAGTGCTAGGTGGGGGCGGTAGAGAAAATAGTTATGCATGCATATGCATTTACCGTGGATATTTGCTCGAAAGTGGATATAAGGAACGCGGGTGGAATCCAAACTCGACTCGGCGATTTTTAACGAGTCGCTAACCGTTGCATTACTTGCAATTCGAATATTGTAGAAATTCTTGCTTCCTACGAATAAAAAATTGCTTTCCACAAAGGAAAGGTCGAATGTTACTTGTGTTTAAAAAGTCAATGTATTGGTCTACAATGTAAAAGTCTCAAAAAGTGGCTTGAAAGAAGGTTCGTCAGATTCATGTTTTGACATGTGTAGAATTCAAATGTAACCACGGCAGATAACATTTAGTTTCAAATAAAACTAGACCTAATGGGGAAATAATTTCCTAGTATTCATAAACTATCTGAATTGACACGTCTTTAAATAAATAAAAACTTAAACATCGAAAGAAACGAAAAGTAAAAGATAAAACAGTAATTTATTAATATTTGTTTTATATTCATACTTCCTGATCAATGATTTGTTTTTATGCTGATATTACTATCCGTAAAATCCGGTTTTCTGAAAATTAAAATAAAAACAAAACCTAAAGAGGCATTCCAAATGCTAAGAAGTATATTAAGAAACAGGAAAATTTCGTTAAAAACATAGAAAAGAGTTATGAACTGTTATGTATCATCGATTTTCCTAGATGGTACTGAATGATAGACTATCTCATCTAAGATGAAAAAGAGCTTAGAAGCATCAGTAATGTAGTTCTACAGGATGGTGAGGATACCACAGAGTGAATGTCTAAGCAACATCGAGATATTAAGGAAAATGGAAACAAAATTACATTTATAATCAGAGAGACAACGGAAATCTCTCAGGCGCATAATGAGGAAAGAGGTCTTAGTGAATTTAAGACTCACAATACATATTGAAAGCAAAAAGGACGGACGAAAGCAGCTACCTAATGTGTTTGTATAAATGGGTGACAGAAAAGAGACAAGAAAAGAATGCAAACAGACAAAGCTTAATCAAATGTACAAAAAACAGCAAACTGTGGAAGAAGAATAAGAATAAGAATAAGAATAATAATAATAATAAAAAAAAACAAACAAAAACACTCCCTGGATCTTTTCTATAAATATTTTCATGCTAATTTTTCCAGTGAGCTATGGTACCTAGACTTTTTGAATTTAAGCGAAGCACTAGACTGGTGTCAAGATCTCATCAGTTTATAGTTGCGCTGCCTAAATTTTACCGTAAATTCTATGCTAACATTTTCTTTTCTCACGCTTCTCCTTTGTGGAACTCCCTTTAGACTCCATGCTTTCCAGCTAACTTTAATCTGCGTAAATGCAATGTTAAGCGCTATCTACCGTCCTCCTGATTATTCTTTCATATTTTCGCTCATTATTAATTTTTCTCTTCCTAATTTTCACACCCTCTAACCCCTCGTGTCTTAGTGGCTTTACTTACTTGCGTGGGCGTTATACCGATTAAAAATGTACTAGTGTTAGTAGTAATAATATGTTTTTAAAATATTCGGCCTTAATTATAGGTTTCTAATAATGCGGTATTAATTATAGATTTCCCCATATAAACCATTAATTCCCATATTTTCCAAAACTGAGCGATGGCTATTACTGGCTTGGTACCATTAATCACTTTTTACATTTTATATATGGCTAAATTTTCCACGTATTGTGCTGTCTGTCTGAGTCATGCATATTTTATTATCTATTTTTTTGTTTTATTTACAAACTGAAGTATCATTTTAAATTTAAAATATTGACTTCATGGTTTGTATTTTGTTGGATGTATCGACAGTGAACAATTTAGCACACTTGGTTTCCGTCCTTTTTAAGAGCAGAACATAAACTACTACACGTAGTCCGCGGATGTCTGAAAGAATTCATGTACATAAGCATACATTTTTCTGCCTATATGAATATTTAGACCTTTGAGCAATTCTAATTCTTTCATTGTCACAGTCAGCAAAATGAGATTGGTTCCGAAAAGCAGTTGTTTCAAGACACTGGTGGTGTGCCAAAACGAAAAATAATTTTTCCATCATCAAGGCAAATTAATTGTAATACAATTAACTGATGTCGTCAGCCAGCTGCTTCTTGGGGATACTTTCATTGTTTAATGTTGTGAAAAACAGTGTGCTTATGTTTGCGCATAACGGATTATCAAATATATTTGAGAAAATATCGCCGTATTTACCAAGCCAACTTTTTCTAACAAGGGGCTACAAATCACACGTTAAACTTTAACTGACTTCAGTTGCAATTAACACACAGATTATATACAGTGTAACCCAGATATAAAAGAGTTGTCGGGACCGGAGAAGAAGTCTCTTATATACGGGTTTCTCTTATATCCGAGTTTCTCTTATATCTGGGTTTAGTCTATTATGTTTATGTAAGTATGTCTAATTTGGGACCAGAGAAAATCTCTATAATATCCGGGTTACACTGTACTAACTACTACTCCACAAAGCTAAAAATTGATTGAAGTATCAATATAATTTTTAACTAATCATTTTTTTCAGTGTGTACCGGGACAGGATGAAAAAAGATTGACATATATTTCTATATCTATATGCCTGGTTTACTTGCTGGAATAAACTAAAGTGATATGATTATACATTTTTAAAGGCCCAGTTTCTTATTAGAGAAATTAAATAAATGACCTACAGAGCCGAAATTGACTGAGCTATATTATCAAGGTATACATGCCCTGTTCATTGTCTGGAATACACTATAGGGATATTGATATTTACCAGGACTAGCTTAGTAAGTCGCAAGGCCAGGGAACTGCAGCACCGTTGTCGATTGAACAGTACCAATGTTTTGTGATACTAGATTACTATGTATATTGCCATCGTGAGGTGATCAATTCACGGTTATATTGATAACATTTTCGATTTAAAGAAGCTCATCGCTACTTCCTGACACATTAATACATATCAGAATAGAGAAGGATAGGGAGAAAATCATTCTCAGTGTCTCGATACACAGCTAGGCATGGGAAAACGATATATACATTTTGGTCTATCAAATACAGTTTTAACAAAAGTAGATAAGATTTCATGTGACGCGTGTCGTGCTTTAAGACGTCATCGAACTAAAGTGATGTTTACGTTGATGTGATTACAAAGATGTGTTTTGAATACAGTCTAATTTATTTTCTTCTTTTACAACGTTTTTTTTATTAAGTATCAAACATTGTGATAATAGAAGATCTGCCAAGAAAGGTGAAATTCTGTAAGAACCTGTACGTAAATTTACTGTGAATAATGCGCATTCTATACATTTTCGTCTTAGTACATTACTTTCTTTTTTAATTAAAGTTGAATTTAATTACGATGAGCAAATAATACATTGAGTTTGCTGCTTTGTAAAAGATTCCTTTTGTGTTCATAAAACATTTAAAATTCCTTGAAGTTTCTCCTTTGTAATACTTGTGGCAATTATACAGGTAACTGAGTACATTCCTTCTTCAAGTTTTAGTTTATTATTAAAATATGTTGTAATTATTAACTTTTTTATAAGACTTAATAGTCATAAATGTTCCTATGATTTAGCTAGTCATTCAAAATAGTTCATGACTACGAAAGAGAGCTGGTAAGTTCACAGGCTGACTAGGAAAGAGTGATGCTGCTAACGTTATGAAATTAATTTCAACTCTTCTTTTTATAACCGAATTGTCTCTTTCCAGGGAAACTGGCATATGATTGTTTAAAGTTTTACCGACATTGCAAAAGTTGGAAGTTGAATTTAGGAAGAGAAGGTAGAGTCTTGAAAATGAGCCAAGGTCTGGACATCCTGCAACTGTCACCACGAAGGAAAACGTTGATCCTGCTCACCACATGGTGATGGATGACAGGCAATTGACTATAAATAAGATAGCAAATGCTATTAGCATATCTCTTTAAAGAGTTGCGAGTATTTTGCACAGTGAACTTGGCATGACAAAAGTTTCTGCTCGGTGGGTGCCACTTCTTTTGACACCTCTTAAAAAGCGCACAGGTTGAGCAAATCTCAGGAAAATCTGCTATTGTTTGCGGCAGATCAACCTGGTTTCCTTCAACGTTTCCTAACACGGGATGAGTGTTGTGTTCATCACTATGAGACGGAGGCAAAGAGAATGCATGTAGTGGAAACTCCTATCCTACTAAAAAATGCAAATATTGTTTAATCGGCAGGGAAGGTGATAGGGCGCACTATCCACATTTGCTGTGGAAGGCATGAAAAGCTATCAAGACCAAACGCCCAGGAAAAACTGTCCATCAGTACAATGTCCCAGCACACAAGCTTGGCTTCAGTGGTTGCTTTGCGTGACTGTGGCTATGAATTGCTAGATCACCCCAACTCATTCTCCTGATCTGACTATCATTTTTCTGAAACATAAAAAAAATATTTGGCGGGGAAACAGTATCGCAGTGATGTTGATGTCATATCTACTGTTGATGAACTTTTTGAACAACTCTATGAACAAGATTCTTTGAAGTGACAGATGTCAGTTTACCTGGATAGAAACAATACAGTTATTAATATGAGTTGTTGAAATTAAAACATCCTAGACTCACAGCTGTAGCATCGCTCCTTCATCTTCAGCCTATGAAATTTTCACCCACCCTCGTATATCAGTAACAATATTTAAAGAATGTTTTGGGTACTTAATAAACTGTGATACCCCCACGCTAAAGAAATAAAACAATTCTCGATACCTGGTTCGTTTGCCAGCAGAAATTTGTTATTATATATAATATTATAGAGTCTAAAAAAATCACTATACTAATATAGTGATTTTTAAAAATCATAAAGTTACTTGATGAAGCAGGTTGCGTTCTTGCAAGTATAAAAATATTAAGGTGCGAGAAAATGTATAATTGTGTGAGTGTGAGTGCGTGCTGGAAATTCGTGTGACTTTGAATGACTTTTTTCCTCTCTAGCGTTATTTCCTCGAATTCCTCATGATTTGCCAGAAAGACAATTGATGCAATCAGCAGCCTTGGATTAATGAAATTGCAGAAGAATTAATAACTATTGAATTAATCTGCTACGGGACTTTCTTTGTGTGGGGTTGAAAAAGAAAAAAAGATGACGAAAAATAATATTTAATGGTCAAAATAGAAAAGAGGAAAGAGAGTAACAATTCAAATTTTGAGTTGAAAACGAGGAAATTTTAATTCTATTTTTTTAACTTAAGATTCTTTTCAAATTCCATTTATTTAATTATTTTCTGTTTGGTTTTGATTGATTTATTTCATTCTCGATTTCTGTTGTTCTTTTGCATTCTTATTTTTATTTTAACTCTCTTCTCTTTCCGATGTTTGCTAATTTCTTTTGTTCCTTCTTTCAAGTTATTTTTTGTAATTATTTTTAATATCCTAATATTCCGTTTTCTTCATGCACAATCATTTCTTCATTTTTCTTTGTCTTGTTTATTATTTCATGTTTTACCCATGGGTTTATATATATATATATATATCATTCATTTTGTCTGTTCATACCTAACTATTCCATTCTATCTATACTTCGCATAGATATCAACGCCTTCAAGCATTACCTGGTCATTTGCATTTTCATTTAAATCAGAATTCTATAAATTTACACGACTAAAAACCTGATATTCATAAAACAAAAACATTCGGTTAGCGCCAATATTTGATCTTAGATCAGAAAAAAGTCTCAAGTTCCACATCAATACAGTCTTTCTCTATAAAGTACGACACTATAGCTAACAACATTCACTACACGCATCCACCGAAAGTATATATGCATTATAATTACACGACCCTTTTCTTTCATTAATTAACATCATTCCTACAAATACACCTGCTTTATTTTAACGATTTCCCATCCAGAGGACCCCCCTCCACAAAAAAACAACAAAAACAAAAAAAAAACAAAACAAACAAGCAGATCGCTGTATGTTTTGTAAATATCTAGCTTGAAGAGAAATTGACACCTTGAATTTAGGGTCTGTTTATCTCATGAGGCCAAGGAAAGTGTTGGCTATATGCATGGTTAGTGATGAGGTTTAGCGGCGCCTAGGCAGTAAATGCAGTAACAGTTTGCAGAGAATGCATGGGAGCTAGAAACGAGAGAAAAATGTAGAATTGGCAGAAAGAGATAAGGAAAAAAAGAATAGGAAAATGGTAGAAAAAGAGTATGGAAAAAGGAAAACATAGGAAAATATAAAAGTAGGTAAATAGATCGAAAAGCAACATAGAATAAAATGAAACTAATACACAACTTAAAAGAAAGAATAAAAAATGAATGAAAAACAGACGAATTCTAAAGAAATAAATGAATTGAAAGAGATTTTCGCAAAGAACGAATAAAACAAAACAATTAACTAGAAACTAATAGAACAGAAATATAATTTGAGTAAAATTGCGAAACATTAAATGGTTGGTTAGTTGATTTTGTTTAACAGCATATTAAACTCTATGGGTTATTCAATGCCAAAATCTAAATATTTTGAACAAAATTTTTTACCTTGAACTATAGACATTCTGTACAGAATTTTATACTTTCAGTGTAAACGTATATATCTTTTTAGATGTATAGTTTGTAGATAAAATGTATTGTTGGTCAATTTTTTAAAGGCATTGCTGGTAATTTCACTATAAAAATGTATTATTGGTTATTTTATTATAAAAATGTATTGTTGATTTGGTTTTTGGAGGGTTACTATTTGCCCATAGCTGACACCCTACCAGGTACTAATATTTAGGGCGGGGTGAATTAAGAGGGGGTTCCACGATCCTCACAACCTCCGATAAGAGGCCTTGTTACCGGATGTAGTTTATCGTCATACCTAGGACGGGGAAAATTAAATGAAAAAGTAATACTGAACGAATGAAATGATTTGAAGGAAAGGGGAAACAAAAATAATTACATTCCTTGAAAGTAATATAACAGTAAATATATTTTCTATATTTTAATTTTAATTTTTAATTTCTTTTAGTCGTTTCACCATGAGCAAGGCGATAATGCCACTAGAATGCATGGCGTTACAGTGAGTGAAAGAGAATGAGAATAATAGGGATGATTGAGGAAACGATAAAAAAAAAGCACAGGAGTCAAGATGACAGAAGATGACGATTGACGTTGTATTTAAAATTTTGAAGTTTTTAGCTATCAAGGAAGCAATAAATCGGAAGGGAGTTCCACAGACGAGCGGTGCGAGAAAACAAACTTTTATAGTAGCGGTTACATCTAGCTAGTTCAACAGTAAAACGGTGAGACCTACTTGCCACTCGAGCAGCACGCATAAATTCATGTAGTCTGGGCACTGATAATATTTCATTAAAACAGTTGCTAGTAAAATATTTATATAACAGAGGAAAGTCACGATATCGGCGAGAAAGATGAAATCGAGATACCTGGTCAGGATCGATTACACTACGGACACTTTGAATTTTGTCAAGAATCTTGAGATATACAAAATTATTATTCCATGCACGGATAAATGATAGATTTATAAATGTGCAAAATGCAGTCTGGCGAGAAAAGTTTTCCGGCACGACACTGAACTAACTTTCTTTGCTGTAGACGTAGCAATTGATTTGATATAATCGTTCCACTTCCTGCCCGGGGAAAACGTGAGACCTATAAAGAAAGGCTTTGAAGAAAGGCCATGAAATAATTAAAAGGTGGCGCAAACTTCAAAATGGCTTAAAATGATACAGTTGAAAAAATAAACACGAGAATAAAAAGAAGAGGAAGAATTCAATTACATAAGAATTAAAAGAAAGGAAGAATTAAAAAAAAATCATTTCGCCAGAAGGAAGGCAATGAAGCTACTAAGAGGCAAGTGAAAGGACGTGAAAAAAAATCATTATTAAGGAGAGAGGACAATAAAAAACAGAATTCAAAGAGACAGATAATGACGACTGATAATTTAAATTTTTGAAGATCAAATTTAATTTGCCGAAGGAGAATTTCACAAGCAAAACGTAATGGCAAACGGACAAGAGAGGAAAATGCTATTATATAACTTATGGTTACATCTAGCAATTTCAAATGTAACATATTGAAACCTATCTGCCAATCTAGTACTACATTTATATTCATAAATTCGATGTACCAAAAAGGAAATCTAATTAGAACAGTTGCCAAAAAAAAAAAAAAATTAAATTAAAATTAAAAAGGCATAGGGTAGTTACGTTAGAGAGCTGGGAAAGTAACTGAAGTCATGATGCCATGTCAGCATCAGTTACATTGCAATAATAATAATAATAATATTTTTGATTAATGAAAGATAAAATACAAGGAAAGTCTTATAGTAAAACGGACACTGGAATTAACAATTTTAAAATATTGCTTTGAATGTACTGAAGGTAGAAGGAAGCAAAAAAAACAACAAAAAAAAACAAAAAACAAATAGAATGAACAGATAAATTTCAAGTTCCAAGCTTTCCCCTCACAAAAAGAAATGAACCCCCACAAACTCATTAAAATACCATTCATCGGGGCTAAACATTTAATCAGTTGTTCGCTCAACAACTGAAACATAAAACAGCTACCGGTTATTGCAATGAAAATTATTGACGACATGTCATTAAATTTTCATAGAACAAAATCAACGTCACTTGAATATGGAGAATTACTCCCGGCATTATTCCTCAAAGGAATTTAAATTTTCTTGGTGTAACAAGATGGCTATCGGATATATATATATATATATATATATATATATATATATATATATATATGTGTGTGTGTGTATGCATGTATGTGTATGAATGTATGTGTAACATTGAGTTATTTGCAGACCTAAAAATTTATTCAAATTTGTTTTGTTTATTGATAAACAGGCCATTATGTTTTTAACAATTTTAGAGCATATAATGCTCTGCTGTTTTTACCAAGGCCACATGTCTTTTCAAAATGATCGATACTTAAAACAACATTAATGTTCATTTCTTTCCTTCTGTGTGATTGTTGAACATACATTTCATTTGTTTTATTTCGTCTTTTTAATATTTTTGTTACGTTTTTCCATTTCAATATACTATTCACATTAAAGTTCGTAAATCTTAACGAGGGAACAAGTGAGTTCACATAGTCGCCTAGATTGGATCCCCTAGTGAGGATCGAAATCATTAATATATTTATGGTTCGTAGGAGTAACTTAATAAGAGGTTAAGCTTCAGCTATGTTGAATCATTGATCACGTGAAAGAGCGATATGAGAATTGTAGCATTACCAGATTTATTTTCTTAAATAACTAGAAATTGTCATAACCTCTTTGTAAAGAGGTGGTGTAATTTTTGGTAGCTTTTACCGCAGTTTTTGTATTTAGACTTGTTCTCCTTGACTAGAAGCCTTTCCGAAAGTGGAGAGCCCAGTTTTCCCTAATGTTTACCCACAGCTAGGCGGAAAAGAGATAGATTATTTTCCTTCTTGGCTGCACAGTGCAAAATAAACAACAGATTCGGTAGGAATTTGATCTTTTATCTGATTTCATTTTATACGCTGATCACCGTTACATCACGCGTAAATTATATGCAATATTAATTGACATCAAATTTCCTAACACCTAAAGCAGATTTCTTTTCTATTTGCTTCTCGTGTTTAGAACTGTAATTTGCGCTTTGTTCTGCTATATACTTGTTTCCTTTCTCGTTTTTGCGCCCAAGTACTAGGATATACCGTTTGCTGAAAATTTGCTGAAACTTCATTAAATCTATATACCATTAACATGTTTACAACGGACTGTCACTTGCGTTTTGCTTACGGTTATAATATTCTCTGTAGTAAACAAAAATAAAAAGTGACGAGAGTGGGGTCAGAGAGTGCTGTGCGCCTTCGCCGTCGGTCGCTTCAAAGAAATGGATTGCGAGACTCCTTTTCTCGGCCGTTACACCGGGCAGTCGTGAAACGGACACCTAAATCAGACGCGCCTATTTCAACTGCCTCTTCGTCCGCCAGTCAATTCGTACGTCCAACTCTGTTGCACGAAGTCCGCCGAATGACTCGCTCCAATATTTATTACTGAATAATACAGCAAATGTGGCACAAGGCCGAAAAAGGGGATTGGGAAAAGAGACGGTCATCATCTGTCTTAATTTATAACTTAGCTAGCCACAATCACTGACCCAATCGTACAAAACAATAATCCTAGCATCAAAACAACACATTCATACATACCTTTCTTACTACATCCACCAAAATACCTCATAGTCTCAATGTAAATCCTAAAAAATCCCTTATGTACAAATCGTTGTCTGTGGAGGGAGGGGAATAAAAACAACTCGCCTCCCCCCCTTTGTGCCGCTGGCAACTCGCTTTTTTGCCCGTCTGACACTGCTGAAATTTGTTTACAGATATAGTCTCGTTTCGGACTAGATCGGCGCACATAAATTGTGTCTTCGATAGCGGCCATATTTCTTTTCGGCATTACCCTGCAAGCAAGTCACGTTCGCAGTCGTTTTGCACTCCGAGGTAAATCAAGTCTTTCGTCACATTCTCAGCATTCGATTTAAAAAAAATAAATAATCGTTTTGTAACACAACCACGGAAAAATATCACCAACAGTTTTGATTCCCTTTAATATTGCAATTAACACCTACGCATATTCTTACGAGCGCTAAAATGCAACTATTTAAACACTAGTTAGCAAGTGCGGACATGTCTTAGTATTGTTAATATACACATATCTAGTCATATGCCACTGTGAAATAAATGCTGGTATATTTAATTATAATGTTCTGTATAGAAATCCACTGAAAAGAGTTTTCAGCAATTAGTTCACCTTCTAAAATCACTAACACCACTATTGCTGCTGTTATAATATTTGATAATTCTATCAATCATTAGAAGGACAATAATATAAGCATCTTGGTATTTTCATAAAGGATAGCGAGTTTAGTGTGTTGAGCCTTAATACTGGGTAGTGTGTTCGATCATTAGTAGATAAGCCAAACAAAATTCCGCATTAAATAACTCAGCAACTATTGTCATGTCAAAACATCAACAAACCAACTAATTATTATAATAATGGAATTTAACAGTCTGAAGTTTTAGTAGAAAATATATGATATAAATATTAACAAAAATGACGAATCAAATACGGCCCATCAATGAAAGAATGCAGATGTAGAGGTACATATGCATCTTTTGCCTAATTTAGTGTGTGTTCAACTTTTCTATTCATATGTAACGACACCGAAAGAAGCACCGATAACCAATTTTTCAATGATTCGTGATACACGCATCAAGTGCCATGGGTGATACACCCATAGTTCAATGGTCCGAAATCAGAGAGGTTCACGGCGTCGTACGATTTCCCAGAGTTGTCTATGTTTGAGCGGAAGGGCAAAGATGGTCCGCTGTCTTCCTCTGGCTTTTGAAGCACGAAATCGTCCTCCCAAAGATTTATTCACTAGCGCTAACAACAAAAGAGAATGGGGAAGGTTTAATATTAGTGTCAGAAATATAATGATTGGCTCACTGGAAAAAGTTCTAAGAACTTCATGTGATATCCAAAGAAAGGTTGAGACCTGCTAAACCAATGGAATTGACAGGAGTGTTCAGGAAGGTGTTGAAAATCTAAGATTTATTTTTAATCTCTCAATCTCCAAATGGAACTAACAGACACATATGGCGTGAGAGGGAAAATGGTATAAGGACCTTGGTCATGAGTTGAGACAAGTAATTAACATGACTATGAAGGTCGTACATATGAGACCTGCAGTATCTGTATCCTTGCTACAAAAATAGTCGAGGGCTAACATGAATTAAAAATATGAAGAAAAAATGATATTATCTCGCTCCCAGTCTTGAAAAGTTGAGCGACGAATTTGAATAAGGTGCTGAACGTCTGAGAAGAGTGTCCGTTAGTTAATCTCAAACAATAAAAGCCTTTCATTTGTGGGAGACAAAACAATTGGAATATATATGCCATATTCCTTCAGGACGTTGGCGATCATGTTTCCCCACAATATCCTATCCTTTTTTGTTTTTTAGTAGGACTTTTTGCTAGCTCTCCTAATCCCAAGCATTTATATAAGATCGGTTGAAGCGATTTGTAACATAGGATTTGATAAAACGATTGTATACAAATTATATTTGAGACACTTCGATATGAGTTGAACGCAATGCATAACATCCATATAAATGTCAAGTCTTCTTAATCTAGAGTTGTTTATCACATTTATAACATTTTCCACCATTGCACCATTTACTTGTACCTAACATCTTGGTAGTGTAAGATGTTTGAGAGAGAACAGATCAAGTTTGATACAAGATCATATTTCTCAGATGTTTTTAGTAATAAAATCGTAGTTTCCTTGATTCCTGATTCTTAAAAGCTATTAAACACTTTTTACGTGGTTGAGGCTGTTCCCGATGCTTCATTTTTGGGGTGGGTTTGAACTGTTTCAGACGCGACAGGTAGTGATGTATATGACTGTAATTTTGGTATTCTCTAATATTTTTCAAATTTCTCCAAAGGTGGACATTTTTTAGCTGTTCCCTTTCATTCATATTTATTCTGTTTAATGACAGCCAATACCAAACAGATGTTTTTCGCCTTGTTCATAATATTTAGTTCTGATCTCTTAGACAGGTGTGAGTGATTTGTTTCAATATCAATGTTTCAATGAATTTTGCTTTTTATTCAGTAAAATATATTTTTATTTAATAAACGTATATCTTTGACATATAAATTAAAATTATATCTTATCAATTTAAGTGTTCACATAAGAGACTTGGCAGGTGCTGCTTGAGAATGATGGAAGAGATTCTTCTCCAAAATGTTCAGCATATTCTTCAGTATTCTAGCTAAGCACAACAATGTAATGTTCCATAGAGTCTCAATTCTTTATCGAATTTCACAAATTTTGTCATCCTTCAGAACTTTTTTTCTGTTTCAAAAGCATATGAAGATCTGGATATTAAAATTTCACTTCTTCTGCTATCCCATATTCTGCATTTCCCTAATACTGCAATTTGCTACAAAAACAAAACATTAACATGGAAACTCGAGTCATGTTCTTAAATAACCTCATCAGTTCGAATCATTCATATGGATGTTATGTATAGCGTTCAGAAATATCTGAAGTGTCAGCTGTAGACACCCGTTTTCTCAGATCATTGGTTAAAATGCCTTCGAGCGATAGAAGCCACCCGCGAAGACCATCCTTCTTCGAATCTTGTGAACTGGTGCGACAAAATCACAAAGAACTGTACCAAATAACAGAAACCACACCATATCAGGAATTTCAGTAACAGCAACAACTAAAATAGGTCGCACATATAATTCGGGAGAGCGAATGACATAATCAAGATGCTGTCGTTCGACACTACCTAAAAAAAATGTTAGGTAGAAAAACCCCATCGATATTGGAAAGAGAAATAACAGCTACTGGACTCGAGAGACCTATTTTCCTGAATAATTATTGTTCTAATAGAAATATTTTATAATTTGTATCTGATAGCAGCACTGACTTATTGGTTAATATTACCATTACAATTACTATCTGAGTCCACTCGAATAGTCTACATATAAAAGTATTCCGAAGTATCTAGATGTCACTCGCAAATCACCTTGGCTGTCTCATTCTTCAAATAAAAAAATAAAACACCCCCCACACAGGGGCATGATGACCCCTTCTTTGATAAGTGTTCATGAAGCAAGGGCTAGAGTGCGCCAAGACTGAACGATGTGGTGAAATGGTTCGAGTCAGGCAGCTGCAAAGGAAACCAGCTGCTGTGAACGTACCGTCTAGAAATAATGGATACAACAGAATGTTAACACCACCAGTCAGTTAAGATCAGAAGCCATGAGAACTGTTATTTTTACTTCATTTCCTTCGATTTCTGGTGTTTGATCATTTCTTTCCGGGTCCCGACCAGAGACCTAAGGTCAGAAATGGTATCATGACATTTTCCACTGCGCAATTTTGGAAAAAAAAGTCATACATATTTTACAGGCATTTGTGAGAACAATCTTTTGTGTTTACTTAAGGCATGTGCTACCAGGAATCCCTTCAATGAGAGTGTTGGAATATTTTCCAGTCAATTCGAGAGCTCCATCTACAACTGGAATTGTTGATGTTCTCATGTACCATATGTTTCTGATTTCGATTTCAAGCTCCTTGTAGTTTGATAGGTTTTTGAAGATCTTCAAAGATATATTGCAGTCTGCAGGGACTGCCATGTCAATAAGGAGGCACTTTTTGTCTATGTGGTCTCTAATCACGATGTCTTGGCGATTGGCTTTGATTGTTTTGTCTGTGCGTATTGTGAAGTCCCATAAAATTGTTACATGTCCTATCTCCGTAACCAATTCACGGTGGTGTTCATACCAATTTCTTGTTTCCTTTCCTTAAAAGTTGAAATTTTCCAGTGCAGATATTGGCCAACTCTGTCGTGACGGGTTTGATATTCAGTGGGTGCCAATACCGTGCAACCTGATACAAGATGACCAATTGTTTCTGGATACTTATCACATATTCTGCATTTTGGCTTAACACAATTTTTCAGTATGTGTGCTTAATAATTTCTAGTTAGCGAGCAATGGTCCTGGCGCAGCAAGAATAAAACCTTCGGTTTCATATTTTAACCCTGCACAACGTAGCCACCAAGGGATACGGGGTTTGTCTACAACAGCTTGTTTGGTAAGGACTGAGTATTGACAGTGAAGCGGTTTATCTTGCCATTGTTTCTGTATCTGGTCGGTTGCATTGGCCTCAGCTTTCTGCATAACAAATTTTAGTGGATGGGAGAAACTATTTTGTAGTTATAATTGAGGAGAATGGTTCCCCATCTTTGCAGTCTATTAGAATTATGTGTTGGCAGACACTTTTTTGATCCAAAGATAGTAAGGATTGGACGATGGTCTGTCTGCAACAAAAAGTACCTTCCATGAATATATCTGAAATTTTGTAACCGCAAAAATGATTCCTAAGGCTTCCTTGTCTATTTGCGAGTAACCCCTTTCAGCTGGTAATAGTGTCCTAGATGCATGGGCGATTGGCTTTACCGATCCATCCTTTAACTTGTGTAAAATGCACGCCCTGATGCCGTAGGTGCTAGCATCGCTGGCTACAATGATGTCAAGGTTTGGATCGTAATGAGTCAGGAACAGATCTGATGTAAGGGCCTCCTTTACTTTCTAAAATGCTTCCTGGCATTTGGTTGTCCATTATCACTCTTTATCTCTTTTCAATAATTCACTAAGTGGAGCTCTCAAATTCTGCATTCTTGGGACAAAAATATTGTAATAATTGACAAGACCTAAAAGACTTTGAAGAGTCGACACATTTTCTGGTGCTGGCATATTATTTATTGCCGTTGCCCTATCTATGTCGGGACGTCTTCCGTCTTTGTCAATTATTTGACCCAAGTACTTAATCTTCTCTAAGAAAAACTCACAATTCCCGAATAAAATACCCGTATTCTTCATAATATACGCCTTTAGCTTTAAAGTTTTACCTTTGAATGACACATTCGTTATAAGTTCTCCCATAAACGTAATAGGATCGCCAGTTACACTTTTAGCTGTTTGGTTAGTGCTTAACAAAGTCGGCTTACCCAGTTTTTCCATGTTTGATAATTAATTATGGATAAGTCTGAACCCGAATCAAGCTGTGGCCTTATATTTTTGTTCAATATTTGCCCTTCAATATATTTCCTGATGTCACGACCGGTTCATCAGACTTGGTAATTTTTACAAAACTTTTTTTGTCTTGTTCTTCATCCTGCAGTGGGAACTTTTGTGTCCCAATTTATGGCAATTAAAACATTTTTTATCTTTAAAAGGACAACCTCTATACCAATGTAATTGACCACACCCGAAACATGGTCTTGACGGCAATGTAACTTTATTATATTTTTAGTTTTTCTTTGGCGTATTTTTTTTAATGTGAGCCACGCCACTCTGTTCGATGTTTTTCGAATCCTCTCTGTGGCTCACGAAACGTTGGCAATCTTCGGCAACTTGCTGTAAACTAACGTCGGGCTCGTTTTCAAGCTTGTTGAATACCCTATAACGTATTTCGGCGTCTTTCGCTGAAATCAAATCCTGGACGAAAATCAAGCATTTAAAATTATTGGCGCTTAACTCTGCCAATTTGAAGTCATCGCAGAGTTTATTAACTACACTCGCGAAAGTAGTATAATCTTCGTCTTTGCGGTTGAGATACATGAATTTCCAACGCTTGTGGAACCGTGATGTTTTTGGACTGAAGAGTTCTGTTAATGATTGAACCGCCTCTTTAAATTCCAAATCGCTGGTTTTCTTAGAAAAATATAGTTCACAAATTGCTGTGCCTAATTAACCTAGGAGTAGGCGAAACTTTTTATGGTCAGCCCAACTTCCACCATCTGTATTGAATAAGTCCTCGTAACGTTTAAAATACGAAGCGAATGTAATTTTTCTTCAGGTGCAAACGTAAAGTTTTCAGTAGCACTTCATATAGCATTTTGAGAGAATGCGTTTTCACTGTCCTCATTTTGGCTCTTGATGGATATATGATACAAGTGCATTTGCTCATTCTGTGTTTGAAGGAGCATTTCTTGTGGTTTCTGTTGTCTAACCTGAATTTCTAGGTGCAATTCCTCAAATTTCTTCTCGTATTCTGCTTATTCTCGTTGGAATTTCTCTTGTCTTTCCTGATATTTCTGTTCCAAGAGGCGAGAGGGAGGTTTTCTCTTTACCCTTTTAACTAACAATAAGTTTGTTTGACTTGTGCGATTCTTTTACTGAAAAGATTAAAAGCGGGAGAAGGGGTAGATTTTTACTTTACCCTATTAGCGAAATCAATGTCTGTTTAACTTGTACATTTCTTTTACTCACATATTGGAATGGAAAAAATAACAAGGTCCACCAACCTTCTTCCCAACCACTGAATTGAACATGTAGAAATCCTATTGTTTTGAGGAGTTTCTTTTTTTCACTGACAGTGTTGTAATTAACACTGGATACCCTTTTGTCGTAGAGTTTAATTAGAATTCATTTCTTCACCACTGTTGTAGACATTGGCAAACAACTTTTTATGATTTAACGTGAAGTCCGTTTCTTCGAATTTTTCGCCTCCAAGATGTTGTGACCAAGTAAATGGTTAAAGAAATAACAAAACAAGTTTTGCAGATATATCATATATTAACATTAAGTACAACATAAGAGTATTACACGACTAGTGAGTGTGTGTCGGTTGACCCAGCGTTCAATCTATTCGACTGTTATATTTAAGTCCCCTCCCTCCACGAGGGATGTATGTGGCACAAAGCCGAGTTTAGCGTGGGTTCTCCGAGCCCGTAGATTCGGCCAAAAAATATTACTTAAAACCCGCATAAACGGGTTCAGGGCCAGTTTACATTCCAGGACGAAACATTGCTGTTCGGCAAAGCCTCGTGAGGGTTCCTCTCTGCCAAAGACAGAGTTCGAGAGCACAGTGCGAACAGATCTGTTCGACTGTTAATATTTAGCACCCCCTACCAAGTTTACCGTGGGTTCTCCGTGGGTTTTGGCTAGGCCCAAAATATTCACTTAGAACTTGCATAAACGGGTTCAGGGCCTGTCTACCTAACCGGACAAAACTTTTCCTTGCGGCAACGCCTCGTCCGGGTTACTCTCTGCTCAAGGCAGAGGGTTTGACAGTCATGAACAATCTGTTCGACTGTAAATATTTAACAGCCCCCACGCACGAGAAATGTATGCGGCACAAGGACGAGTTTACAGTGGGTTCTCCGAGCCGTATGCTCGGCCAAAAACTTCCCTTAGAAACCGCATAAACGGGTTCAGGGTCTGTCTACCTACAAGGACGAAACTTTGCCCCTCGGCAAAGCCTCGTCCGGGTTGCTCTCTGTTCAAATCAGAGCGTTCGACAAATGAACAATCTGGTCGACTGTTAATATTTAACAGCCCCCTGCCAAAGAGGGATGTATGTGGCACAAGGTCGAGTTTACCGTGGGTTCTACGAGCCCGTAGGCTTGGCCAAAAATATTCCCTTTGAACCAGTATAAACGGGTTCAGGGCCTGTCTACCTCACCGGACGAAACTTTGTTCTGCGTCAATGCCTCGTCTGGGTTTCTCTCTGCTCGAGGCAGATAGTTCGACAGTTGAATAATCTGGTCGACTGTTATATTTAACAGCCCCTTCGCCACGAGGGATGTATGTGGCACAAAGCCGTGTTTACCGTAGGTTCTCCGAGCCCGTAGGCTCCGCCAAAAATATTCTCTTAGAACCCGCATAGACAAGTTCAGGGACTGTCTACCACCCCGGACGAAACTTTGCCGTGCGGCAAAGCTTTGTCCGGGTTTCTCTCTGCTGAGGCAGAGAGTTCGACAGTTACGAACAGTCTGGTCGACTGTTAATATTTAATAGACCCCCCACGAGGGATGTATGTGGCACAAGGCCGAGTTTACTGTGGGTTCTCCAAGCCCGTAGTCTCGGCCAAAATTATTCCCGTTAAACCCGCCTAAACGGGTTCAGGGACAATCTAACTCCCCGGACGAAACTTTACCCTTCGGCAAAGTCTCGTCCGAGTTTCTCTCTGCTGAAGGCAGAGAGTTTGACAGTATTGAACAGTCTAGCCGACTCTTCCACCAAGACCTTCTCTTCTACTAATCTTTTAGTAGGCGGAAGCGCCCAATATCGACTCTTTAGAGGGGAGACACCACAGCACTTAACTTAGTATAAGTCGCAGTGACCCAGATGAAGTATCAGGTGGACATTCATTAATATTGAGGGATATTACAAAAGAAAATGAAATAATTAATATTAAATAAAGTCAAGAGATTTAAAATGAAAATACAGAAATGAAGAAGTGCTATTGTATAAGCTTTACTATAGCTTAGATGTTGAGAGACAAGCAGAAAATGTCATCCGGCAAATGTTCAACTTTCCAACGCCAATGAGTGAGAGTTATCAAGTTTTATAATGGTAGATCTACTTCCCACGCTTTCGTTTTGGTGGAAGAGCCATCACGGAATTCATTAAACAAAAGGACAGAAACGAGAAAAAAAAATTATGATATATTGTGGCATTTCATAATCTTAGTTTAGATCAGCAGAATGTAATGAAAACTCGTGAGAATGGGGTCTACTAAAAACGTAAACTTGTGAAAGATTAGCTTAGCGATTATAGCAACAACACAATTATTGATATTTACTAAGCTGTTGACATCCAGCGACGGGTTATAGTGGAAACTTTTTTCAAGTCTATATTGCTAAACACTGGCCAGTATCGAAGCGATTTTTTGTGTTGATTCTTCCGTATAATTAGGAGCAAGTTGTGCGTGTTGCCTATGGGGAAATGGATTCGGTTAGTCGAGCACCAGTCCCGGCAGTTATGTTCACTTCAGAGTGAAGCCATTCGGAGTGGCATCAGTCCATCTATTTTCACCTAAAAAATAGGGGTTAAATAATAGTGCAGACTGAAATTCTCAGACTAGATTGCAGCTAATATAGGAAAAGTTGAACTCTGAGTTAAAAAATAAACATTGGAGAAGGCAACAGCAAATCACTTCTTTAACTTTCCTCAAAACTCATAGCAATCCGCTGAGAATAAAGAATAGTAAACTAGGGGTCAATCTGTTAGTCTAAGTCTTGAAGGGATGTCAATAAGTTATGAGGACAAAATGACGCAATAAATTTTAAAATTGCAACGGAACAGGGACAATTAAACCAGAGGCTAATATGACAAATGAATCTTTCAATTCAAAGAAAAAAAATGTGTTTCACTATAATGGTTATTTGCATCACTGTGAAAGAAAGACCGTTCCCCAAAACATTAAGTTTCAAAAATGTCGAATGAGTGCACATAAATCGTTCTTTATTTAGTCTTTCGAAATGTTCTGTAAAAATTCAAGTCTGAAAATCGAGTTGCTGCAAAATTTTCTGAAGTGACATTTACTTTGCTTATATCTCAATATCGATCTGTCTCTAGTGGGAAAATACCATATTATCTGCTAAATGAACGTCGAAAGAAACCCACCAAAATAAATCTGTTATTTTCTCATTACATTACATTAATTTTGTGTGAATACAAATTTGTTTTTCTTAATACGTTAGAAAGGCAGATAATTCATTCTATCTAGCTCTATTAGCAACCATTCTATATTCCTTCGTTACTAGAAAACGACAATCGTGTCCATTTTGAGTTGTGAACGCTGAATGTTATGGTAAGACATCCACTCTCGTTTCAAGATAAACGGTACCTTACAGAATCTTTTAATAAAAACGCAATAAGATGTATGCTTCGCTGAGAACAGTAAAGTAATGTCTTACGAAACGATATTATACGTGTTAAATTATAAAGGTAAAGCATTTATTATAGCCTCATTATGTTATATCGACATATATTAGTGGAACTAAGAAACAGCACAAGCCCTCATCCCTGCATATATAACATAAAAACAACAAAGAAACGCCCAAGGAGGAGATATCCACTGATATTATACAAGTTTGCTAAGAAAATTTCGTTCGCTGACTTTAGTCACTCACTGTATAGCACGCACAATTGTTTTGTTTTTCACTAATTGTTCACCCTATACAGAAATATTTCTCGGCTTTAAAAAACAGTTGGTAATCCGTACAAATATAAAATTAATAAATCTATACATCCAGTACAAGAACCAGGGGCTACTCCAAACAGAGGCTCCCTGATTGAGGTTGATGTACGTAAGAGGAGGGTTTATCAAGTGCATCTTTAAGGAGATATGTATTAAAGATAAAGGTTAACCTTAGACTAAAAGGCATTAAGATTATAATGATCGAGAAACAATTCTCTTGGGAGTCTGAAGCAACGGTCCTTACAAAAAAAAAGCCGCCCGAATGAAAATTCCTTGTTACTAACGGAATACAAACGGAGTGGTGACGATTCGTTCTAGTGCACATGGCATGGTAGGTTTTAGCTGTGAAGGGCAAGTCTGGTGAAACTAAGGAATGTACCTCGCGAGAACAGTTCCAATGGTTGTTTGTTAAAACGAGATACAGGAAGCAATGAGTTGCTAGATAAAACCAACATTCAAATATAATCATTGAAATCGGCGTGAGAAATAGCGCCAAGTCTTAAACGAATTTCTTTGTATTTTTAACTATCGAAACATTTAAACTAAATTAAACCTTTACATGCATTGTTAAGAAAAGAGGAAGAGAGAGGGGGGTACTTACGGCCGGGTTGCCTCAGTCTCGGGGGAATTGTACCGGCTAAACAGGAAGCAAGTGACCTATTGATATTTATGGTCTTGGTAAGGAGGATTGTGGGAAGCGTTAGCCTCCTTATAAAAATCGTCCTCCGTACTCTTCTTACGTTTTCTTCCGGCCGACGCGTGACTAGTTAATTCTCGTGTTAAAAAAAAAAAAAAAAAAAAAAAAAAAAAATTAATTTACTCCCCCCTTCCCTTTTTCTTCTTGTCCTCCTCCCCTTCTTCTTTCTTTCTTTCTTTTCTTTTCTTTCTTTTCTTTCTTTCTTTTCTTTTCTTTACACTATTACTAGATCTAGTTGGAGCGGGTCACAATAGGATGACTCCTTTTGCAACCCTTATCAGGCAGTTGCTGCTCTCTTCTGGTTTCCCCTCATTTTTTTTCTGCGTCGAAGGTAATTTTTTTTTCGCCAGCATTTAATGGCATAATATACGATGGTGGAACTAAGAAATTATACCCGGCGAATATTCATTAATAATTTCTTTCTAACAAGAATTGTTTTGGTGCCAAATGACGGACAATGAAATGGAAAGAAAATCATAAAAAGCAGCGGAGAAAAATATGAGGCGTTTGTCGAAAACGCAAGCCAATTAAGTAGCAACACCACAGCCACAAACACAAAACCAATAGCAAATGAAAAAATACAATAAAAATGTCGCAGAAATGTAGTATTTTTCTTCTGAGTACGAACAAAACATTGAAATTAATTAATATAAATATCAGATTAACAGGTAATTTGGCCACTGTTTAATTCTATGAACATTATTGTCTGATTACGTGTTATTCCACTCAGACAAATTACTAGGAACGGCCCTTTGATCTTTGAGAGCTTGTTTTGGAGCATTCCCGTTTGCCTAAATATCACATTTTGAAGGCTCTATTTCAATATCGAGCAAGAATCTTTCCACTTTAATTTTCTAAATGCTAGACTGGATACTGATATATTTTCTGCCTGATCCACCTTGCCAAAATTTGAAAAAAAGACCAACTATTTGATAAGGGTTTCTTGACTGATCCGATAACTTCTCACACCTACACTGTATAAATATAATAAAAAAACATGTGTTGATTTATGTTTGATAATAAAGTAGAATACGAAGATCGGAAATTTATGCCAAAGACAGATGCATATTCCCATCAAACAAATACTTGATTTGAAACAGCGAATAGAACAGTGATCAGACCAGAAAATACGTTTTTATTATAACAGTATTTTTACTTACTTGACCACGTGGAAGCAAAAATACAAAAAAGTCGCTAATTCAATCTACATATCAATAAATTAGTCATTCAATTAATCAAATTTTGTTTGTTTATATCAATCTGTTCCAAACGTTTAGGTCGAGTCTGAAGAAATTTCCGATTTTGGTAACCAATTGCAATGGCCAAGTTGACTAACTGACCACTTCTTAAATCTATCATAAGTTGTGATAAAAATGGGTTTATATGCGACAAAAATCCGCACAATATGCAGTAGAGTTAAAAGGATACAACTCTACAATGGGCCCCCAAAACTGAACTCTCTGCAAAAAAGGTAATTTTGTGCATATGGTGGGGTCATGTGGTGCGAACTTTTGAATAGGTATTGTGAAATCATCGGGGTTTTATTCATTTACAATTCTTAAGACACAATAAAACACTAAAAACACTATTTTGTATGCGAAACATTTTTTGTTTCCATTATTAATCCCTCAGTAGACTTTGTCGCAGTTAGCTCCCCTTCATTTTCTTAACGCTTCACCAGGGGTCTCTCTCTCCCGGAAGTATAAATACGGGCTGACCTTTTGCCTCTGTCTCTCTTTCCACAGCTCTTTCCACGGCTGCGCCCACGTGCGGCCAACTTGCCTCGCTTGAGGCCGGCAACCGTCGCACGTGGTGCGAGGTACAAAAACCTTTTCTTAACATCACCAGTATGTGAACTCTCACACACAACCAGCGTTTCCCATGTTCAGGGAATACGCTAAAACAAAATTCCACAACCGTACGGACATTTCAACTCAAACACACACACAATAACTTTCCACACACACACTAAACGTTTTATTCATGTTTTAAATGATGTATTTGTAATTCGTGTTTTTAACCTGTTTGTTAATAATATATATTTGTTCGCATACATATATATCTGTCTTGTTTGTTTCCTTGGACTCCATTAAAGTCCAACATTTTTATGTGGCTGGACCGGCCATCGAAGTCTTAACCCAGAGATAATTCATCTTCTCTACTTCTTCCATTCACCACACGGCCGGTCCACTAGAACTTTTTGAGATTATCAAAATTAAAATGTTAAATGTTAACACATGTTCTAAATGTTAAACCCGCACTGGTTAAGGTTGTAAACAAAGAATATGTAGCGCTTTCTGAAGTAATTTGCAAAAACATGTTAAAATCAACTTTGCTGGGGTGAGGGCACAAATTGAATTTCTATTTAAAGAAGTCCGCTCTCAAAAATAAAGTTAAAGAAATTTAAAGAAATGTAGGTTGGCCCCAAACTTTTAGCCTGCCTACTGAAATGTATTAACTGTAGCACTAGGTCATATTTCTGGAGTGTCGAGCTTGTTTCAGAATTTCTTTATCAGTTTGTGTTTGCGTACAACTCATTCACAACTGGAAAGCCCGTGTCTTCTCGAAAATCAATATATGCGAAATTCACTTTCATACCCGAAATGTCAGCAGGTAATTTCCAAGGAATCAATGGATTTTATTTTTAATCCGACATTATTATAACTGTAAACGTTATATCTTTAGTAGATACACGTGTCTGAGTAAACGCCATGTTATTTCTTTAACTGTTTGACTAGCATCTACAACCATGTGATCGAGAGATTGAATCGTCATTCTGAAAATTGACACACTTTCTGTTGACCAAGTTGAACAATTTTTTTATGACAATAGTTTCTCTTCATACTTCCTTAAAAATAAGCATCTGTTTATTTTTTGCTGAGGAGTTATGATTATTTATCTCATTCGTTTTCGGACTATGCTGTTATTATCACACTGTTTCCGATATTGTGAACTCTGGTCGTCTCCAGCTGTTTCTCGATCAGAATAACTTTCATGGAATTTCTAGCTGACAAGGCAATAACCTAATGTATTTAAGTCTTGATTCGTAAATTCGATGACATTAAATGTGAGTTCAGTGGCGGAGACAGGTATTACAAAATCACACTCAGTGAGAACATGATCAGCATTAACTGAACATGTATTAAGAAGAGAACAAGGTTAGATATTCCTACACATGAATAACCGAACGAGAATAACCTTTTTCCGTGAGATTAAACAAAGTGTTTAGTTTGAAATTCCTGGAAGATTACCTAAATGGACTGACATCTGGAAAAAGGCCATATAGCACAGCGATTGAAATATCTGTTCAATCTATCTTGCTTTATCTCGCAAGTGGTGTTACATAACATATTCAAGGGGTTGCTCACCAATTATTCGTTTATTTCGACATTCCTTACCGAATCTCATATACGTTAAACGATAATTTATCTTGGGCTTTTGTATTCTGATCAAATTAAATTTTTATTAAATTTTTGAATATAAAAAGAAATAACTTCTCTGAATAAATCTCATACCCATTCATTATTAATTTTCTTTTATATAAATGCCATTGAAAAGAAGATAAAAATTATAAAAGAAAATTACGTTTCTTTCTTAAAAGAATATCAGTGACTTTTAATGAAATGCAAACTATTTGAACGATAATAATACTTACCAAAGTAGATGTTTTATCTTCTATTCTTCTAATCTGACGGTTAAATGAGGTTCATGCTTTGATCTTCTTGGGCTCGTAGTTCTCAAGAAAAAATCCTTCAGTGCTCTCTTAATAGTTAATTGTTTCTTTGGCTCAATAAGAGGGAACTTAGTATTTTTCATTTATTTGTATAATTTTCTATTGTCGACTAGCTGAATCGCATCGATATTCATCTAATTTATTTTGTTTTCATTCTCATTCTTATCTTCCTCAATAATATCTCACAGTTCCTGCTTGGCTTTAAACTTGACTGTATATTTCATATCTCTATCTATCTATCTATCTATCTATTACCGTTCCTTATCGATCCATCAATCTGTTGATGTCTAGCGATAGCGCTATCCTGTTCCATGCATGTCAGTTTTAGTTTTTTAGCGTGACACCTTTTATTAGGGGTTATCGAGATCAGTATAGAAAATTACAAGTGTACAATTACAATCTCACTGGATTTTCACTAGAATATTTTATATACCATAACCAAACTGCTTTACATCAGTATATCTTTATTAATAAAATAATATCAATTTTTCAAGAAAAATTCCCTTTTCAAATGACCGCGGTCATAATCGGGGTTGAT
Source organism: Acanthosepion esculentum (assembly GCA_964036315.1). Taxonomy (NCBI): domain Eukaryota; kingdom Metazoa; phylum Mollusca; class Cephalopoda; order Sepiida; family Sepiidae; genus Acanthosepion; species Acanthosepion esculentum. The sequence continues at coordinate 50,400,221 of OZ038478.1, forward strand.
CTTATAGTTGGCATCAGTGTACATACTTTTTTAATAGACACAACGTTTTTCTTGAGACAGGACGATTTCTCGGTGGAATATCACGTAAGCCACACATTGAAAAACAGTCACTGCTTTCATTGCTTCCTCCTCCACACTAGTTACAAATATTTTAAGAATCATTATCCAATTCTCTATCAGTATAAATAATTTCATCATAAGCGGCTCAAAGATAAAGAAATTTCCCGCTGGATATCCGGACTCAAGTGAGATACACGACATTGCATCAAAAGGAAATAAACGTGCGTGCTTTTTGAAGGGGGTGTTAGCGAGAGAATTTTCGCGGAAATTGCTACAAAAATTAAAAAGCAAAACTCTGATTCATTTGTACAGGACGAAAATAAACACTTAGGTTAAAAACAAAACATTTACAAACGTAAATTAAAATAGAAGTTAAAATAATATGTAGCTAATAAGAAATCGCACTTAAATAATTACAGTATTGAAATTTAAAATTTAGCAAAAATATTTCTTAAGCCACACGAACATTTAAATATCAAAGAAGTGTTTTTTAGATGACGGTAAATGTGACACCAGAATCCGAAGGCTCACTTCCATAGAGGAAAATGCTTTTCAAACGCTAAGCAAAGTTTTAAGAAACAGTAGAGTTTCGATAAAATGAAAGAAAACAGCGCTGAACTATTATCTACTATCAGTCTTCCTATATGAATGCTAGATATTTTCTCCGCAGATGAAGAGAAGACTTGAGAATTCCACAGAATGGTGCTAAGTGAACTGAACATGTGAGTAACGATGGGGTTTTATGGAAAATGGTATAAGCTTGGAAGTATGTGTGGGAGAAAATAATAATGGCTTGGAATTGTTAATCGGACAGACGAGTTCTAATTTGTGTCGGAAATACCCTTAGGAAAGGTATGGCACCACCTCTTCCTCCACTTATGGGTTAATTAGTAAGACTTGTGTGACTGAACTATTATTAACTCTTAAAAATTCTTACAGTCTAAAAATATTTTCTGGCTTTGAATAACATGCAAAAAGATTGATAAGGCGTAGAAAATGAATCAACCAGCAACTAAAAAAATATAGTTAGTTAAGACGTGATTTCGTTTTGCGAAGTTATTTTAGTGAAATTAATAAAGAGCGTGTAATCTCTCTACATTCTACTAGTAGATGATGAAAATTTTGTCTTGCAGTTCGACAAAGGATTTGGACGAATTTCCAAAACAGAAGAGTGCGTGAAGAATCTAAAGAAAATCGTTTCACTGTGGTATTCTTCATCTTTCAACCTAAGGAGTCTTTCACACGTAGCACGTGTGATCGTTTCAAGTGGAGATTTCCAGGATGTATTAGATGAGCAAAACTTCTACGTGTTTCATCCATGCTCTGATGCACTCTACGGCACTTGCTGACAGGGCCTTTCTGGCCTCTAATCTGTAAGGGAACTCATCCGCCCACTGTGGTGATATTCAGTCTCCACATGCAACCTCATAGGTCTGACAGACACGAAATTATCGAGTGTTCTGATCCTACCGACTACACTCATCTGGTTTGAGTGTATACTGACCTTGCTGAAACAGATGTTAACGCAAGATGATCCGGGTATATATATATATATATATATATATATATATATATGTATATATATATATATATATATATATAGCGCGCGCGTGTGTATGTGCTTGTGTGTGTACATACGCAAGTACATTAATCAGAGTAGGATTCTATTTTACAAAACATATTTATTTTTCAACGTATATCTTTCCATGATAATGTAGTAATTATAAGATAAATATTAATAACAAAGAACGAATAATATCAAGATTAAGCCGGTTTAACTAATAATTGTCACACAACTGACCTATTGAAACTATATATAGAAAGAGTAAGAGAGAATGAGGGCAGACAAGGATGTTGTTTTTTTCATCAGACGCACAAAAGACAACAAAACAGTATATGCCCTTTATTATCTGAAGAAGTTATATATATATATATATATATATATATATATATATATATATATATATATATATATGCCCTCTAGTTTATACTACAATTATGCTGAGCAAAGCGTAGTTCCAATTTGTGGGATAGAGCGCATAATCCGTCATGATCAGCAATTGGAACAAGGACAGTATATTCAAACATTCCTGAATTACTGCTAGCGCAATAATCGACGGCTTTCGAACAGTTCTGTCAACCCAACTTCACACATTCGGCTTGAAGAAACACGTGATATGGTCTCCAAGTACTTTCCAAAGGTGTCACATCCTGGAATGGTCTATGCAGACCAATAAAATCAAAAAGTCATGATGAATGGAACATGATGGGATTCGATTACTCGGATCTCCTGGTCGGAAAAGGAACATTTTAATCATTGGCCAGGTACCTATATATATATATATATATATATATATATATATATATATATATATATATATATATATATATACATACATACATATATATATATGTATATATATATATATATATATATATGTATGTATATATATATATACATACATATATATATATATATATATATATACATACATATATATATATATATATATATATATATATATATATATATACATATATATACATATATATATATATACATACATATATATATATATATATACATACATATATATATATATATATACATACATATATATATATATATATACATACATATATATATATATATATACATACATATATATATATATATATACATACATATATATATATATACATACATATATATATATATATATACATACATATATATATATATATATATATATATATATATATATATATATATATACATACATATATATATATATATATACATACATATATATATATATATATATATACATACATATATATATATATACATACATATATATATATATATATATACATATATATATATATATACATACATATATATATATATATATATACATATATATATATATATATATATATATACATACATACATATATATATATATATATATATATATACATACATATATATATATATATATATATATATATACATACATATATATATATATATATATATATATATATATATATATATATATATATACATATATATATATATATATATATATATATATATATATATATATATATATATATATATATACATATATATATATATATATATATATATATATATACATATATATATATATATATATATATATATATATACATATATATATATATATATATATATATATATATATATATATATATATATATATATATATATATATATATATTGCAGGATATTAAATCCAGAATATATTTTTAGATTGTAAGAATTTGTTGTTGTTTTTTTAGATAATAATCATTTAGTGATTTAAGTTTTCTATTTAACCCATAGCTGGGTGGAGAACAGGATGATTCATCCATATTCCGAGGTTATTTGCGCCTAAGTGAATATAAGCAACCCGATTGAAATTGAAACTCGGCTTTGCGTTTGAAAATTCCGAGTCATTATCCATTACCTCCCCCGTAATTCCAAGCTAACAGCAACTGGTATTCGCTAGCGGTCACCTATCTAGGTATTGGCCAGGCACGGCGTTGATTAATTCCCATGATCTTATGGGAACCGATGTTTCAATATTTCGTTTTTATGAATTCACTAAGAAACGGCACTTCCAATTTTTAAAATAGGAATCGTGGCATTGTCAAACATGATGTCTGTAATACAATATTGAGATAAAAATATCAAATCCGCTAATAAATTAAATATTCTCAGAGGCGAAGATGTCTAGATTCAAACGAAGGATCTATCGATTTCTCTGAAAATATTGTATGCCGAGTCAACATTAGCCCCTTTAAGAGACTAAGTGGAGAATGGGTGGGAAATTAGTCATAAAAGTGAACTATGGATATTATTGACGAGAACAAAGTAGATGGGTTTTACGACCGGTAAAAAGCAATCTTTGCAAAATTTTATGACGTTTTGTTGGATAATCTGATGAAAAATCTATATCATAATCGTGTTTCCCGGCTTCGGTAGTCAAATCTGCTAGACTTCTAAGACCGGCAACATCTTTTCAAATGTGCATCAAAACATTTAATAAAAGCCCAAATCTATCTTGGAAATTAAATGGAAACTGATGCTGACAGTTTGAAAAAATAACAAATGTATTTCCTGAGAGACAATGAAAGGAGACAGTATGGACAATTTAACACTGAAGGCTTACCGAAGGAAAGAACAGTAAGGAAAAACAGTGAATAACCAATTTAACGAGTTTGAGTAAATGACTGTCAGAACAAGACAAAGAGGTATGTTAAAAGGGAAAATTACTTACAGCTACAACAGAGAGGAAGTTGTGGAGAATCATGATCGCAAAACGTTTTGAAAAGAACATGACACCTATCACCATGAGAAGTGGAACACGTGGTTGGCTCTGGTATCGTGAGAGGCACATGCACTTACTTAAACTTAGTCTCCTGTATTCCATTTGCTTCTGACATTTTGTCGTGCCAATTTCTGCTTTGGTACGTGAAATTATTGCACCTAACTGAGTCTGATATTCTCCAAATATTCTTTTGACAGAAACTATTGTGCCACTTTACCGGCCGCCGTAAAATCTTGTAGGATAGGATTCACGCCAGAAAGTCAGAATTACATTTAATGTTAATCAGGAACATTTGTTCAAAGAGAAGTTAATCCGTGGTGACCGAGTAAATAGTGAACTCACCCTGAATTATACCAAAGTGGAATTTCAACTCAATATTACCACAGCGCATCAAAGGAGCCAAATGTAAAAGAGGATTGATCTGAAAGGTGACCTCATAACCACCTTGCTCAGATTCGCGCCTTACAATTACAATGTCATTTGCTGCCTCCGACATTGCAAACATATGGTCGACCCAGTTGAAATTACGATGTTCTCACCTTGGACAATCGGGTGATAGGAAGATATAAAAGCGCCCTACTCGCGAGGGAAGGGACAGGAGATCCATATTTGGAGAAGAGCACTAACGCCACTCTCTTGTAGATATTAATTGATGAATTTCAGAAATGAAGCAAAATAATTTTACGTAAGTGAAATTTCATCTCATATTGCTAATATTCTTTACAGCGATAGCATTACAGTTTTTTATGACAACATGGTGTTTTATTCAGTGTATATGGTATAATTTCTTCGAGTTTGCTTGTCTTTCAAGAACGTAACACACCTCGAGTAAGTCCAACCGATATTTTTTAATACACCAAGCAAACAAGGCAATGAAATTATTACGAAATAAGATACAAAACAAAAATATAATAATTAAGTATTTCTTAATTTTTTAAAATATTTCTTCTGATAATCCAATGAGAGAGTCTTGAAAACTAAACGATTCGACTTGGAATTATAGCCCGAGCCACCACTTCATTGTATTAGAATTATTAAAAATATTAAAAATAGGTGTTGGTATCGTTATCGGGTGATAAGTTATTGGATTCAAAAAGTCTTGTATATCAAATTGGATAACCTGAACTAACCAACCCAAGAAACATACGACTTATTCCGAACCAGGGCAAAGACCGCCTTCCTCCAGCGGTTTCCGTAATAATCTTATTAACAAATCTATGTTGCATCGTTCATTCTGTGTTTGACAATAATTGATTACGCCAGCAGAAGCTCAAGACGAAGGTATATTAAGGTTGGATTTTGTGGACGGATCAATTGTTGTGTATGGTCCAACGGGTGTTGGGTTGGTTGGCTAGATGAATAAGAAAGAGTCATTAATGGCTCCTGTCATTAATCGATAAATGAAGGGGTGGAAGTGAACAGCGTTTCCACATATTACCAAGTTCAGTTCAAACATGAATGAAAATTCCCTTGTGTGAACATTTGCAAGAAAGCAGTACCGAACAAGGAGTCTGGACAAACTCATAATTACACGTATCAATCAGCGCTGTAATCGATCGATAGAAAGAGTGAATTAATAGTTATATCGATTCATGGCGTCTACAGAAATTTGCATGATAATCCTATGTCATATTACTAAGCTTATTTCTTTTATGGTGGAAAAGACAGAAAAGAAGACGAATCTTTTATGAAATATGAGTGTGTGCATTGAATTTATGTGTGTGCGTGTGTGTGCACAGCACACAGACACACACACACATATATAAAAACATGCACACACACACACACATATATATATGTATGGATGTACATTTGGAAGCAATATTTCATTTAAACATCTTTCGTTAAGTATGATGTTCTAGCATTTTCCTGTTTGATGGAAATGAGAGAGTGCAAAACCACTATGTATTCATGTATGTGTGTACGTTACGTGTGCACGGAATAATATATATATATATATATATATATATATATATATGTATGTGTGTGTGTGTGTGAAAAAGTTGAGATTGAAACATTATACCAAAATATAATTAAACTCCAGTAACAGAAGGTAATTACCGCAGAACCAGAAATCCGTGATCTACTTAAAGCAGAATCTATGAAATACAGACATGATAAAAAGGAAAATTCATCTAAACTCCTAAATAAATCACTAAAAATTGGTGTAAAAGAATTACGCAAGCATCCTGAAATAGTAATTAAAAAACTGATAAAGCAAACATATTTGGCCAACCTAGAAAATAATATATTTAGTACCACCAAAGAAACCTCCATCTGCCTAAGATATGTAGATGGTATACTTATTTTATTTAAAAACATAGAAGAAATAATGAAACTCAAAAAAATCTTTAAAAAAATCCGTCCTCAAGATTACATATGAACTTAAAGATAACAAAATCCATTTCATTGACAATTAAATAGACACAAATAACACCGCATTTACTACCTCTCCATATAAAAGACTAACCAGCAAAATCTCTTGCACTCTCAACTATAAGAGTGAATGTCCAGATTGCTACAAAATGGCATTTATACAGAATTTAATTAATCGTGTACAAATTAATTCCTCCACAAATAAGATTTTCTACAATAAACTAAAAAAATATTAAGCAGACTGTCATTAATAATGACTTCCCAAACCGCGTTGTAGATGAACAAATAAGACAATATATAAAAAACCTCAACACACGTCAAATAGATAATTAATAATGACTTCCCAAACCGCGTTGTAGATGAACAAATAAGACGATATATAAAAAACCTCAACACACGTCAAATAGATAATTAATACTGACTTCCCAAACCGCGTTGTAGATGAACAAATAAGACGATATATAAAAAACCTCAACACACGTCAAATAGATAATTAATACTGACTTCCCAAACCGCGTTGTAGATGAACAAATAAGACGATATATAAAAAACCTCAACACACGTCAAATAGATAATTAATAATGACTTCCCAAACCGTGTTGTAGATGAACAAATAAGACGATATATAAAAAACCTCAACACACGTCAAATAGATAATTAATACTGACTTCCCAAACCGCGTTGTAGATGAACAAATAAGACGATATATAAAAAACCTCAACACACGTCAAATAGATAATTAATACTGACTTCCCAAACCGCGTTGTAGATGAACAAATAAGACGATATATAAAAAACCTTAACACACGTCAAATAGATAATTAATACTGACTTCCCAAACCGCGTTGTAGATGAACAAATAAGACGATATATAAAAAACCTCAACACACGTCAAATAGATAATTAATGCTGACTTCCCAAACCGCGTTGTGGATGAACAAATAAGACGATATATAAAAAACCTCAACACACGTCAAATAGATAATTAATAATGACTTCCCAAACCGCGTTGTAGATGAACAAATAAGACGATATATAAAAAACCTCAACACACGTCAAATAGAAAATTCCCCAAAGGACACCAGCTCATATCAAGCTACTATATTGTAACCAAATTCATGCTGACTACAAACAGGATAAAAAAAAATCACAAAGTATCTTATTTATCCTATCATGTCTTCTAGGGATTCTAATAAAAAAATAAAATTAATCATATATTTAAAAAAATACAATACAACCAATTTAATTATTCGCAATAACTCCTCCCCACTAACCGATGTATCACGTAAAACCAACTTCATATACTAATTTAAATGTCCCTTAGGAGAATGTATCTTCGACCAAATATATATATATATATACTGGGTATACGACACATACACTAACAAAAAGGCTTACATTGCACATGTCTGATCATTCGTCCATTTAGAGACATCTACAACATTCTTGTCCGTATGCACAATATAAAAATTACTAATCGACAACACAACTATCTTATACCCTGAAAGCAACAAAACTAGATTACAGATACTAGAATAAATTTATATTAAAAAATTAAAGCCGGCACTGAACAGAATCAACTATGAATAATGCAGTAATGTTCTGAAATGCCTGGAAAGGAACAGTTTTTTTCACGATTTAATGCGCACGTCACCATGACATTATAACATGGAGAGAAAAAAATTCCATAATGGATAATTTTTTCACGTTCTAATAAACGCTCAGTACATTGTCAACCGTTTTGCATTTAAAAGAATAATAAAAATTACGGTAATGGATAACAACGCACAACTTTGTATAAATACATATATTAATGAATAACACATAATTCTGTACCACTTGCACCCCTGCAGATGATCTTCGAAAAAGATCGACATTACTTTGAAATGAAAATAAAAGAAATTTAAATAGTTATAGCACAATTTCTCATCCTTTAACATCAATACACGGAAGCTTATTCGTGAGTATGAACGGATTTTGTAAAAGAAAATTAGCAGACATAATGTCTGTAATTTATTCAATCAGACAGGCCTAAAAGAGATATTGCTGCCAAAATACAAATATATATATATATATATATATATATATATATATATATATATATGCTAAATAGTGCATTCAAACATGAAACAGACTGACAAGTTCGTTGATGACCTTAGTGTCAACTTCTATGTAGTTTCTTGTCATTTTTACAGCAAATATAAAGCTGCTTGTGGTATTATGTAGTTTGAATCTGAAGTTTATCAATATATGTCAATGGTAATGGTAGTGTTAACCATTTCCTTATAATTAAACATTAGGCATTCACTAACCAAGTAGCTATTGCCACTTTAGTTTGGAATTTATAATATATTTCTATTAAAACAATTTTATTCAAAAAAATAGTTTTATCAATTCCATTGTTATCTCTGGCTTTCCAATACTGATGAGGTTTCTCTTTCTAAACTTTTGATTAAAATGTTGTGGATGGTCAACATCTTGATTATGCGTTTATTTTCTCTTTAAGTTACTTTAGTCTGCAATTTTAGTTGTTGTAAATATATTCAGATAGACATGAATATATGGTTTATCTATTCATTAACTACTTAGATATACAGACAATATATATATATATATATATATATAT
>OZ038478.1:50417143-50422143 GCA_964036315.1 Acanthosepion esculentum
GACAATAATATATCTTCCCTTGTTTTTATGCGTCAGATATATTGAAAAACAAAATATTTTTATCGACACACGTCAACTTGTAGTGAAAAGTAAAGGGTGATGCCTATCTTATGTTCTTTTAAAGCTGCCAGACTTATGAATATGAAAGGTATTACATACTTCTTTGCGAATGGTAATATTAGCTGTTACCTTATTCCTTGAGTAAACATCTAGTACTACTCTTGGTTAAAATTTATAAAATCTTTCTGTTAAAACAATTTTTCATCAACATAGTTTTTGGCAGCAGATTTAAAAAAATAACGATCAAGGTTATATTGTATATGTTTTCAAGAAAACGTACATCAGGAAGAGACGGTAAGGTTCATATTTTAATCTCGTGTTTTACATTTTCGATGCGCCATCATATTGACATATATAGCGACTTTTATGCGCAAATGGCAGGCAGGAACATGATGAAGGTAATAAAATTAACGATTTTGGGGGTATTTTTTTCTTAATCTCACTGTTAGAAGGAATTAATTTTATACGCTGAATAAAATCAACTGATGTGATAAGATAAGTTGCAAGAACATGCCATGCTCTAAATTCTGTTTTTTATAGAAAGAACAACCAAATTTGCATTCTTCGATGCAAATGATGCAGAAAACTACATTTTTAAGGTAACAAAATAAATTTCTGAGGGAACAAAGTTGGTTTGTTTAAGATGACAAACATATTCAATTTTATTAATACTGAATATTTTCAGAAAAAAATAACTACAATACTGTTTTCGATTTTCTTGACAATAATTTGATAAGGCTTAATATTAACCTGGGAAAAGGTAGAGAGAAAAAGATTGAAATTATATCGGAACATATTAAGTAGAAGATCTCCTTTTACATGATACGACTAGATGCATTTTATCTTATAAAAAACGAAATAAAAACTGTGCTAGTCTATGCAGACACGTTGAACAGGGGGATTACATTTCTTCTGTTAATATTTACTAACGTGGCTTCACCAAAGAGAGACATAAATAGATTGTTCAAAATAATAAATCTCATATGCGTATATACAAAAAGACAGGATATGTCCCCAAATCACGTCTCCAAGTTAGTATGTCTCATATGTTGAAGATCTGGATTCATCCAGGGAGTATATATGTGAAACAATCAGTATTCATTCGTAAAATAAACATAATTTCCGTAAAAACGCGATCTGCCAGGAAGATGAAATTCAAGCAAGTTCAGACATTTAAATAGCTGGGTACTATAAAAACAATCGACGAAAAATGAGACGAAGTAATTCCAAAGAATGATGAAAGGTGCCTTCCAGTGCTAAGATACAAAGAAATGAGTGTACATTTATATTTAATACCTATACGTAGCTAAAAGGCTAAACAATTTCCTTACTGATGACGAGGAAACTAAATGCATTCTTCTGTCAGCCTCAACGGCAAACATTTTTACAATTCCATTGTCCATGTAATTTAAGTTTGACCAAATGTAATACTTTGGAAAATACCATTTTTTAAAATATTCTTTAGAAGTCAGGATATCGGCGAGAATAATGCAAAAGCAGAATGACCTTTATATCTGTTTCATAAACTACATAAAATCCTTTCATAATAGACGACATAAAGAACTATTTGAACTGTTAGGGAAACTTGATTTATTAGGGAAATATTTTAGAATGATTCAGAACTTATATTGAGATCAAACTAACTGTACACAATTATGAATTGATTACACCAAATAGAAAGAGGCGTAAGAAACAAATGTGTCTGCTTAGCGGTTTTATTGAACCTTTGCAGTAAGGCAATCCCCAAAGAAGTACAAGCGCGACCGTGATATATTATTGTTGGGATCAATTCTAACAACATATGTCAGGAAATGAAACGGTAATTATGGCACATACAGAAAGGAAACCGCAGTATCATTAGACAATATCGTAAAAGAAAGCGGAAAGAAATAACTGTCAATTGTAAGGAAACAGAATCCATGGTTGACAGAAAGAAGGGCAGCACAAGATACTACATACGAATTAGAGATGGTGAAATTTGAAAAGTACAGTAGATGAAACATCTGAATTTGTTTTAACAGATAACAAAAATATGACACCGGAATAGAAAAAAAGAAACAAAAAAAAAGAAACAAAAGAAAAAGTATTTTTAAAATAGGAAAATATAGTAAGAAACAAAGAAAGAGTGCTGACCTATTATGTCGTATCAGTCATCCTATATGGTAGTGGATACTAGGAAAAAATGTTAAAAATGAAGAAGCGCCTTAAGGCGACAGAGATATAGTTCCACAGAAGGAAAATTAAATGAACTGAACGTGGAAGTTTTAAGGAAAATTGAAAAAAAAATGTCACATATACTTAGAATCAGAAAGAGGCAGTTTGAAACACCCACGGGAGATACTGAAGGCAAGACAGATAGCGAGAAACAGTGAATAACCTACCTAATGCGCTTGTGTTAATGTATAGCGGCACAGTGAATGGGGAGGAACAGAGTTACAGACGAGAGGAAATCGTGGACAGCTCTGATCGGCCAATTCCTGAAGGAATACTGCACATGAAAGAAATCTATATTCATCAATGCGAAAGGCAGGATTAATCGTGAGAAAGGTTGCAAAGATAGTACTTGGAAAAAAGAGTTTCCTTTAGGTTGGTTCTAATCTGTAGGTTCAAAACTTCTTTGAACTGCTCTGCTTCACATCACGGTAAGCATTGGTATTCGCGTACGAAGATTGCCTAATATAGCAAGATCCTGAATGAAAGGAAAATCAATAGTCATTATACGACCGTATATGAAGGACTCTGTCGCCAAAGTTACAAAACAATTTCATTTTTATACATGTGATCCTTGTAAGTCTACTTCCACTAAGAGATGATGTTTTCTTCCATTTATGTCAAGCCACACACACACACACACACGGTCAGCACATTGTGGTCGTATTCATAGTTGATATTATTGAATATTGGCTTTTTATTTTTAAAAATGGTAACTGAAGTAAAGAAAGCTCCAACGAAAAACTAGGCGAGTTGAATTAAAGGTAAATAACGTAAGTGTTGTAGTATATCCAGTACAATTATTTAAAAATTTGGATTGGTCAGGAACATACGTGGGGACATGTAAATAATATTGCTTCTCTCTAATGTAGATCTTGCAGGTGAATTATTATTTTAATTTTATTTTAATAAATAATTAATTTAACTTTATTGTTTTTTTAAAATTTTTTTAAAATTTTCTTTATGACGTTTAAATGAAAGAAGGATTGCTGCCCAAATACACAATACAGATAGGTAGAGAGAGACTGGCGAACATTTGATAGATAGACAGACTTACGTAGTCGTATGACGTAGGAATAAAGCCATTGTTGCTGTTGTTAGTGTATTACACATTGTGTGCCATACATATCTGGTTTGTATTCTACGAGGCGAATATTAATAAAAAATATATAGAGAGAAAAATAGAGAGAAATACAAAAAACGAGAGGTTGAAGCTGAAAATGATTTGATAACACCTATTTAAAAAAGGAAAACACCCCAAAGAAACGTCAACAATATTTATTAGTTTCACTGTTTCTCGTTTAGTAATCCTCCATGTTCAAAAGGTATTAAACTATTGAACATGTTATAAGGAATATAATCTAATACTGATATATATGCCTAAGAAATCTATGATTTTCATTATCATTTTCGAATTATTCCCTATTCAGATTAAAAGCAAATTGAATATGCCTTTATAACAGCTCGTCAACGAGAAGATATTTATGTAAAAACCATTAAGGAATTATGTAGACTAACATAGGTATTTAGTAACTATAATTCTTCATCTCTTTTGTAAAGGATTGCATTCCATAAAGATAATTACTGACTCACAGCGGTTAACACAGGCCCAAAAACGTCAATCGACATCTCCAGTTGCCTTGAGCTATCCACTTCCCTTCTCTACATCCTTTTACCTTTCATTCCTATCTCCTCTCGCTCCAAATCTTCTGTAACCCCCTTGCCTTGATCGACCCACTGTCTTTCTCTTTCTCCACATCCTCTCTTTTACCACTCCTATCTGCTCTTCCTCCAACCATTCTATAATCCCTTGCGTGATAGTGGCCTCCAGCCTTGCTTGGGGTGATATGCTTAAAAAAAAAACAAAAAAAAATTTTTGATTGCTTTCACTTAATCAGGTAACGGTAAATTAAAAAGAGTAATTCAAATTTATTTTATAATTGATAATAAATGGCTGTAAATGGATTTCTTTTTGAAGGATAAATAGATAACATTAAAACACATTCACACACACACACACACACACACACACACACACACACACACACACACACACACACACACACATACACATATATATATATATATATATATATATATATACATATATAAATTGTATGTTTGGGCAATAACCCTTCCTTTCAAATATGCTTCGTTGAATATGACAAACAAGGGAATTTTGATATAAAGTCTTATTGAGTTTTTCTAGTATTCTTAAATTTTTCCGTTTGGTGGGGATATGTCTGTAGAGTCTATTGCCCCAAGCGTTTTCGACCGTCATTTCCAAGGGATTTGTTGATAATTGCCACAATTACAATCACAATTGTTCATGCTTGTCTTTTAAGATGTAGTTGTACTATGTCTATAGTAGTAGCGTTTATTTCGAGCCCCGCGAAATAAACGTTGAATTCGAGTTTACGTAATCCTATTTAAGAAATAACTAACTTTAGCACATTATTTTCGTTAAATAATGTCAAACAACTTGGTGCCAGATGATTTATGTAGAGTGCTTAGATATGTATATATGATAGGATAAGGAACAAATAGGCAAAGTTTAGAAATTTAGTATGCATCACTTTTATTTAAGCTTCATAAGAAAAGAAAATATGGAGGAGAACAGAAAATTCCGGTGTTTTATTTTTGTGTTGCTTGTTTTTCATTGGGTAAGCAAAAATTTGTTTTGTTCGTTAGCTTAGCGTTTGTCTGTATAATGTATACAGGTGTGAATA
>OZ038478.1:50429643-50444643 GCA_964036315.1 Acanthosepion esculentum
AGAAGAATTAATTGATTTTAATAATATACGTAAATATCCTCATTTTGCATGAAGGACGCAAGATCCAAAACCCGTGTACCAAAATTTTGGAAAATAAAGTATAATATCTATTTAAAAAAAATACATATTGCAAAAATGTTTACGGTTTCTCTTTTCTGTTTAATATATATATATATATATATATATCGATCAACTTACAAGCCATCTTGTAATGACACTTATTACTTTCATTTATTTCGATATTTCCTACAACATACAACATATTTATAACTTATGTTACTTTTAGTTTTTCTATGCATGTTGTAACTTTAATTTGTTACTGTTTATATATCTAACATATACAAGTAAAAATAATTCATCCAAATAAATAAAATAATAAACAAATTAAAAATTGTCTCCCGCCAAAATAGCAGAATACTACGGTAATCAATCCAAAAATTGGACGAATAAATAGCTTTATCTTCCCAGACCAATACAAAATATTAAATAACCGACCTAAACAAATCCCCCCGATTTTTTTGCTACGTTAATGAAACATCGGAAATCGAAAAGAATAAATAAATATAAAATAAAAAATGAAAATAAAAAACAAGTAAAATAAATTAACATAAATAAATAAATAAATAAAAAAGCCATTCCCACCAAAATAACCGCCAGAATGTATTACCCACAATGCAACATGACCCATGTATATAAATAGTCGAGATAAATCCAACACTTTCTGCGTGACGATTGCGTCCAGCATGAAACAGCCTGTCGCCTCTGAGTGTTGATTTCAATGTTCACTGCATATATATATATATATATATATATATATATATATATATATATATATATATATATATATTTCAGAAAGAGAAATTGAAATATATGAAAATGTGCTTCAAACTATTGGTTGAAGAAAGTTAGCATTTTAACTACATTCTACGTCTTTAATAGAAAACTCCTTTATTTTCCCAGATTTTAGTGAATAAAGGCTACTGTATCCTTTATAACGTTTTGTAAAATGAAGCCTTGTGAAGAGCAGTCTTTTTTTTATTGGCGGTCACTAATATACCAGTAACAATTAAATTTGGAATGTAATTTTAGATGTTGTGTAATCCATTTCAGATGAAAAATAGAACAACCCACAAACCCGCTTAATTAATGATTTACCGGAGTTGTTTTGCATATTAGAAATATCTAATTTTACTATCTAACCGATAACAATTATACAGAATTTTAAAAGATGTAAAACTTTATATATTACCCTAATTAAAATAAAAAAAATGAGATAAATTCTTGTAAAATTCATTATTCATCGGAAAACATTTTTTTTCTTAAGGCAGTAGTGTCCATAATATATTTTGTTCATAAACGCAATTACTTAGCTTTTTTAATTAAATTCTGTCTTTAGAGCAGATTTTCGGTAACTGATGATTGAAATTATCCAAGGACTTCTGATTAGAAATATTTCTTTTTTTTATCATTTCACACCAAGCAAGGCGGGAATGCCACTATTACGCAGCGTGTTATAGACAGTGAAAGTGAGAGAAAAGACTGGGTATAGGTGGGACTGAAGAAAGAATAAGAGATAGACGGATTTCAAGACAACAAAATATGGCAATTGACGCTGCATTTGAATTTTTGAAGATTGCAGTTTGCAGGAAATCAAGTAAACGGATGGGAGTTCCACTGTCGGGAAGTGCAAGAAAAGAAACTGTTGGAGCAGTAGTGGCGGTCACATTTAACTATTTCACCGGTAAAAGAGTGAGGCCTAGATGCCAGTCTCGTAGCAAATCCATGTATTCGGGGCACCAAGGAAAAAGTTTGTCAGAGCAGTTGGCATGAAAGTAATATGTAGAAAAGACAGAGAGAAACCGCGTCATGTCTGTGAGAAAATGACTGAGTCGTGAGAGGTAAGATGTTTAACCACTTCATCACTGATTAAAGGCTCGAATAGTTTGTTAAAAAGCGGTAGGCGAATAAGGGGGCGCTAGTTAGAGGGGTCAGAAGTTCTTAAAGACAAGAACTGATGAGGAAAAACAGAGTTCAAGTAGAGAAGCGTTCCCGTCAGTGTTACTGGGGAAACGCGTGAAGTGAACCACTTGCATGAGCGATTGAGTGCCTGAGAAGTTAAGGGTTTGTATGCTCTACTACTCATGTCTAAGGATACCGTCTATTTCTTATTTTTATATTAGTACTATTCAAGTATTGCTCGCCCGTTTCAAACGAACATAGTGGGTGCCAGTTTAATCATTGGGAAGGACAGTGTGTACTTGTAGGTTACCTAGATCAATATACACCTGCAGAAGGCCCGAGGGCACAACGACCGGAAATTTGTGATAACAACAAAGATGAAAACAATAGTTTGAATATAAATAGTGCAATTAATTATCATGAATTATCTCTCAAATTAACAAATATTACTCAAGAAAATCCCTAAAATTAAACGCTTGCTTCTTATATTAACTAGAAACATTACTGCGACTGTCCGCCAACTTACTCTGGAAAAAATAAAAACCAATAGCTATTCTCTATTTCCCAATAAAATACTTTTCTGAGTATTATTGTAAGAAGTCAGGTTTTATTAGTCTTATAATGATACATGAAAATCAATATATTTAAAAAAGCAATTAAATTAAAAGGTTATTGGTGTATTCAATGCAGTCTATATTTATTTGAAGTAATTTGTTTTACTGAAGACTACCAATGTCACCTTCACCGAAAGCAAGGAAGATATATACATATATACATACATAAATACATTTTCACCCTTCCCAACATTTTTTGTCAAATAAGCAGCCATGATTCTTGAATATTTTATTTTGCTTAATTATTTTTCATCATTTGTAGCATGTCTGCACATGAAATGCAGCAAGTGTAGATACTGTATGATACCGTTCTGAACTCATTTTGCTCAGTAGGCTGCCATCGAATGCAGTTCGTTCATGAAAAATGTTGTGATACTTGAAGCAGAGGGGAAAAAGAAAGAATGATCGAATAGATTGAGGGAAATTAAGTTAAGTCAAACGGTGGATTATCTGAATCTATGTTAAGTTGTCTTGCATGCTATGAAATACCAGACAAGTAAAGTGTTCGATCAATTGTGTACGAGATATAGGCATATAAATCATCTGTCATTAAAGATGTTAGTGAGCTCACTTCATAGACTATGACGGTATTTCCCTTCAAATCCCGGACACTTAACATCATAAATGTTCCAACGGCTATGTCTGGACTCGATATTTTCTTCCATTAAAAACAGACGAAAATATTCTTGTTGGGGAAAGATTCCTTGGGTCTCTGTTTGAATAAAAAACGAGAGAAAAGATTGTGGCGTGTTCAAATAAAATAGTATTTATTTATTGGTAGGATACACAAATTTTAATTGTAATTACTTATGATGAAATGAAAGTAAAAATATTTAAAAGAAACATTTAAGAAAAGTGGAACCCGTGTAGACCGTTACATATTAATAGACGCTTAAATGGTTAAAGGGAGTAATCAGTATTTAACCTAAAATATGTAATTCCTTGTGATATTGGGTTAAATGATATATCCAGAGTTAAAATCCTTTAGGAGATTTTTTTCTATGAAAGCAGCTACCATAAGCTCATTACGTTTGTTCAGTGTACTCTTCAATATGGTACCTAGATTTTATGAATTTAAGCGCAGTACTAGATTGGCAACAAGGTCTCATCAATTTACAGTAGAAATAGATAGATGCAACCGTAAATTCTATACTATCAGTTTCGTTCCCTGTACTTTTCGCTTGTGGGACAGTCTTCCTCCTACACGCGAGATGAAGTGAGATGTTATATCGCAGTTAGTATTTAAAAATTTCTGAAAATTAAGATAATCAGAAAGAAGGTGCAATAATATCCCTTTATTAACGGTTTGGTTTTCCGTTGTTTTTCTGGTCTAACCTCCTGGCCTGGTCTAACCTCCCGACAAACGCAGAAATAAAATAAAAATGGAAAATTAAGTAAAGGTTTCAAAGCGTAAGAGACCATTCGGATATGTAACAGAGCATCTGTAAAGTTATTTTTTATTTCTGAAATTAATATAGAAAAAGAATTTCTAAACGTTCAGAAAAATCTTTGGATGATTTCAAAACATTTATTAAAATATATCGTCAAAATTATTCTAGTTTATATGTTACTGTTATTAATAGCTTACTCTTTATCATTTAAAGAATATACTTTATCATAGGTAGGACTTTTTCCTCTTATACTGACTGACAGCCAAGTTTACATAGTCGAGTCTATCCTACTGTAACCCATACTCATAGCTGGATGAAAAGAAGAAATGAATTCATAGCATCTATGTTTATTAGTATGAATGTAAATTCAACAACATTGACTATAATCCACACCGTTTGCCGTTATGTTACCTGTAATAATATTATCCTGTGAGTGGAGAACAATTCCAAGGAACATTATAAATATGACCTAACAAGTTCAATCTCGAGGTATATCTGAGACAATTCAGACATTACCACTTGTTGAAGTTGGCGAGAATACTAAAAAATGTAATGGATACTTGGGGATTCTTTTACCTAGTTAATCATTGAAAATTAGATAGAGACTTGAACTAAAAACGAAACAAAAACATAACGGTAATATTTTAAAGGAAAATGAATATAAACATCAGAAAAGACGACAACAATTGCATCATATTTAAACTAGTATCAAAATCTAGACCAAAGCAGTGAGATCTATGATAAAACCTCTATTTTTGCCGTTCTTACCTAAAAGCCGGTGTTATGATGTCAATTCTGGTTAGAAGGTCTACATCCTCAACTGATATATTTTCATTGCATATGTCATCAATTTTTCCAACGATATTCATGGTTCGAGTCTAAATGGTGATTTTCTGTACTCCGTATCTTGGCAGGGTTTTCTGTCTCTTTTTCATCATGTCGAGAATCTCAGTCATCCAATCGTTTTCTTTTCTTTGCCCTCTCTCCTTTGGGATGATATCGTTTGCTGATGTCACTAAATCGTCTCTTAGTGCATCCCATTTTGAGTTTCCATTGCGTGCCTCATATCTTCTTTTCACATTGTCTATGTATTTTTTTTAGATTAGGTTCGCTCAGGAGTTTGTTGTATTGCAGTTTGCGTGCTGCATTAGGCTTCTTCAATTTCCGCAGTTTCACTCTTAGTTTACATATAAGAGGGCGATGATAGCTTCTGCAGTCGCCACTTGGGTAGGTTTTGCAGTGAATGATTGCATTCCTGAATCTTTTGTTGATGGTTATACAATCAATTTGGCTTTTAGTTTCTCCTCCATGTCCATAGTCGTCTCGGATGATCTTGGAACCTGGTCACTGGCTGTGCATTATTGCATCCATTTTTCTTCTCGTTCGTTGCGGGTTCCTAGTCCGAATCTTCTTGCTATATCCCCTGCCCTTACCCTGCATACTTTGGCGTTTATGTCTCCTATGTTAATGATAATTTCCGGTGATTTGCATAGAGCCTTGACACTGTCCAGCATGGAGTAGAAATATTCGATGTTCTCCTTGCTTTATGCCGTCGGTGCGTAAACTACAATAATATCCACGTTGAACGGCTTCCCTTTCAGCCCCACTACCAGAATTCTTTCGAAAAGTTGGTGGTATCCTAGAACGCATTTCTGAAATGCACTATCTAGTATTATTCCTACACGCATGTCGGTCCTTACCGGGCGAGGAGCTAATTCCCATAGACTTCATCCCATTCACGTCGTTTGATTTATCTTGGGATTAGTAGTGGAGTGGTTTCCCATTGCCTTCTCCACGGTGTTTTATGGAGACATTACCTCCAGTTAACTAGCTGTTGATCAAGCGAGTTCCTCCATCCTTTGTTAGGTCTTGTTTTTCGTCTTACTGGCTTTGCTAATTTGTCGCCTCACTTGTAACTTGGAGTGGAATAGACGGTTTAGACGCCGATATTTTCACTTGAATACTTACCGAAAAAAGGAGGGGGATGTTTTAAAAATTAAAATTTAACTTAAGTCTCATTGCTCCTTACTGAAACAATATGCGATTAACTAGCATTGTGGAAAAAAGCGCTTCTTTCTACTTACACATGGGACCTCGTGTTCAATTCTTGTTATACTCGAATCAAATGGTCATTTGGGAATCTAACATTTTTATTTCCATTATCTTTATCTTTTATAATGTAAAAGCGTTCAAATACATTTTCTTTTAGCCTCTGTATGTAATTAAAGCAAAAAATATAATCCTTTCAAAATGGAATTTTCTTGATTTTTTTTACCCATTTGGTGCGCCCATTTGTCTAAAGATTTTCCAGGAGTTAAGTCGGAATTAGAAATCGGAGACCTTGTTTGAGGTTTCAGTCAGGTTCATTAAGTTCACTTATGTGTAAATACACTTGGGAATTATATAAATCCATATCTTCCTTCTATTTATGGGTTAAATAGTAACTGATTGGCTTGGATTTTACGGTTTATCAATCTTTTGCAGGTTATTTCAAGCCGGAAAATATTTTTAGAGTGTAAGAATTTTTGGAGATAATGAGAATTTCCTGATCCAAGTCCTACTAGTTAACCCATAGCTATTGGGATAAGTAGTTTTACCATTTTTCCAATGGTATTTGCGCGTAAGTGAACACAACAAACCCGACTGGAATTGGAAGTCGGCTCTACATCATCCTTTACACCACCTACACATCCAAGCTTACAGCACCTAGTATTCGCAAGCGATCACCCATTTAAATACTGACAAGGGTCTGTATGACTTAACTTCAACTTCGGTGAGTGTACGAGAACCGGTGTTTCATCGTAATATAATCTTGGTTAAATACTAGCACGTGTACCTGGAAAAATCATTGTTGATCTAAAAAAATTGTTAATGCAGTATTCACTCGCAAAATAGAATCATACAAAAAAAAAGAATTATACAAAATAAATTTCGACTTTACATAAGGTAAAATTGTTGAAAAGCCGTGAAAAATAAAAACAAAAACAAAAAAAGGGGAAAAACCAGTCAATCAACAACGTCGTTTAAAGATTGAACATGCAAATTAAAATTTGAGAATGCTAATTTCGGGATCTATTTTCTTTTCCTTTTTTTTTTTTTGCTTTGGAGAAATGTTATTCAGCATCCACATCTAAGCACAGAAAAGAATCATCACTATAGTCTCCCACATATATCGTATCCCGAGTGCTGTATTTATAACGTTCGTTATGATGAATTCTAGCAGCTAGCGCAAAACTACCAATAAAGTTTCAAAATATGGATGCCACAACAATTCTTTTGTACTCATATTACTGGCAGGTATCCAGTTGGGAGTCGATGGTACTAATTTAATATGGTCGTAAGCAGGCGAAATTGGGCAAACAATAGAAAATCGCCTCCCTACGTCATAGAAACGAGTCATTCTGCTAACGCATTGATGTTTACGATCGATCAACGAGAGGAAGCTTCCAATTTATTGGTATTGTTCAGCATGTGAGGAACTTGGGACAGCCAAATGACATTATGTGCTATTGTTACCTAAAAAATAAAAAAAAAATGTTTGATACAAATGCCTTTATTGCCTAATGAGATAGCTTTTCTTTCTCCGTCTTGGAGATGTGTTTGCGTACGAGTGTTGGCACAAAGCGACAATCAGAAAATTATTTTCAGACTGGAGCAGTTGGAGGTCTTAAGTAGGACTGATATATTGCATACTGGGCTCAGGCATTGCATAAGTATTTATCAATATGTGAACTAAGTAATATTTTCTCTTTTTAAGTTTTGTAATCTTTGGCTGATATGTGTTAAAAGTAATGAAGTCTTGATTTATATTAAGGAAAGGTTTTTACGCATTATCAACTCGTGCTTTATTTAAACATATTTTGGGATTGCAAGAATAGTTGTGATTATGAGTGAACATTACATTAGAAATATTTTAAGTCTAACAATGACTTTTCCAGATACAAGTCCTACTATTATTTAGCCCATCGCTGGATGAAAATCTGGATTCTTATATTTCCAAATGCATGTTATTTGTGCCTAAGTGAATGTAACGATGCCAACTGGAATTTGAACTGCGCTCTCCGATTTCAGACTCCAAGCCGCTATCCATTACAGCAACTGCACATCCATCGATAAATACTGAGGAGAATAACCATAAAGAATTCATGAAAATTTAATAGTATCTCTTTGTCAAAGAATTGCAAGTATTATGTGTTAGATTTCACGTCATTTGGATATCTGAGACTTCATTCCTTCAGCCTCTTGCTCACAAAAACCTTTACATATTAATTTTAATGATATCTTCCTTCAGTTATCTCCTGTTAATTTCCCTCTGAAAGTTCTCCACTGCCTTAACCGGGTATGATAACAACAAAAATTGCATTATGATCACTGGTAAAAATGGTTGCTTACTCTTCTTTCTATA
This sequence comes from Acanthosepion esculentum, assembly GCA_964036315.1. Taxonomy (NCBI): domain Eukaryota; kingdom Metazoa; phylum Mollusca; class Cephalopoda; order Sepiida; family Sepiidae; genus Acanthosepion; species Acanthosepion esculentum. The sequence continues at coordinate 50,438,013 of OZ038478.1, forward strand.
TTTTTCATTTAAACTTGTTCTCTACACACAGAAAGGCTGTTTGTTCCTAGGAGAAGTTATGTATTAAGTAATAAATGGAAAATTTGAAAAAAAATAACAGGAACATCCCCGAGAGATGAGATCTTATTGAAAAATCCTAGTTAGAGTCAGGCCTATAATAGCTTACAAACGGTGCAATAGCACAGGTTAACTCACTTGCCAGTAAATACCCGGGTACCTTTGCGTCCAGGGGTCAGCAACCTATGGCACGCGTGCAACACGTGACACGCCAAGCAATTTCCAATGGCACGCAGCCGAAAATGACATCACGAAGTACGAACCGATAGGTACTACAACGTAAAGAAGATATTTAGCTGTTTCAGAACTGCTCATTCGTTGGACTCCCATTAATAATAAAATGCTCCATATTATTATCTCTTTTCACAAAGAAATGCAAGTTTTTGTAAGGTCGGGAAGTGAGCAATCGGAAGCCTTTCCATCTCTATTGGTACAAAGGAAGATGTATTCTTGCTCCTCTTCCCTTTGCACTTTTCTTTGCTGCTATGCTTGAAAAAGCATTCTATGAGGTAAGTGAAGGAGTCAATATTGAATTCAAAACAAGTGGAGCTCTATAGAATCAGCAATCTTTTAAAGAACAATTGAAACTTCGTCTGCAGTTGGTACGCGATGTTCTCTTTGCAGATGCTGCTGCTATATTAGCACAGTCTAGAAGACATTCAAACTATTCTTGATAAATTCTCTGAAACAGCGAAAGCATTTGGACTCACTATCAACATAAAGAAGACTGGGCTAATGTACCAGCCGTTACCAGGCAATCCATCTCTCACAAATCCTTCCGTATTCATTGATGGTACGGCATTAAACACTATTGAGGCGTTCATATATCTTGGAGGAACAGTCTCTTCTGATAGAAAAATGGACAGAGGGACCCAATCCAGAATAGCCAAAGCCAGCACAGCATTCGGTAATCTTAAACATAGGTTATGGAACGCTAAAGACGTGTCTCTTAGGGTAAAGATCGACGTATACAGATCGGTCGTTCACAAAGGCTTTCGATACTGTATCTCGAACTGCTCTTTGGAAAGTTTTGTCAAAACTAGGTGTTCCAGAAAAAATGCTCCATATTATTATCTCCTTTCACGAACGAATGAAAGCATTTGTAAGATCGGGAAGTGAGCAATCTGACGCCATTTTGTCTCCAACGGTACAAAGCAAGGTTGCATTCTTGCTCCTCTTCTCTTTGCACTTTTCGTTTCGGCTATGCTTGAAAAAGCATTCTCTGACTTACGTGAAGGAGTCAATGTTGAATTCAGAACAAGTGGAAGTGGAAGTCTATACAATCAGAAACGTTTAAAGCATAATCGAAACTTGGTTAGCAGCTGGTACTAATAGACACTCTAGACTGTGTGCTAATAGAGCAGCAGCATCTTTTCAAATGTTACCGCTCTATTAGCACACAGTCTAGAAGATATTCAAACTATCCTTGATAAATTCAACAGCAAAAGCATTTGGACTCACTATCAACATAAAGAAGACTGAGCTAATGCACCAGCCAGTGCCAGGCAATCCATCTCTTACAAATCCTTCTGTATTCATTGATGGTACGGCATTAAAAACTATTGAGGCGTTCACATATCTTGGATCAACAGTCTCTTCTGATGGAAAAATGGACAGAGAAATCCAATCCAGAATAGCCAATGCCAGCACAGCATTCAGTAAACTTAAACATACGTTATGGAACACCAAAGACGTGTCTCTCAGAGTACATATGCAGACCAGTCGTTCTCTTAACACTTTTCTATGGTGCTGAAACTTGGACCCTGTACCGCAAGCACACAAATCAACTTGAGGCCTTTCACATACGCTTGGCTTCGTACCATATGTGATATAAAATTGGATGACAGGGTCAAGAATAGTGCAATACAGAAGAAATGTAACATCACAGGCATTGAAACTATTCTAGCAAAGATGCAACTTAGGTGGGCTGGTAATGTTGGGGGAATGGATGAGCATAGGCTCCCAAAGGTGCTGTATGGACAACTGCCAAACTCCAAGCGTTTAGTTTGATGTCCACTCTTACGCTACAAAGACAAATTGAAAGACAACTTGAAACGTCTAAAGTTTGATCTGAAAACCTGGGAAGCCCAAGTATCAAACCGAAAGGAATGGCATAAGACATGTTTCATTAAGTTAAAGGGTTTTGAAGACAGTAGACTGAAGCGCCATAATCAGCTTCGTCAAGCTCTGAAGCAGAGACATCAAAAATCCCGTTTTAACAAATTTCATCTGTTAGTGTGGCTTTGTCGCCCGCAGCAAGGCTGGGGTAGTATCACAGAAATGAGATTTCTTTTACCTGATTTTATTCACAATACCCCATTCTAGCATACATAAGTGTAAAACGAAAGTCATCATCCAATGCTGATCCTCGTTTATCGTTCCCGATAGGAGAGTCCACCATTATACATATATATATATATATATATATATATATATGTGTGTGTGTGTGTGTGTGTGTGTGTGTGAACTGTGATATTGTAGAAAGTTCAACGACAGAGTATATGATCTGCTTCAACAAGCTTTTGCCTTAGTTATACTTTTATTAAACTACTGATCACTGAAGTACGCGCCGATCCTGAAACACGGACATACGATCTATGGATAACATTAACATCCCCTCGCTTGTTATCTCCGCTAACAAATTCGTATATATCCATCTACCCTTTTTTGATAATTCTCAGCTATAGTATGATACTGCTTTTTTGTTTTTATTTAATATCATACCCACTCAGGATGTAGGCGATCAAAGCTCTCAACTGGCTTTTTTCGTTATTAACTGTGGATTGTCATAATTTCTTAGAGATAATAGTGTAGATTTCCGGTTGCCTTCACCACCTTTTTTATTTAATTGAGTTGTTGTTTTCCCACAATGGCGGTTACTCAAAGTCAAACTGTCCAGTCTACCCTGCTATATCACACATCGCTGGAAGTGAGGAGGATGGATTCCTGTCTTTAAAAGTGAACGCATATATACGTTTGTGGAATATAATATCCGATTTGAGAAGAAACCGCTTAATTATCATAAAAGTTGCACAAAAATATATTACTCATTCCTAATGATTAAAGTTTCCACTTTGGTAATTTTATATCAACCTCTGACAGAATTTAACTCAAAGCATTATATATCCGCCATCTTGAACATGAGAAAAGAAGAGATTCGTTTACTTATTTTGCATGAGTTCATGATGCTTCTATATCAGCTGCCAACATTAACAGAGTATGGGATGATGGGTTCACTTGTGATCGGACAGTTCGACGCTGGTGTATAAAGTTCCGCAGTGGGGATATGAGTCTTAAAGATCACGTTCATAGAGGATTTCCATCTATAATTGACAATCAATATCTAAAAACATTAGTCGGTAGAAAAAACACGTCAATGTATCAGAGATTGGTCTCAGATAATGGATTTCAGTATTTCAACTATACTGGATCATCTTAGGAAAATTGTCATGGTAATAAAATCGCAAGTGGCTTCCATATGAACTCAGTGAATGCCAAAGTGTTCGACGGTTTGAAGTATGTTCGAGGAAATGTACTCATATTCTTCGATCATTAAATACTTACAGCATTTTCTTATTTAGAAGATGATATCACACGTGGTCTATTAATATTCCAGGATTTGTTCAGAATAGTGACATCATTTTTGTGTCGTTTTAGTTTATTTCAAAGTCATTCGTAGGCGTATAATTTGTAACGAAAGAGGTGGTTTAGGAAAAAAGATGGTCCCTATTTCAGTAATGTAATCGATTATTTCCAGCAACTTCAGATTTAGAGAAAATATTCTTTCCCAGCGTTAAATTTTTTATTTAAATATTATATACATACAGATTAATGTTGCAATCGAAACATCACGGAAATATAAAAGTAATTACACAGTTGCTTTGTTATACTTACTGCATCTAGGAGTTTTATGTATACTGTTATCTTGATTTTAATATGTAACAAACATTCGACTTTTAAATCATTAATGCTGAATATAAACAAAAAAATAAAATATATCAAAAAAAGGAATACTCATTTTTTATAATGTTCATTCTGTAAGAGATCCAAGAGCCACTTTAGGTAGAGAGTTACAGAGTAAGTAGGTACCACTCCAAGCAAGGTTATAATGCCACCAAGACGCAAGGGGTAAGTGGAAGTTAAAGATATGGAAACTACATTAGAAGGAACCAAAAACTCAACCCTAACATGAAACAAAAATGTAATTATTGAGAACCCTTTCTCTTCTATATATCAAATTGATACTTAACTATTAGAATCGAGTAATGCCTCCCGTCATATTGCTAAAATATTGGGGGTTATGTTACGTAACCGATAGATATATAAAATGTCAGTGTGTTTTATGTTATAGAATTGATATTTGCAAATTACAAACATTCAGTATTGTTTTGCTTAAACGCTAAGTTTACACATTAAATATCTTGGAATAGTTCATGTGCATGCTTTTAAAAATAAATAAAAGATAGGAAAATCATTGCAGCTAGAAAGAAGCATTTCTTTACGCCATAGTTTGAATAAAAATCACTGGAGTCTAAAAAGTTAAAGATTTGACATTATTTCCGTTTTCGAAGAAATCTTTTTCTGCTCTCTTGTGCCGAACGCTCGCTACAAAAGATTGGCAATAGATTTTAGCCTCATTTGCATTTTTTTTTAACCTAGGTCTTTGTGCTTCACAACAATTAAGCGTTGGGACAGCCGATAACAAAGCAAATGGAACGTCAGGATGAAACAACAATGAAAAAAAAAATAAAGACGTGACATAAAACTAAGGAATAATATCGGTCAGTGAAGTATAGAATAAAAAAAAATATGAAAATGTAAACGAAAATGCATAATGAATGTTAGCGGCAAGAAAAATCATGTAAGATATTATTTTTTATGCGCAGATATTCGCAAATTTCGTCAACAGGAATTCTTTGTTTACTTGTACGTAACGAAAATTCATGACCGGAAAAGATATTTAAAATCGTTTATATGTTTACATAACGACATGCACATATGAACACACACACACACACACACACACACACACACACACACACACACACATATATATATATATATATAGATATACGTGATATTCTAAAATTTGTAGAAAAAGATTTGCATGTACTTGGGAATATACATAATACATTAGCACGTGCATGAGTATGAATATATATATATATATATATATATATATATATATATATATATATATATATATATATATATATATATGTGTGTGTGTGTGTGTGCGTGGTGTGTGTTAGCAACATATTTGCGTTCATAAAATATTTTCGCCCACGTTTATATAATATTGAAGTTATTTGAAATTGGAAATAGATGAAGCTCGAGGTGTGTAGATATCTCGAACGCATTTGACAGGATTTGGTAGAGTGCGTAAGCTTCAGGGCTGCGTTATTACAAGACGGCTATTTGATTCAGTCCAATCTTTCCTTTCAAATCGTGAAATGAAGGCAGGCCTGAACGGGCACGCTTCAAGATCCTTTCTTATGAATGTGGAGTCCCCTAAGGCTCTATTCTCGGTCCTTCACTGTTTCTGACCTTCATGAGTGATTTTCCTGATGTCATCAGCTTCCAAGTAGCTGTCTATACTGATGACACTACCGTTTACTCCTGAATCAATAGTAAACCGTGCTGACAAAGTCAATCTGATCACCGCTCTCGAAAAGGACCGGCAATCAGTGGTTAACAGGTTTCGGAAATTGGCTTGTAAATTAGAATATCTCCAAAACTAAACTGCTCTCACTTATGTTTCCCTGGCCGCCATTAGCATGGTTGATGCTAGACTCCAGGAGAGTGTCTCACTACACCTTCTTGACATCACGCATTCGAATGACTTAAAGTGGAACAACTACACTGGATCAGTAACTGCAGCAGCTGCTAGGACGTTTGGCTCACTTTGTCGTGCCAGAAGGGTTTTCTCGTCGGAGTTCTTATATATCTACAAATCTACCATTCTTCCGCGCATTGATTACTGCTGCCATATGTAGGCACGTGCTCCAGCTATTTATTTCGAGGTTCTCGACGAAATCCAAAGAAGAATCTGCAATTTAATGGCTCCTGATTTGGCATCTCGACATCAGTCACTTTCTCACAGACGTCGTGTGTCTCCCCTCTTTCTTTTCTACAAATACTTTCATGACAAGTGTTATGCTGAGCTTTTTCCCTGGTGCCTTGACTACATAAATTTAAGCCTGCTACTTGGCTAGCATTTAGCTCCCATCCTTTTACCATTGAAATAGTTAAGTGTAATCGCCACTTCTACTCCAACAGCTTCTTTTCTCATACTTCTAGACAGTGAGACTCTCTTTGGTTTATTTGCTTCCCTGGTAACTGCAATCTCCAAAAGTTTAAATGCAACATCAATGTTCATTTTTATCTTCCCCCCTATACACAGTTTTTTCTTTCACCCTCACACTATGTAACCGCTTGCAAACCAGTGGCACGCCCGTCTTGCTTGGGGCGGGGGAATGCTTAAGAAATGTTTGCATTGATGGTGAGTGATATACATCTACAGGTAATCAATGTTTATTTTCTGATAATATTTTATCATATATATATTTGCCGT
>OZ038478.1:50449643-50507143 GCA_964036315.1 Acanthosepion esculentum
TGTTGCTATGGTAAGGAATCTATTAAGTGGAGTGAAGTTTCTTGGCACAGATTGACCGTGAACATTTTTTGATAAGGACATTCCGCACCCAGTTCCGACAAACACCATATTCTTCAAATCTTGGCACTTGCGACTTTTTTCTCTTTCCTAAAATCAAATCCATCTTGAAAGGAATACTATTTCAGGATGTCAAGGAAATTCAAGTGAATGCGACGAGGTAGCTGCTTGCTATCCCAAAAAGGTATTTCAGGAATTATTCCATCAATGGAAACGACGCTGGATGTGTGGCTTATTCGCTGTGGACGACTTCGAAGGAGATTAAATGCCGAATTGATGTGTTGTAATTTTGTTTTTCTTTCGTTTACCGAGCCACAAATTGAATCTAACGATACCCTGTATGTGACAAATATTAATATTCTCATTTCTTTTCCAGGTCTCTCTACATTAAATTGATAGCTCTCAATCTGACATGATGATGAACCAATAGCAAGCCAAGACTCGACTTGAAAGTGATTAGGTTAAACGTAGGAAAGACAGTTATTTCTATGCGGAGTGCACAGAGGTACTCACTTTAATACACACTAAATTCATGTTGACTTCAGAGTCAATCCTGCCAACTATGGTGAAGATTTAGGAAAGTTGATCAAACTCTAGATCGAGAGTGTGATCCTACATGCTTCGTCAAGATTCTATCTGCTCATTCTCAGATGGCACACGTTATCGAGGAGAGGCTAACCGGGAATTTTATGTCAACCTCAAACATGTGATATCTGTTATGCTGACACGAATCCATTTGGGTTTCCTTGAGACGGAAACCACCAAAGGGGCCATTGAAAGCTGCTATCTCTGATGTGATGCCCAACATGAAAGAAGCTACTTGATCAGGTGATGTCACACACTTAGCTGAAGGTAGTCAGATTGATTATCTTTTTTAGTTGTACGCACACATGCACTTACATACGGACACACACACACACATATATGTGTGTGTATGTGTAGAGGGAGAGAGAGAGAGAAAGATAGGTCTGTATATATGATTATATTTTATAATTGTACTCATTTATTTAAAGATCAAATTTATATGATATGAATTTTACTTTATGCAAATGTAAAAATTGCTATTCATATATACTGTATCATTATCCCGCCTACGCACCTATTTATCTATAATTTTTATTTTGTACGTCATGTTCTTGTGGGGTGCATGACTTCTTGGGAAGTATACTACAGAGGCTTCCTGTTTCTGTTTTCGCAGGTTTGAAATCAGAGTGATACTTTTCGGCCGGTTGCCATCCAAGGCTAAAGACCATAGTTTATCCTAATCTTTTGACACATATCTGGAGAGATACAAAACGATACAGAAGATATTGATTTATATCTGGTGAGAAATAAGAACTCAAACTGCCTATTTCCCTGTATATGCTGATAAACCTTTCACTAACTGCTGATGCGTGTAGCTGCCTTCTCATTCATATTCAAACATATTTATATGGAAGTATAACGCAATTGATAAATATTTTAAGACCAAAATACGTTAGCCATGTAAATGGAAGCTTTGGAAACATATAAAAGTTAACAAATTCTCGTATTGAATCTTCACTGCGGTGCTGTTGCGTATGAAACTGTTTAAATATATACCGACATACACATTCATATTTAAGAATCTTTACATGTATGTATACCTCAACGGAGAAAGGAATATTGGCATTTTCAAAATATTTATTTTATATAATTTTGATGTTTGCATTTACCCTAAATTTACAGAAGTGATGGCATTTTCATATAAATTTAACAATTACTGAAAAAAATAAAAATTTACGAAAGTTCATTGCACAATAAAGTGCAAACAAATGTCGCAGTGGAAAAAGTAGTCAGGCCATTTAAAAAATATCTTAAATATGTTATTTATGAAATAATTTAGTGCGAGGTCTTTCTGTACTTGGAATTTGTTAGCAATGCCCGAATTGTGTATAGTGAAGATACAAAGATAGCAAACGTGGCCGGCAGCTAAAAGTACAAGAACACACAACACCAACAAAGAATGACGCAATTATAAATTATAATGAAGTTTGGAACCTTCTGCCAATGTTTTGTAAGCAACACCGAAACGCTAAGTCAAAGCGAATCCAATGTTAACGTGAAAGAAGATCTAAAATGAATTTACATCAGCTGGGTGTATGGCTATATCACGGTGAAACACCAGTTTTCGTAAGATCACCGAAGTTAAGCAACGCCGAGTCAGTACGTAGATGGGTAACCTCTTGGGAATAGCAGATGCTGTAAACTTGGATGTGTAGGTGATATAATGGATAAGGTCTCGGAATTTGAAATCGTAGGGACGTGTTTCATTTTAAGTGGTGTTTCTTATATTCACTTAGCCACAAATATCCTTGGATACGGTATGAATCCACTTCCTTTTCTTGCAGATATGAGTTAATTAGTGGGGCTTGTACCAGTAACTCATTATTATCACTAGCAATTCTTAGAATCTAAAAATATTTTCTGTCTTTAAATAACATGTAAAAGTTTAATAAAGTTTGAAAAGACAAATCAATGGAACTTAGTTGGCCTTGCTCAAAGAAATATATGTAATGAAATGCACAGGAATTGTATGGCGAGAAGATAATTAAAAATCCTACCGGGATTTATTACTGGCGACCACAATCTTAAGAGTGAAAAAGAAGACAAAAACACAGAAAGGAAACTACAAGAACTCATATCAGAACGTAGAAAAGGAAAGTGAGAAGAAAGGGCTAAACATCAACTGTGAGAATACAGGGTATGGTTGTCAGCAAAAGGAACACCCAAGATGCCAACTTTGATTTGGAGAAACCAAAATTAAGCCAATACGAAACTTTAAGTATCTAATATTTTATATGATAACGGAAAACGTGACATCGAAATCCGAAGACACATTGGAATAGCTCAAGATGCCGTCCACAAGAAGCAAATTATTAAGAAACAGGAAAACTTAGCTAGGAATAAAGAGGACAGTAGTAAACCGTTATGAAATATCGTTCCTCCTATATGGCAGCGAATACTGGAAAATCTCACAGATGAAGAAGAAACAGAAGGATGCTAAGTTTACCATGGACTGAAGATATGAATTACGACAATATATATATATATGTATATATATATATATATATATATATATATATATATATATAAACAAAAACGACACTTATATTAAGAAGTAGAATGAGAATTTAAATTCCTATGACACATAATGAGGAATGATTGATTGGCGGCTTTAATATTCAGGGGGCATATCGAAGGCAAGACAGAAAAGCAGAGAGTAACGTAATGTGTAAATGTTTGGTAGAACAGGACAGGAGGTTGTGGAGAGCTATGAATAAGAAGAAGAAGAAGAAGAAGAAGAAGAAAACACCCTGAAAAAGAAACAGATGTTTCGATTGAAGAAGACTTGGGATCATTTTGAAGACCTTTAAGCTTCGAATCATCTTTGATGTGACGAAAGAAATATTCAACTGAATCCATGATCAGAAAATACACGCTCACCAAAGAAAAATATTATTGTGTCACGATTCCTCTGTTTCAATAACACGGGTTCTTATTACGTGACTGGAATAGCCATGAACTCTATCTCTGAATATAGTGAGCCCTAATTTTTTCTTCGATGCAAATGTTGGAGTTTGAAGTGAATTTCTCAAGAAAAAATGTTAAAATATCCACCGAAAGTAGCACATCAATTGTTTGTTCAGAAGGATGGGACAGTAGCCTAATTAATATTAAATCTTGAATCCACTTAGTATTAAATCTTGGATCCACTTGAAAATTCATGTCGGTGATCGAAAATATAAATCCATCTGATGGACTCCAGTTTTAGCAATGCTTTGCAGTGAAGTGATGACTAAGGCCTCAAACTACCATTCAGTAGGAATTGTAAAGGTTCTTTTTAATAATATCACCCCAAGTAAGGCAATAAACCCACTAAAACAGAAACGGTTACATTGTGTTACAGAATATGAAAAAAAAAAAGAAAAAACACAATTTTAAGGAGAGAAAGCAATAGTTTTTTATTGTTTAAAAGAGGAGAAGGGCCCCCTAAGTAGATTAACTAACGAGAAGGGAGCCTCTTTATTCAAAGATAACTCATTAAATAAAATAATATAATGTAAAATAAAATACACGACAGCGTATCTAATTATAGTCCTATTTACAAAATTAATTATGAAGTTTATTAATGATAGAATCAGTTGTATCAATTTAGATCTGTTATTATTATTGGGTTATTGAATTATTATTGAGTTATCTGGATTCAATTTCTTTTAAATATATTTTAAGTTTCATTTTAAATAAATGTTTGGAAGGAGAAGTAGTAATTGCGATAGGTAAATTGTTCGACAGCTTAGCTCCTAGATAGCGAACCGATCTTAAACCATATTGTAAAGTATTATTATGCATCAAAATCAAGCCTCCACAAGTAGATAGTCTTGTTAGATATTGATGAACAGATGAATTGAGAGAAAAAGTAGTTGTGAAAACAAGAGGGAACATTTTGTTAATAGACTCATACACAAAGTAATTTTAATTTAAATATTTCTGAAAGTCTCGTAATTTTTGTATTTTGGGAGATGGATAGAGAGTTTAAGAAAACATGCCGACAAGAAATAGCCCTAAATATTATCTCCAAAAAAATAGGATCAATCTTTCAATATATGACTAACGAAGCAGATTTTTTCCGGCAGTAGGTTGCTATTTCTTTCTGCAGTAGACCAGTTGTCATTCAAGGCTATAGAACTTGGCCTGTCCTGATACTTACTCATAGCTTGGGGGGGAAGAAGAAGTGGATTCATACCTTTCCCAACGGTATTTGCCCGTAACTGAATGCAATGGATTCGGCTGGAATTCGAACTCGGCTCTTCGATTCCTCAAACCGAGCAAAGGCATACAAGAACACTATAAGGATGCATGGTTCTTATATTAAAGAATATACCACAAGATCTTGGTAATTTTTTTGAAAGTTCACTGAAATGGCATTTCGAATTAAAATCTAACAAATTTAACCTTCTATATGCATCCTTTATCAATCCTAATCATACCATCAAAGGAATGGGGTATGACAGATAATATAATTAGTCTTATTTATATTGAGTGATAATTTATTACCATCGAACCACTTTTTAACAGCTTTGAGTTCAGTGTTAACAGTCTTTAATAGTGTTTTCGTAGATTTTGATTCACAATAAATGTTAGTATCATCAGCAAATAAGTAAAATGTTAACCTTTTTGATACATTTGGTAAATCGTTAATGAGAATGAGAAGAAGAAAGGGGCCAAGGACCGAGTCCTGCAGTACACCTCATGCAATTGTAGGAGAATTAATATTGCCAACTGAAACGTATTGATTATCAAATAAATTTGATTTGAACCAGTTAGGAATATTGCCTCTGATGTCATAATGATAAAGTTTTGACAATAGGATTTCATGTTTGACCGTATCAAATGCTTTCTGTAGGTCAATAAAAATCAAATGCGGATCTTATAGCTTCAGTCATGATTATCAAAGAATGACCAATATAGTGTTTGACTTGAAATCCAAATTGCACAGAATAAATAAATGCTTCGTGGTTGAGGAAAGAACAGAGACGTTTGTACATAAGTTTTTCAAATATTTTACTAAATACTGGTAGAAGAGAAATAGCTGTGGCGCTAATACTGAGTCTCCCTTTTTAAAAATAGGTATAACTTTTGGTAAGAAAAAATACCTTAGGGGAAGGACTGATTTTATAAGTTGAGTAAGAGGTTGAGAATAAAAGATCCAATAATTTTCAATAATTTAACCGGTATACTATTGGGGCCAACCGATTTAGAATGATTAATATTTGATATATTATCTGTAACTTCCAAATAGTTATTCATCAATATCTAACAAGGCTATCCAAACAGGTGCAAGAAATAAAGATTTTGTATTTTTATTAGAGAGGTAATGAAGAGAAAATTTAGGTGTTTTGGGAGTATTCTTTGATATAGTTTCTGCGACACTAACAAAATAGTCATTCAAGACATTGGACATCTCAAGTGGGTCAGATGTAATTACTGATTACTTTATATTACTGTTTTTAATATTATTTATAGCATACTAGGGTTTTTGCAACTAATGACCGATTTTATGCTAGACCATAGTTTTTTTTTCATATTTTGAGAGTTAGCTGAAAAATAATCGTAGAAATACTTAGTTTTGCTTACCTACAGTTGGGTAGCCACACGGTTTCTAATTTTTGTTGTAAATGTCGGTATTAGTTTCAGAGTTGTTTATTCTAATTTGCCTATAGGTATGATCTCGGATTCTCATGAGTTTTTATATTCTGTCGTTTATTAGTGGTTTATTCCTAAGTTTAATTTATTTCCTGGTAAATTTTCTCATTGGTACATGCATGTTGGTTAATGATGTAATATCACTTAGAAATTTACTAACATTAACAATTATTAACATTTGAGTTGTTGTTATCTCGGTATGAGAAGGCAATTTGATGAAAATCATTAATAAACATCAAATTTAGTGTAATCATATTTGTACCAATTCGATTTGGTGTGATGAGTACTTGCATTTTCAGGAACCCGAAATCGAGGAAAATGTTCAGAAATATGTGTCAAGTATTTACCACAGGTTATTCTGGCTCTAAAGATATTAGTGTAATTATAATCAATAAAGAAGAGTATTCGGATATTCTAGTAGGAATATGGATATATGAGAGGAAGTTTTTCAAGGAAAGATTTTTAATGAATTTATTTGAGGGGCTATGCGTGTCATAATTAAGAAGATTAATATTATAATCGCCCATGTTTGCTAGATAGATTGGGGGAGAATAGACTGGAAATAAGTAGAAAGGCTTTCTACATCTGAATTTGGATGTCCGTAAGTACAAAAATAGTATATTATTGTCGCTCTTGCTTTCAACCTCAAACCATATTGTTTCAATGTCGTTAGAATCCAGATAGTTTAGGACGACAATTAGTATAGAGAGGTTTAAAGGCTTTATAGGGTTTGATGAAGATCGACATTTAAATAAAATAATAAGAAAGAATGAAAGAAAAAAAAGAAAAAAGAAATGGAAACTGCACTACAAAACATCAATAATTAAATTAATAAAAAGAAATACAACTTAAGGTACAACACATTTAAATAACCATTTACCAGAATTTTTAACCCAATTTACATACAATGTTCCTCCAGGAAAGAAGCATGTATTTTTTATGTGGTTGATCAATTTCTTTTGAAAATTTATTTTTTATTACCAGATCTTTCTTGGGTAATTCTTCGTATAAGGGGTATTCCTTATCGAAAAAGCGTCTTTTTGATTTAACACTTCCCGTGTCTCCATCCGTCGAATGAAAATTGTAATAATGTTCCTGTTTCTTCCCTCCTCCTTCTCATCTACACGATGACAGTTTTCAATGTCAATCTCTTTGAATCAAATTCCTTAAAGACAGCATACTTTCTTTTTACAGTCTTCGTTTGGCGTTTCTTTTTATATTTCAAAGTCATAGATTTCTTGACCGTGAACGCCGTTCCATTTTCAAATTAGGGTTTTCACATTTATTTACCATTTTTCAAGGGAGTATATTTTTCTTTTGTGCTAGGCTTCTTTCATTTGCCTTGACCAATTGCATGTTAATTCCAGAATTTTGGCGCCCTTTTTAATAACATCATTTTTTAAATCCGTGATTTTAGAATATACTAAGTTTACAGTAGTCGACAATGTATCCACCACATTTGACAATGTTTCCATACATTGATACAGTCATTATATAGCAACCGAACTGTACTTTCGTCGCCGTTATGGGTGTCAATATGAATAGTATTATTTTATTCAGCCATCTCAGCTAGTTTCTTGTTGAAGTCACTAGTGAGTTTGAATGGGAATTTTTTATGCCATGGTGTTGAACAATTTAAAATAAGTAAAATAAAGAATAAATAAGTAGAGTAAAAATAAATAAAAGAACAGCAATAAAGAAGAGATAAGATAGCCATTAACATTGTATTTAAATTTTTGAAAATCAAAGTTGACTGGGAAGCAAAATGCCGGAAGAATGTTTCAGAAGAGATTACTGTGTGAGGGGGAAACTGTTAGCATATAACTTACGGTGATATTTAGTCATTTCAACTGTAAAATGATGAGACATTGCCGCACATCTAATACTATGCTTAAATCCATAAAGTCTAGGTACCATAAATGAAAGTTCATCTGAACAACGACCAAGTAATTATTTATAGGAAAGGCAGAAAGAAGCTACCTTTCTTTGGGAAAGTGACTGTAGTCGAGATAACAGTGACATGGGCCAATAATATTCTTCTTTGTATTTTATCAAGAATCTCTAAGTATACATCAGGAGCACCAGATCAAATGTGACGGCAATGTTCAAAGCAAGGGTGAGAGATAGACTTATGAATATGTAAGATTGATTTTGGTGAGACAACAAAGTGAATCAACTTTCCTAGCAGCAGACCTAACAATTAAATATACTTTTTTCAAATTCAAGTCAGCGACAAAGGTTATTCTGAGAAGGCGCAATGAATCTGGAGGTTAGCAGTATATATGCTGATAGAAGTTAAAAGAGTTCTCTCAGACGATTAAGATTCGTTTTGGAGGCATTAAAATTAATAAGGCATTCTTTGCCTCAAATTAACAACAAACTGTACATCAGTTTTTTAGATCAGCTGCCAATTTGATTTTAACGAAACGATCAGACTTACTATTAACACAGGAGTAAATAGTTGTTTCATTGGTATAGATACCAAGTTGGGAACTGATAGCAACAGGATGGTCATTGAGGAAAATTAGGAACAACGTAGATTCAAGGGTAGAGAGCTGGGGAACACTTGCATCAATGCAAAAAGATCTAGGAGAGTGGTAATTCAAGAGAATTTTCATTTAGCAATTCCATAGGAAAGACTGAATCAGTAAAAAAAAAAATCAAGAAATCCCATAACCTTTCAGCTTCTGAAAATAAAACCGCTATGCCAAACCTTGCTAAATGTCTTCGAAGTATCCAAAGCAACAGCTCGAGATTCACCAACGTTATCTAAAGCTTGGTAAACTTTTTCAGTAATAATTATTAATACATCAGTAGTTGACCTAGAGAAGAGAAAGCTATATTGCTTATCTGAAAGAAGATTCTGTGAGTTGACAAGCTTAATCAATTCAGAGTAAATTGCAGCCTCTAGTTCGTTGCCAAAAAGAGGTAGCAGGTTAATAGGCCGATATGTAAAATATCAGATGGTTCAGCTGATGCTACAGAAGAGGATTTCCAACAAGCAGGGAATACAAGAAGCAGCAAGGCATTTATCAGATCAGGAGAAATTTCTTAAAAAACTATTGAAGGTGGTTCATCAGGTTCACTCGTTTCTGAGGATCCAGTTTAGAGATGATATCAGAAGCTATGGACGGTGGTACATGCATATCGCTCTATAAAAACTCACTTCTAAATGGAAAATCAAGCAGAAATGCTTCAGATAAGTCAAGAGTAGAATTTGAATAGAATTTACGAGCATAATATTCTCTTTTATCAACAGATGTTACCGCCGCAAATTAAGGGGAAGGAATAGAAGACATACTTTTATCTAACTCACTAGGAGAGAGCCGCCAGTAGTTATGAGAACCAAACTTGTTTCAGGCTATAAGCTGACTAATTCTAGAAAGAAATATCGTCGGTGAGGACACGTTTACAATTATTGCAGGCAGACACAAATAGGCGCCTGTTGTGTATCACGCTGCTACATACATACACAGTGATTACTGTCTGCTATAGCAGCTGGACGGGCTGCTGTAAACCAAAGAAAAGATTGTGGTTTCAGCTGGTATTTACGAGAAGGTACAAAAGCAATAATGCCAGCTTTCACCCGAAAAGAAACTTCTGTGGCACAATTCTCAACAGGAGTATCAATCCACGGAGCGTCTGGAATAGTCACGAAATGAGTCCCAATCAGTGCGCTGCTAAAAGAATGTAGTCTTGTGAAAAGGAGATTATTTTCTAACAGACGACTCAAAAAAGAAATATCAACAGAAAGAATGATGCGAATTGCCAAGAGGACTGGGTTATAATGCTGAAGAAGAGCCAAGAGAGCAGGTAAGGAATAAATCAAGTAAAGAGGAAGTCTTGACGAAAGATGTTTCCGACCAGTATTAACAAGTGTGTGTGTCTGCATCTGAGATTGTATTTGTTATTTCAGTGAAAAATAGAAGTGTATTATCTATATTTTTATATGCATATCTATAGATGTCTATAGCGGAACTATACAATTCCACGGTATGTTTATGCATATGCAGGCATAAGCATATTTATGCAATCAAGCAGTAAAATATGCACATATATCTATTAATTTACACACACACATGCACACACATACATTTTGTGTGTCTTACTCGTTCACTTTCATTGGTTTATATGTATGTCATTTATATTTTAATGTATAGGGTACGATGGATGAAATCGTCTAACTTACGCAGAAATAAAAATAACACTGACATGTCATTTTAACAGATATATTTACCAAAATTACACAAAATATCTTGAAATACTGAAGAGTAAATTTACTCAACAAACTCGCCATTGGATTCAAACACGGCATCCAGACGTCTTCACAATCTCCTGCAACTATTCTAGACTGTCTCCTTGGCTGAGGTGGTGAACGCTGCCCCAATACTTGCCTTCAGTTCATCCTTGGCGTTAAAAGATTTTTTTTCTCCCTTGCGCAACTGTGCCCCATACATAATAATCAAGGGATTGCCGTCTGGGGAGTAAGTTAACCAGATGTAAGGGGTGATATGGTCGCAGAAATTTATGAGAGGCATGGCTGGGTTCTCCTGCTTGTGTGGCATGACGCAAACACCTGTTTCCAGACATAGGATCTTCCAGCAGCCACCCTCTTAACCCCTGGAAGCACTACCACTTCAAGGTACCATGTAGGCCTCCGTGTTGATTCAGCTGCTCTGTAGTAAGATGAATGCAAACATAACGTCTCTATCACTAGTGATCACTCCAAACACCTTCACAATTACCATTAGACTTATCCAGCTCTTTCCGAATCCTCTGCACTGTCCTAAGATTGACACTCACAAACACTGAAATGTTCGTATTGGAGAGTCCGACGAGATAGCCAAGCAGTACACCATGCCTTTTCTAAATTTCCGGTGGAGGGAATTGCTTCATGGTGTTCTTTATTCTCACAGACGGTACACAACTGTCCCTACTATAGTGTGCACTCGAGAAAATAAAAAAAACAAACATTGCGCATGCGAAATTAAAAATGGCGATAATTTACTCATTGAATATTGTATTTTCCTTTAGTTTTCTTTGATATTATACGAATCTCACATTAAATTATAATTCTGAATGCAATTAAGACTTCAATTATCTACGTTCATGGTACGCATCACATGCCTACTAAAAATTTCAATCCCAATCCTACTAGCCTATTAAAACCGTTAGGAACCACGTTTACTGCTAACATAGATAGCCTGAGGGAGGCCATCACTTTTTAGGCTGGTTTGAGTTCAAAGTTTTCCTTCTCCAAGTCCGGTTGCCGCTTCAAGACAATGAGAGGCCAGTCTGCCCTGCTATATAACCCATCGCTGGAAGACGATCAATTCCTGCATTTTGCAAGGGCATTGACGCGAAATGAACGAGACAGATTCGAGCGTGATCTGAACGCAGCTCGCATAATTCCCTTAAAATAGAATTGATCTAATTTAAGACTGGACTCACCAAGATATCCCACGAGATGAGGTTGCTAGTCATGGATCTATTGTAGTCACCTGTGTGTTTTTATGGATAACTACTAACATTATTTTAGCCTCAACCTAAACTATGTGGGGAACCATGTTAGGATCGAACTCATTACAGCATCAATAGGAGCACCTCGATGTGGTGTAATAGTTAGCAAGCTTGTCTTCCTAGATCAATTACAACTGAAAGGTGATTTTGATCCTCACTTTCGGCCTTGTGCTACATCAAAGTTACGCTTAGAAAATCACCATAATAGGCAAATGAATTTTTAGGGACCTCGACGTGGTGTATTGGTTAGTAAGCGTGTCTTGCCAGATCGGTTACGACTGAGTAGTGAGTTAGATCCTCATTGGGTGCCCCACAATTTCGGCCTTGTGCCACATCAAAGTTAAGCTTAGAAATTCATTTTATCTGGCACAGGTTGGTGGATTTATCATTTCCCAGTTGCGTCTTTGTCGTCGGACAGAGTGCGGCTCACATGTGGCTGTCCGTGAACAGAGACACAGCTGAGGAAAATAGATACTGTGAGGTACCTGGCCACGGGGACAAGCTGCCCGGGGCTGTACACCCCATTGCACTAATGAGGGGGATCGGTACTCATATCAATGCCAGCACAACCGACAATTGTGGTGGCTGGGTAATTTTTCACCTTCTTCTGGGTGTACGCACTCAAATTCCTAACGTTAAACCCTACCTCGTGTCTCATCCCGTCTCAGTGGGGAGTCCAGGGTAAATAACAATTACAGCATCAATAGTCAACAGGAGTAGCTCTAGTGTGGGTTTGCATAATATTTAATTATGAACAAGCCCATATTAATTTACGACCCGTGGGGATGGAACTCGCAAAATGATCAAACTTGTCCGATAGACCAGTTTGCTAACCATTGAGATATAATAAACACAGATGTATGTGCAATACCCGGAAAATTGACTTCGTTAAACACGAGCAACTGTCTGTGGGCCTAGATGACTAAACTCTACTTCCTAACGAGATACTTTCGTCTGTGGTTTATTTGTGCATATGTTGTATATATACAGGGTGCGATGGTTAAATTATCGCCATTTTATATTTTCCGCTTGCGTGTTGTTTTTTTATTTTTATTTTGTCGACTGCACAGTATAATAGGAACAGCTGGGTACCGTCTATGAGAAAAAGAGCACAATGAGACAATTAACTCCACTAGAAATTTGGAAACAGCATGCTGTACTACTTGGCATTCGCGTCGGACGCTCTAATACGAACATTTCAGAGTTTGTGAGTTTCAATCTTAGGACAGTGCAGAGGATTCGGATAGAGATAAATGATATACCTAGTCAACATCAACGTGTTTGGGGTGATCACTAGTGATGGTGACGTTATGCATCAAGTCATCTTCCTACAGGGCCTCAGACTCAACGTGAAAGCCTACATCAAGTTCCTTGAGGTGGTAGTGCTGCCCTAAATCAAGAGGGTGGCAACTGGAAGATCCTGTCTGACAACAGGAGCCAGCATCAAGCCACACAAACAGAAGAACCCAGTCATGGTTGTCAGGCAATTTCTGCAACTACATCACCCCTTATAACTGTCCACTTAACTCCCCAGATTGCAACCCCATTGATTATTATGTGTGGGACACATTTGAGCGAGAGACCAACAAAATTCTTTGTATCACCAACGATGAACTGAATAAGGATTATGGCAGCATTCACCGACTTGAACAAGACGACCGCCCAGACGAGATGCAGAAGATTCCGAAGTCGTCTGGAAGCCGTGTTTGAAGCCAATGGCGATTTTATTTAATAAATTTACTCTTTCGCATGAGAATATATTTTTATGTAATTTTAGTAAATATATCTGTTAAAATGAGATGTCAGTTTTATTTTCATTTCTGCGTAATTTAGACGACACTTTGTCCATCACTTCCATTGTGCAGTCCCGAACGTGTCACATCTCACATACATCAATGCTTGCAAAACAAAGGCATAAACAGAAACAATATATTTAAAAAAATAAAACAAAGGCAACTTTGCTATGCTTCTCAAATTCAAATGCTCCACCAATTTTGCAAGCGAGGATCAATAATCCATTAATCGAATTTACAATCAATATGTTTTCTTATTTATTTCAGGTATTCTATGCATAGGGTTTGCACGAATCGGTATGATCCCAACCGCCACGACTTTCCTCTCCTCCTAAACTAGTTTCTTTGTTAGTCTTTGTTCTTCTGTAGTGTCCTCATCCATTTCAATTGTTGGCAAACACGTTATTTTTTTTATTTCCTTTTCCTTTTCTAACATACCTACGACTTCGGTTGAGGATTTCTCCTTCTTTCTTATCCTTCAAGCGATGTTGTTTTTTTTTGTCTTTGATATGTTCTTCTTTGTGTTTGAGTTGGTAAGTTCTTTTGTCGAAGTATATCTATAGTTCCATTTCCTGACAAAAAAGAATAAAAAAAATCTGCCACTGTTTTGTTCATAAAACACACATAAAGCGCGTTTCTTTTAAAATGATTTATTTACTTTTTTGGCACATCTGAGCAATCAAGTTGATGGAGAACAAAGACACGATTGAATACAAAAGAGTAGAGACGATGGGAGGTGAATGTGTTGGCGATAAACAAATCGTGCTGCTTATCCACATTTGTCCCGTATCTGACTGAGGCGTCGCATTATCAATGGTCGAAACTAATTATTAAGAGACTTAGAATTTTACAGCGGGCTTGCTTCTCCAATCGAAAAATCGATGTTATGGAAAATTCCGTCTATTCTAAAGTTCGTACATTTGGCTGCCTCTAAAGTTGTTTTATATAATAATGCTAATATAAT
The DNA here is from genome assembly GCA_964036315.1 of Acanthosepion esculentum. NCBI lineage: Eukaryota > Metazoa > Mollusca > Cephalopoda > Sepiida > Sepiidae > Acanthosepion > Acanthosepion esculentum. Next base: position 50,464,203 of record OZ038478.1, read on the forward strand.
TCAGCAAGAAATGCTTTCTTCAGAAGATGGCTGAATGCTGCAGCAATTGTAAAACTAGGAGTATCACAACCAAGATGAGCACACTGACCTTCATTTCAAGTCATACAGTCCAAATGTAATTGTGCTTGTCGGTTCCTTCTTTAGTTACGCCCAGCTAATACTTAATAAAAAATGGACTATTCCGTTTTGATCACATGGAAAGAGGAAAATAGACGCTACTTGTTGAGAAAATGAAAGGAAGCAAGAAAGAAGTGAAGATAGCAGTGCCTAACGGCTGTTTGAGTGAAATATAAAAAAATGTCAATTTCAATTTTTTTTCATTTGTACCCACTTCTTAAAATATCGACCAGCATTCATATTTATGTTTGTTATTGCAACATTCCGTTAAGGTTGTTAAGTTCAAATATTTAACAATGCGGTAGGAGCATTTCTAACGATATTTTATTATTTTTAGTCATATTTTTTCTGATATGAATTAATTATTCATTTCGTAATGTTTCCCTCTATAGAAGAATATTTATGGAAAATAAATACACTCACACAAACACATAACAAATATCTATATGTAACACAATATATATACATTTTCATTATAATGTTCTTTGTGAATTATCTTACTATACTATTGATAAATCATCACATTGATCTGAATTTTTTAAACAAAATGTTCCTTCAGAACCTATACGATTATCAATCTCATATCTACATTTTTATGATCGGTGAATTTCTACGATTTCTTGGAGAAAAAATAGGTCTGTTTTTCTGTTGTCTTCCCTCCGATTTTAAAAAAAATGTTTTTTTCTCCAAGGCTAGCTGCCATCAAAGGTTAGAGAACAAGACAATATAACAAAGCTGGAGGAGAATAGACAAATTCATTCCGTTATTGAGTGCATTAGTGTATTTGAAAGCGGATTCTACTTTTCGTACTGATAAGAGTTTCGCTATGCCAGGATCTGACATTATACGATAGAATTTCAGGTTAAAATTTAGTCGGCAGTAGGTTCTCTGTCAGACACAGTGCACGTGAGTTTAGTGTAACAGTTACCTGCACGATAATCGAGACATGTAGACGATGGTCACTAGCATTGGGTCGTAGCCATTTTAGAAAAATGAATACTCTGAATTCAAACCATTGAGAATTTTTTGATTGATTGACTGATTACTTTTCTACGGCTTATCAACATTTTCAGGTTATTTAAAGCCAGAAGATATTTTTTTCATTTCAAGAATTTCGGTTATTTTATAATGGTATAGTGATACAAGCTTGGCGGAAAAGTGCATTCATAATTTTTCCAAGAGTATTTGCGCGTAAGTGAATATAACAAACTCGACTGGAATTCGAAATCGGCTATCCGTTTTAAAATTTCAAGCCATTATCCATTAAACTACACGCACACCCAAGTTTACAGCACTAGCTCCTACTAAGCGAACACCAATTTAGTTACTGACCGTTTCTTAACTTCTGTGATCTTACGGGAACTGATGCTTCAACGTGATGTGACCAAGTGAAGACACTGGAAAACCACTTCACTCTATTCTAAACAAGTCATATCAATTCAAAAAGATAATAAAGAAAAGGAATCCGTGGAAAGTCATGTTCACCTATGTCCTATGCGATATAGCGTTAAAGAGAAAATAATTCAACACAAACCAGGCTAGAAAACATGGTGTTATAAAAATAAAAATCACTTTCTAATTTTCATTTATTTTATGTAAATTAATGGAAATTGAATGGTGTGGCCGACAGTCGTCACAATATGGATCCGGTATCAGAACATAAAATTAAAATAACATCGAACTGAGAAATTTATTCAGTCTAAGGCGTAGATTGTTGGGCAGGAGTGGATTAAAACGTTATTTGTAAATTTGTAGTTATTGTGAGTTCAATTCCTAAGCAAGGCAATGCGTACTTGGACTCTGTAGAAATGGGATGAAGAATAACAGAGCAGTGCTAAATAAGTACTAGGTATATGTTTGACGTAATCAACGGAACGAGAAAAATCTAACCCCGTAGATTAAATAAAGCAGTTCAAAATACCCTGAAGGTTACTCAGAACGAAACGCGCCTTTGTTGTTATCCTGACATTTCGAACGATGGTACGCATCGTTCGAAATCTCAGGATAACAACAACAAAGATGGGACAAGAGTGTGCGTGTAAATAATGTAAATAAGAATGGCTCTTTATCCCGGAAATCCAGACAGAAAATCGTTCGTTATGTTTCGTTTATACTGCATGTTAGCTCGTGTACTGTCAATCAGGCACAGAAATTAAATTATGTGAAAAGTTTTATGACAGACGACGAAAGATATAACACAGTCATCTGAACAGATAAAAATGCGTTTCTATTGTTCAACAAAGTATTAAGAAACAGGAGAATTTCGATACAAGAAAAAAAAGCAATTCTGCAATGTTGTCTCATAACAATCCCATTATATGCAATGAACATTGAACATAATCTCTATCTATAAAAGGCAGGATGTGTGTGTGTGTGTGTGTGTGTGTGTGTGTGTGCGTGTGCGTGTGTGTGTGTGTGTGTGTAACGAATGCACGGCCGCAATTTTCGACGGATTCGCACCAAAATTTACATGCACATGCTCCAAGTTAGCGGAAAGGCCAAAACCGACGTTGCATTTCCCAACTCCCATCGGTAGTGGAAATAATCGATTTTTTCATGCTTCTACGGTAGTTTTCATGTAGTTTGCGGCCATTTTCTACTGGCTAGAGTGAGAGCCAACAGCTGGCTGCCACAAATATGCAGGAAGATTCTATTAGCCAGCGTGAGAGCCAACAGCTGACTGACACGAATGTTAAATAGCATGCTAGCAGGCAAAAAAAATCGATAGCTGCATTCGTCACAAGTGGGAAAAATTTTAATCTGCATGGCACTTTACTCCAATTGACTCATTTGCTTTCTTAAACTCAACGTTGATTCTAATTCCGCAGAACTGGGTTGGGTGTGAAAAAGTATTTGTTGTTAACATTCTTTTTTCATTCGGTTTTTCCAATTACGAGTCCTTTTTTAAAACTGATCGTTTTGTGTTCATTTTGTTTAGTTCTTTTTTCGTAACAGATTTAATTTTTAGTATAGAGCTTAGAAAAAATTCGCAGTGTGAGATAGGCAAGAGGTAAGGCATGTAGCAACATCAGCACGGCAAAGGTGACGCCTCTAAAGACTAGGAATGGCAAAAATATTTTAAGTCAAGTGATAGCGATTGCTGTATGAGTCGTACGATCTTTGAATCAAGCACGGGCAACGCCGGGCCATGCTGCTAGTCCTCAAATAAAGAGGAGACTTTAGGAAGCAGAGTTTTTGTTCTAGAAGACTATTCTGAGAATGCCATGATGGAAAATGTGAAAAGTAAGGAATCTTTAAAGAAAAGTAAAGCATACTTCTAATTAAAAACACAATTAGGCAGAATTTTTAGTACACCTAATGCAGAAAGAATGTTTGAAGAAATTGGTATTTAATAGGTTATATTGAAGGGAAGATGGGAGGAACGGAAGCATAACATGGTCCAGATAGGATAGTAAGGGGGGTACGCGGTGTAAGAGAATAAAAAGAAAAAAACTTTAAGGGGCGAGAACAATAAAAGAACAGGAATTAAGAAGACAGGAGATAACGATTGACATGCATTTACATTTTTGAACACAGATGTCAGATGGAAAACAAGAAGGCGGAAGACAATTCCACAGGCGAGATATGTGAGAAAAGCAAGTGTTAGCACAAGATTCACGGTTACATCTAGCCAATTCAACTGTAAAATGATGATATCTTGTTACCAAACTAGTACTAAACTTAAATACATAAAGAATAAGTACCATAGAAGAAAGTATATCAGAACAGTTGCTATGTAATTATTTATAGAAAAAGCACAGGAAAGCTAGATTTTTTAAAATCATTTCACTTCAAGCAAGGCGGGAGTGCCACTAGTATGCAGGGGTTACTGCGAAAGTGAAAGAAAAAACTGGGTATAGGTATTGCTATTTTAAAGGATAAGAGATGAACGGGATTCAACACAACAGAAGAGAAGGAAGGAAGCGAAAGGGAGTATCACTGTTAGAAAGTGCGAGAAAAGAAACTGTTGGAGTAGAACTGGGAGTTACATTTAACTATTTCAACAGATTGGTGTAGAGCAGTTGCCATGAAAACATTTGTAGAAAAGTCAACGACATGTCGGTGAGAAAGTGGTTGAAGTTGAGGTACTTGATTAGTTTTGGAGAGAGCTTGGGTTTCCTGAGAGTATTCGAAGAGGAACCATTCCATGCTGCAGAAATTGGTACAAATACTACGAATGTTGGGGAAAGAAAGGTTGAGGGGGTTAGGTGTTTTTTGGTGTACTGGTTTAGTTTTGTTGCGTTGGTTGCCTATCGTCATTGTGTTATTTTGATTAGAAAAGACTGAGAATAATAGTAACTGTCGGTCGTTTAAGGTAACATGTGCGGGCTGCGAATTGGTGCAAGCTGCAGTAAAGTCTGGTCTTGGTGCTGGCTACCAAAAGTTCTTGCAGGAACACTATTCTATGCGTGCAATGGCACTGCAAAAACCCCGATATTGTGCAACCGTTAATCAGAACAGCCTCTCTAGACGTTACCCCCAAGATTTCGAGTTTAGAAATGCGAGTCGAGATGCAGCAACCATAAAACTGCCAACACTGTAACCTCAGTATAAAGAGACGTAGCCACCATCCACTCATATCACCAAAAACTATTGACAGGCATCATTATTAAGGCCCCAGAAGAAAGCAACCTGGAACATCTTCCGAAATAGGAAACAAGAGATGAACCTCTAAACCTGTTCAAAAGAAGGGATAAGAGTATGGGCTGGGCTATAGATAGGCCTATATTTCATCAAACAAAAAAAGGGAAAATTGTTTCTTAATTTTTAACTTGGTATAAGTCTAAATATCCTTTACCAGAATAACGTTCCGTAGGTGATAATTTCAAACTCAAATATCAGATACCGCTTAGAGCTGTTGAGAAAATCTTGGATTCAACATTCCAAGGCGTGCAGGACACTTGCACATACATTTGTTTGTCAATTTATTGCTAAAGTCTAGTCTACTTTGTGACTATTGGGGTAGGAGTTTAAACTATCTCACTTGTCATGAAACATTATAACCCTCTGCCTTTCTCAAAGGCTGGAGCAAGTAAAAATCCTAAAAAATAAGAGGGTATTTTTGTAAATTACAAATGGATAAATATGTAAGATAGATTCTGGAGTATAAATCTAAACAAGTTTCCAAGCTGCAAATCTAAGCGTTAAATTCTCACAATATATATATCCTAGAAATCTCAACTGTCTTTTACTGTAATCATGATTTTCCTATTTGACTAAAGATGTCTTCGTTGATAACATATTCTGTTTTCGATATTTTAACATTCGTTTGTAGAAACACCTTACTCTCACATCAAGTTCCTCCTTTGTCTGTGAGGGAATTGTCCCACGTTTACGGCCATACAGAAGACGAGATATTACGAAGCAATTCAGTAATCTTTTCTTTGTTTCTAACGAAATCTTTCTATGTTGTAGTAGTTCGCCTATTTTCTGAAAGACTTTATTCGCTGTTCCTTCAGTTTTTTATGTAACATTTTCCGATTAATGTAATGTTCTTCAAGTTGTAAGTATTATTTTATTGGAAAGATTGATTATTTGTTTTCTACGGTTTATCAACCTCTTTAAAGCTATTTAAAGCTAAAAAAAATTTTGGATTGTAAGAATTTGAAAAAAAAAATTATTTTCGGATACAAGTTCGACTATTGCTGGGAGGCGAATAGGTAGATTAATAACTTTCACAAAGGTATTTGCACGTAAGTGAATATAACAAACACGACTCGAAAATGAACTTTGCTGTTTGCTTACTCATTCCAAGCCGTTATCCTTTACACCACCCGCACATCCAAGCTTACAAGAACTGTTATTCCCGTGCAGTCATTCATCAAAGTACTGACAAAGCTCAACATTGGTGAAATTCACTAATCGGACATGAAGCGATATTTTATCATGATCAGGCCATAAGACTTTATTGAAAAGAAGAAGCTGGCATTATGAACATCTTTCATCTTTATATATAATTAATTGTCTTAATTTTTTTACTGGAGAAATCGAGTGCGAAATAATTTCGAATAAGATCGACTAACGCAAATTCGAGTCTTAAGTAATTATTTAAAAATTGATTAAAATTCAGGAAGTGAGCTTTTTTCACGTTTGATATAATTTTATAAAATGTTGGACGGAATTCAAACTTTGGCATGGAGAAACGCCAGCATTATTTTGAAAGTACAAGTTATCTTCGTTTTATGTTCAGTTTTGTTGTAGCCAGATGATAATGGCTGGCTTTTAGAACATGCATTGAAATAATGCAGGATTCACTTTTTGAAGACATCCACATACCATTTGGAGATATCCATATTTTATATGTAGCTGACCTGATCATTCATAAAGTCAGCTGAATGCTTTCCACCAACGTACGCATTATTATCATTACAAGTCTGCCGAAATATCCTCCTCCTCCTCCTCATCATCATCATCAATATTATTACTAGCAGCAGTAGAAGTACTAGTAGTAGTAGTGGCGCTTGTTTTCGAATTATTGCTATTATTATTATTGAATGAGGTAACAAAAATTGTCTTTACTTCTTTTTATTTAACCTCCGTTTCTTTTATAATTCATCTCCGACAACTATTTCTTTTTCGTTTTTACTTTCGTCTGATACATTCTTTTCGAATTTTTAACTTCTTATTGGACAATGCCAGATGTGCAAGGGCGAGTGTAGTAAGACTGTGTCAGGGAATGTTTACCTTTTCCGAAACTCCATAGAAATTTCTGATTTAAAGTTGACCTTTCAAACACTGGCCTCTCGCACCACTAGCAAATACATAATCGTCACAGCAACTGAGAAAAATATAGTGGTAATTCTTTGTCGTGCTCATTTCATGTTCAAAATGATTCCTTTTTCCATTTTTTTGTCTTCTCTATCTTATAAATTCAAAAAGAACCTTCTTCGAAATCATCTTTATCTCTCCGTGTTATCTCGTCTTCCTTTTACACTCTCCTCAAAACCGACATTGGAATCCTCATTCTTACATTCTGATAATATCAATAAAGAAAGAATAGAATCTTTCTTCCTAAACACGTGCTGTTTGCTAAAATGTTCCTTCGAATATTCAAAGAATTTTTCTTCACTCTGCACTATTCTCCAAACACTCTGAAATGTTCGAACTGAAGCTTTCGGCGCGAATCGTAAGCACCAGTACAGCATGCGGTTTCCAAATTTCTGGCAGAGTCACTTGCGTTATGGTGCTCTTCTTCTCATAGTCGGTGCCCAACTGACCCTACTATAATGTATAATCGACAAAATCAAAATCGAATATCATGCGCGAAATTAAAACTATAAAATGGCGACAATTTACCCACCGCAGGCAATATATATATATATATATATATATATATATATATATATATATATATATATATCGTCTTAACATATAATTAGGTAAACATCGTGAGAGCTAAGTTTGTTCTATAAGACATTACTTTAGTAATTTATTTTAATAAGCGCAAATTATTTCTGTTACCACTAACGACGGTTTTGTGCAAAAAGTGAGTAATCTTCCATGATACATAGCGTGTTTACGTAAAATCAAATTTTAATTTAATTTTTTAAAATCATTTAAAAAATTTTTCGTCTTTCGAACTTAAGATATTGATCGATATAAATTATAAATAATTAATTTGAATATAAACAAAAATAATAAAATGAACAAGTCTCAACATATAGTTTTAAATCTACTTCAGGAAAACGCGAATTCTAAAACGCTTAACGGCCGGTAAGAATTTTGCACCTGAAGATTGCGTATCCGCATGAAATTCCGAGTCGTGCTATCGATGAAGGATATTATGTATATTTATAAATGAATTCTTAATAGCGCTGTTATATAACACTGAACACTGTTTTTACAACACCTGGAAAAATATATATGTACGTACGTGTGTATATATATATATATATATATATATATATATATATATATATATATATATATATATAAAGTGGTTCTAATACTGCTTTATGGCATATCATTTAAGATATTTTCAGTTGTTTACCTTCACACACCGCCAGTTTGTAGGTAGATGGGAGTGCTTAAAAGTTCTACTTGAAAGCAAAAAACTGGAAGAGAATTCCACAAGCGATTTGTGGGAGAGGTGAATCCGTTAGCCTAAAACTTACGGTTACATCTTGTCGTTTCAACTGTAAAATGATGCACATCTGGTACTGCACTTACATTCATAAATTTGCGATATCAAAAAGTAACGGTCATAAGAAAAACTATCATGCAAATATTTATCTAAAATGACAGACACGCTACATCACGTATATATATATATATATATATATATATATATATATATATATATATATATATATATATATATATATATATATATATATATATATATATATCACATCACCTTACATCAACTTAAAACTACCCCTCAATAGTGTATAAAAATAAGACGTAAACTTAAACCATTTTTATGCTTGGAAATGTCATCTGAGGAACAAGGAAAAGAACACCTTCCTGGGTAAATAAAAATAATCAATGAACCCCTAAAGTTGTCTATTTTCTAATTAAATCAATATATATATATATATATATATATATATATATATATATATATATATATATATATATATGTAAGTATGTATATATTTGTGAGTCGTGTAGTGTGTCTGTGTAGTGTGTGATTGTGTATGTTTTTCCCCTTTTAAATAACTTTGATTCCCATTGCTTTATTTACCGGCGTTAAAATGACATCCAACTGAGTCATCGACCGTCAGCTGACATATCCGACCGACTGTAGGCTGGTCGAAACACATGAAATAATCGATACCATTAGGAAATGGCTTATTATTGTTTGTGCAACAAAACACAAAACAACGTATGTTTGGACGTCAATAGACTCAACGTTGCCAATTAATTAGAAGTTGTTGGTTGTCGGAGTCAGGCAAAGCACAAACCTATGTAAACACAAACACCTACACCTACACACACACACACACACACACACACACACACACACACACACACATATATATATATGTTAAAAGGTATATTTAATTATACATTTCTGTATATATATGCGTGTTTAGAAAATAATATACATGTATGCCCATATGCACACATCTGTTTTACTATATATATATTATATATATAATTATATATGCATAATATATATATATATATATATATAACATATACATGTGCGCATGCATGAGTATTCCGTGCGTACCTAAGTATATAGCTGGAAATTGCATAAACAGGTAGGCAGACGCATAGAAGCAACCCACCATATATATATATATATATATATATATATATATATATATATATATATATATATATATATATATATATATATATATCGAAAGGAAAAACTTAACACATTTCGCAAACTTCACCCCACAGGTAGAATGGAAGATTATAAGTAAATCCCAAATCCCCAACACCTTCAGAAATAGATGTAATTTGTGTCTAAAAGAAAAAAAAATTAAATATAAAAATATTAGTCAGCTATTAAACCAAAAAAATGTGATCATATTTAAATGTTACCATAAAATGATAGTTTATATTAAAAAGAGCTACTTGTATTATCCTTTACACTTACGGATTTGATATTATATATATATATATATATATATATATATATATATATATATATGTATATATATATATGTATATATGTGTATGTGTGTGTGTGTATGTACGCATGTATATATCCGCTGAAAGTTTATGTATGTTTGATTAGAAGCATGCATGGGTGCTTATGTCATATCAGATTTTACAATAGAGATTAATGATTCTGTGGAACAACATTTTTTCCAGAAACCATTTATTTGTCTTCTCTAATTAAACAAAAAAGACAAAACAATTAAAATAGAAACAACTATTTCTACACTTGTCGCTTTAAGATTTCTATAAATGCATAAATATAAAACTTTCTAGCAGGAATCATTGGGTAGACATTCTTTTCTTGCTTCCACATTAATAAAATCCGTAACTCTATGTTAGGCAAGAATTCAATTATAATTACCTACTTTAGATCCAGGATCCCGGCAAAAATAATATAAAAAATCATACTTGTTGGAAGTTCAAGTGACTAATTTCTATCTAGGTAAAAATGGCTGAAGAGTCAGAATTGCTCGAATGATTTTTGATGAAAATGATTACGGAGACATTTTGGATTGCATTAAAACAGTGTTAACATCATCTGCACAATCTTAAAAGGATACTACAGTATTGCAAACACATTACTAGATATCGATTATTGCTCTTTGATTGCATTTCTTTTAGGTTAATATTGGCAGCTTTTCATCGGAGATATTCTAATCCGGGAGTCTCCAGCCGTAAGTAAAAACCGAATATAGAAATAGCTCAGAGATATTCATCGTATTCCCGCAGGAAGCTTTAATATTCCAATGAACGTTTTAAAAACTTTCCTTTCCTCTATACAAGGCTTAAAACCCACTCCATGTAAAGAAGTATTTTATGGGTTGTTCGTAGATAACGGTTGACGTTAGACTTGAAGAGATTAAGATTGTAGTGAATAGGGAAGAATCCTCTCGAGTGTTGTGGTTCTTAAAAAGAAGCTGCCTCAGTGGATCTCCCTTCTTACAAATGAAATACCAGATGAATTATGAAGATTTGATTCTCTGTACTTAGCATGGCGGGTTTTAGTTGTAATGTTCTGAACTGGAGGAACGAAACATGTAGCTCACTATTATATCTTCCTTGGAAATAGTGATAGAGAAGCGTAAGATTGCCGACAACTCTTGTGTGGAAATGGCGTCTTAGGATGGAAATATTCATCATCCACAAGGCCACATAGACGATTTTGAACTCTGCTTTAACGATTGAGCTATAAGATCATAGTGCTGGCAGATTATAAAATACAGAATTATTCTTTAACTTTATTATTGTGCGTGTATCATTTGTATTAGTTGTTATAATATTAATATGTTTTTTTCCGTTTTCCTCTGTTTTTTATTAGATAAAACATTGGAGTCAGTAACTATTTCTTTATTCATTGTTTTAGTTTTACTAATTATCTACTGAGCGTAACATACATGACGTGGTGGATAGTAAGTAACGAAATCCAAATAAGGACCTGTAATGTTATCAGTTCTGATCTGGCATCTCGACTTCAACTACTTTCCTGCCGTTGTAACGTGGCTTCTTTCTGTCTATTCTATAAATATTTTCATGGCAGTTGTTCTAATGTGCTATCCTCTTTGATACCTCGGCCACATGTATTTAAGCGTACGACTAGACTTTTTAATTATTTTATACACACATCAGGCTATTTTCAAAATCTTTTTGCTGAAGGTCTCATATCTCAGTACGATAAACATGTTTCCTTAACATGATCTCGTATTGGAGCCTATCAGTTGATGCCACATATCAAAAACGAACACACACTACGCTCAAACATCTGAGAAACTAGCGACAGATGTGCTAGAGATATTTTTGAAATGCATAATCCCTTTAGGATATAACCGTTCATAGCTTGCTGTTTTCTGAAACACGTGCATATTGTGCATTGCCTTACCACTTCTTAGGAAAGGTAGTGAAGTAGTTTCTCGTTGGATTCTCTACAGCTTTCAAAGTTGTTCTGCTAGACTGGTTTCCCTTCCAAGGTTAAGAGCCGGTGTGTGTAATGTTTTCCAGCTAGATTTCGAGGATTCAGTGTCGGGTTTTTAATAAGGACGTGGGAATACTTTCAGACTCTTAAGTTTTCTTAGATTGTCGTAGTTTGTCAGAAAGCCAGATTAGTGTCGTTTGGAGAGAGTCTTAAGTACACTACACGAGCTAGAGTATGCACAATTTGTTTTAAAAACAAAATCTCTAATCTAACATGTCTATATTTGGCTCCGAGGAATGTATACTTAGCCTATACTCTTTTCCACTCTCAGAAATTCCATTGTATTAGGCTTCAGCTGGGAATTTTTATGTACCATTCAACTTATGTCATTTCTCAATTCTAAAATTAGCTGTTCTTTCCGTAGGTTTTTATATAACTAGAACGCAACCCCCCCCAAAAAAAAAAACAACAAATATCAAACTGACTTGTTTGTGTCAGAATTGACTGAAAGATTAAAATGATTCAATCTAATTTTCTTTAATTTTTTTTTCTCCGTGTTCATTTAGTTATTTACTTTTGGTGATTTGGGAAAATGTGACAACCATACTGAATAAATAAACTTAAAGGACATGGATGAATTGCATATACAAAAAAATATAATATTCTAAGGCATATCACTGATATGAAGGTTTTAGAGAAATTCAACAAAGAATCAAATTAGTCAGATAAAGAAGACTATTATTCCCGAAGAAGCAAAGAGGAGCAGCGTCGATAACATAAGAAAAAGAAAAGCAAAATCAAAACAAAAAGAGGATGCGCAAAACAATAATCCTACCCTTCCACTTTTCCAATGTTCTGATTATTTCAAAACCACAGCAGTTCATTCTCTGTACCTGTCCAACTGATAGGGAAATTCTTGAAACGTACACACATAAAATAAAGAAATAAAAGCTTGGCGGTAATCCATGTTCGCGCATGCGCCGATGTACACAAAGTAAAAATGAAAGACAAGTGAGTTAGATTTCAATTCTGACATTGCATTTGGGTAAGACGAAAATGGAAGACAATCTTTTAAAATAAGCATATCTAAAACAAAAATGAGCTTTTCTTTTGTTTAAAAGTGTGTTCTATGAACGATACCTACTGTAGTTAGCAAAAAATGTGTGTTTACGCCGATATGTCGTGTCCCTTCTAGACATAAGTGATAATAATAATCTTAATATTAGCCGTGTCAGTTTTTGGAGACATTCGACATTCACTGGCCGAGCAGCCTGTAACACTGACGGTTGAATTTTATAAACTCTTTCACTATCCAGTACTGATAGGAGTTTCCTTTCTAAAATTTTGTTCGAAACAGTGTGGAACGACAATCTAGATCATGTCATTGTTTTCTTTTCGAGCTGCACGTACTATCCGTTTTAGTTGTTGCTACTCTATTTGGTACAGTTCTTTGGTTGTGATTATGTAGCATCTACGAGGTTCGAAGAAGTAATGAACTCTCTAAGAGCTAAAAGGCTTCATTTGCTTGAAGTCAATTTTAGTCACTGTTCCGAGAAAGAGGATTTATACTGCTGATAGTTTAAACATTTCAGAACGGGTCGGTGGTATGCATACTATCCATGTAAAAATCTAAATCTCTTAATGTTTTGGTTTTATAGCATCTTGCGATTTGGGGCAAAACTAATCTTAACCCAGCTTATTCTATGTTTAACTTCCTTATATCCTATATACTTGAATTGTTGTAAATGATCCATTCTCCGAGGTATATGAAGTGTTTAATATTCATTAATATCAAATCCTGGGTTCTTATGATGGATTCGGGTATGTGCCATCATTGCTTTCATTCTAGTTCCACGTCATTTTCCTGTTTCTTCATACTTTGATTAGCTCTTTATTTAAATAGTGGGTATCGCTGTATGTTAACAGTTTGCATATCGCTGTGTTACGCCATTTTATTGAGTATGATTTTAAAAAATTGTGCCACTGTTGTAGCTTAATACCGAAAGGGTGTTTAATAAATAACTTGTCAGCTAAAAACACGTGTACAGAGTTAAGATTACAAAGTCATAATCCTGAGTATATTCAACGCAATAATACAAATCCCTCGAGGAATATTGTTATCGTTATTACGGAAGTGAGCTCGAAGATCTGACGTGTGAATATGGAATTAAAATAGCTAAGATAATTGGAATTTAATAGTGAATAGTGCCAACATCACCATTAATGTACTTAGATGCCAAGCTCTGACGTGATGATTTCCATAGTAGAAGTCCTAATACGAATCGGCACTACCACAGCTGCGATGACTAGAATATTTTAAGTGCGATATCAGATCTCAAATAAATGTCAGGCTTTTCATAGTCGTACCAAACCTGATGTATGTCTTTAAGGTGTAGACGAGGAGAGTAAAACAGAACCATTCGAAACTAAGTGCTTTAGAAAACTGTTATTTGTCTTATTGAGGGCATGAGTCAAGAGAATATGTGAATAAGCTCGTTAAAGGACTTATGGGTTTTCAAGAACCCCTTGTGTCGATTATTTAACGGCAGAAACTAGATAGGTACGAACGAATCGTAAAGCTGGACACCATGATAAAAATAATTACGAAAGTGAGCAGCCGAGGGGTGACAGCGCAAGAAATGACTTATTAATCTAAAAGACACAGAAGTGAGTAATTTTCAGAATCCTCTCTTGACAGCTGTTAGCAAAAGGGAGTGGAGATATCTGTCTTCCGCGCCATATGTACAGCCAACGATTCCTAATGATCTGAGAGGCCGATGTCGAAATTCGAATTTGTTTTGGCTCTACCTATCTGCACATTATTCATTCATTCTAATTATATTAATCTATCTTTAGTCCACACATATGCAATGTTCTGATATCGATGTGCATATTCATCGAAATATTACCCAGTCAATTAGTCTACTTATTTCTTATTTGAATAGCAATTGCATTTCGGTAAGTTATTATACCAAGCTGAAATTCATACGGCAACGAAGATATTAAGCATATTGTAGAGAAGGAAATACAACTTCTGATTCAGACAGAAATTTAAATACAAAACTCGAAAAATATAGATATCGAAGAATACTTACAAATGATCGAATTCACAAAACTGTCTAATGGTAAGCGGAAGTAATATCTTAAGTGATAAACTTCAGTGGTTATTGTTAAATTTTGTCTGGAATTATTTTAATAGCAATATTTAATTTAAAGTCAGTAGACGTGTAAATATAGGCATTGATAGGTTTAGTGATTATGATGAGACATTTAAAAAAAAGATGAATGATAAAACCTAACTAGCCGAAAAAGAACTATTAAAAATATCTTGTATTTCTGAAATGCAAAAGATTCACCGACACTTGAAAATGTTTATCGGAAATGGGGCAACAATTAAAAGATAGTTGAAAGTATGTCTGAGTAATTTAATAGGTTCACTTAAGTATTATATTGTTATAAGGTTGTTCCTATTGTGGGAATGGCATCCGTCATACCCCCCCAATAAAAATGAGGTAAATATAAAATGAAAAAAAAAGGTCTTTGCTTATGAAAGCAACAGGATCGAGTTCGTTTTGATTCGAACGTGAATTAAGGAACATAAGAAATTATCGATGACATATAGGAGTGGGATTTATTTGCAGAGGGAGTTCCTCTGTCAAATTTGTAGTTCGAAGTTTTGCCTTTTAGTTAACACGCGTATCTTAAACTGCTGAGAAATATAAGTGTCTCTCTTACTCTTATTCCTTCACTGTAAAGGACTCGGTAAACATTCCTTACCAGGTGATTAAATTCAGGCATTTCAGACTATATACCTTATGCTATTTAACATCACGAGAATGGGATCTCTCATGGGGAAAATATATCTAATTCGATTTTCCGCAAGAGAAACCAACCTGACCCCAAGAAATCAGAGGAAACGAACATGACGATGCAACCGTTATGTTCCACGATCGGACAACGACATCGCTTACCAAACATCATTTTCGAGCTAATACAAAGATTACCAGTCGTACAAAGAATTTGCTGGTAGAACTACGGACATACAGCCTCATTCATAATCAACCGCAATTTAATATAGTATTACAACATCACATACTAAACGTGACTAGTTGTAACAGCAGTGTTTATCCTATTATAAAAGTACGCGCATTTTTGTCATGTATCTTAAGGAATTAGGTAATAAAAACTCTTTTCTTATTCCGTTTGTTTACTATTTGTGTAGTGCCATAACTTTTTGGGAAAGATAATAGTTTTTTTTTATGTTGGCTTCTCCTAGTGTGCAAACAAGCAAGGCTAGTGAAGCCATTCTACTCATCTATTTAGCCTATAGTTACATGGATAAGAGAGTAACTAATCTATTTCTCAAGATCGTTTATGCATAACTGAACGCAACCGATTGAGCTGGAATTTGAACTGGCCTTGTTGATTCCACTCTTCGCGATGATAATCCTTACGCGCATCTATAAATTAAACGTGGAAATGCAAAACTCTATCTGTATATATGATATACGTCATTCGCAACAGAATCTTCATAGTTTTGCTGCAGTTAAAAAACTTAGATGATGCCCATTTTGAATTTCAAATGCTATATGAATCATTTTGTAACTTTTATTCTCCAAAAATATCTAATCCTGATCTTTCAAAAGATTCTTACTAGTCAGTAGACTATCGCATCAGTGAAATATAGAGACATTATAAACATTATAAATTTGATCACCCTAACCATTACTTCTGATCACACCAACGAATCGTCCTTTGATCACGCCAACCATTACTTCCTTTAATCAGACTAAAAAAGATATCCTCATAATCACGTTAAACGTGATTTTGATCACGACATATATTTTCTTTCATAAACACTAAACCTGTTTTTCCCTTTGTTCAAGTCAAACTTTACTTCCTTTGATCACGCTAATCATGATATCTTTGTTCATAACAATTCTCACTTCTTTTGATCACTCCAAAAATCCTAACCTTTGATCACACCGAACATATTTATATGACCTTGCCAGTCATTACTTCCTTTGATTATTACTTCATTTGATCACACTAAACATGATTTCCTTTGATAACGCCAACTGTAATGTGATTTGAACAGACTACACCGCAAACATCATTAGAAACAAAAACATTTCTTCACCTTTAAATAGACTAACCTTAGAACACAGCCCAATACATCTATTAATTCACTAGAGATACATTTTTGCATTTATATCATTTTTGTATATTTATTATCTTGAATTATTCAAAGAAAACATTTTCTTGACAATATCACAATAACTGCCCGTGGAACAGTGTTTACGCGCGGTTCGATATTTACTTAAATATCTAATGGTGAAGATGTGTTCGCTAAAAAGTATACAAACTTTCATATATATGCAATAGAGGTCTACATCTACCTACATGGTATGAGTACTTTGGTCTTTATTTAATGGAAAATGATTCTCCGAAAATATTTTCATTTGTTAATTAGTCGTTAATAGCGACAAGTGTGAAAGAACAAAAAAATTGTTTCGAACAAAACTACATCAAACATCAACTGCAGATGTCAAAGTATTTCCGCTATAAATGCGATAATTGCGGTTTTATAATTGAACACAAATAATTGATTTCTTTTTTTCAACTGTCTGTTAATGACGCAGATATTTGTTGCCAAAAATAGGATGAGGGTGGAATGATTATCGTGATAATAATTAGTGGCATCACAGAACAATTATATAACAACTATATTATGACCAAGATGGAGAGGACACAGTGAAATAGGAATATTTTTTTATCAAGAGGACATAGAGAGAAGACAAAAATATATAAATAAGCGAAATTGGATGATAAAAGAAGAATAAGTAATATTATTAGCAACTCGGTTTCAGTCATTTACACACCGTCGTAATGTAGCTTCCCTGTGTCTTTTCTATAAATATTTTCATGGTCATTGTTCAGATGAACTCTTCGCTATGGTACGATTTTATGCCCATTACTAGATTAGTAACGTGATCTAATCAATTCACAGTTGAACCGCAACTTCTATGTTAACAGTTTCTTCTCGTACTTCTCGCTTGTTGAACTCTCTTCCGGTTCATGCATTCTGGCCAACTTTAGTCTTCAAAAATTAAAATGCAATGTCAATCGTTATCTATTGTCTTCTTAATTACTCTTTTATTGCTCTCTCTTCTTAATAATGCTTCTCTTTTTTCTTATTCTTTCACATTTAGTAACCTATTGCATCTTAGCCTTCTTGTTTTGAAGCTACTAACTCTAATCAATGTACACGAGGTGAATAAAGTTTGTTAGATGATCTTCTGTTCCAGGAAATAACTGTGTAATATTAAATAGTAGAATGTGAAAAGTTAAAAGGGATATCGGGATGAGTTCAGAAAACATAGAAAATATTGGAAGATGTTTAAATTTATTGGGGCGCTTGGAAGAATCCCTAAGAATTTTCGCAAAGGTTTTGTAGAACTAAATTTCTAAAGAGAGAAAACAAGGAATCATTCAGGACACCAGCATTAAAATAATTACCTCGAATACTGAAAAGGCGCATGGAAATTTCTTGAGGTCACTACTTAAACGAAAACAAAACGGAAACAAATAATAATAATAATAATAATAATAATAATAATAATAATAATAATAATAATAATAAACGAAACGATTGGCATGACCCTTCTAATATTTTGTAACACTTACAGAAGGAAAAGAAATGCTACACTGGCTAACAATGTTTAACAATATTTCGACATTAGGTCTTATACGAGTTTTAAAATTGCATACCAGTACAAATATATTTAAAAAAACACAAGTCTTTGTGCAAACACCGTGTTTCTTGTAATCAACACGATAACCTGAATGAAACGCACCTGGTGTAAATGGAAAGCGACTTTAATGTGAGTAACATGATGTGGATCATGCTCATCTTGTAAATTTCCGTTAGCTGATTAGTTACTAAGAGCAATTAATCAAGCAGATTAGTATAAATCTTTTGAAACTCTCCTGTCAAAATAAAAACGCATGAAGCTAATTACATATGCAAATTATTAAAGCCCCACTGCGGGGTTAGATGAACAGATTCAGTTGCTTAGTTTTCCGATATGATTAACAGTGAAATAATGACTGCCAAGTCGCTACGCGAGGACAGCCACCAAACAGGCCGTCGCGGATGGTACACATTCTTGCGCAATTTTCTGTCATACAAAGCTTGCGCAACACTATCTTTAAGGACACCTGACGTCAGAAAACTTCGATTCCATAGCAGCATACCAATCGAGATAATTGAAGTGTGACAACTTGGATCCCATAGCAACAAACCAATCGAGATAATTGAAGATAGTCTGTGCAGCAAATAGTAATTGAGTAATCAGATGGTAAGACACTGACGTGTTTGTTAATGTCTGAATCAGGTCACAACGACATGAACTCTACAATTGCTCACATGATTTGTTGCTCCTAAGTAGAACTCCGATCTAAATACTGATTGGATTCAACGCTTCTTAACTCCACTGACCAAACGGGAACTGGTGCTTTCAATGTGATTTGACCACACTATCCTACATGTTTAAGGTATGTATAAGCTTAGCAGTTTAGATACAAAACAGTAAATTGTTTAAAAAATAATTTCGAATAAACCTTATTGTCTTTCGTTAACACCATACTTAGTTACCTCCCCTGAAGTGTTAGGCAAGCCAATCACAACAGCATTTTTCACATCACAAATAGAAAAAATGACCTTTCAGATGAATACAGCAGTATGTGTTTCGAAATGTTGATGACATTGTGCCATGTTGAAAGTAGTTGGAAAGAAATAATATGTATCAACACTGTATATTTGTCTCTTTCTTTAATAATGACATCAAAATGTTTTCCCCTGTATATGAAAGGATTCAACTGAAAATAAGTAGACAAAACTTGTTTAAATTATTCAATGAAACATATTTCAACACACACACACACACACACACACACACACATACACACATATATATAATCATTATTTCCAAGTTCAGACAAGAAAAAACATTCCGACTCGGCTGCTTTAACAATATCACAATTCAAAAGACTAAGTAACATCATATAAACTAATTCTAATAAACTTTATTTTAAATAACAATCTTAGAAAAAAATTGAATAATTAAATAAAATGGATAAATAAAGAACTTGAGAATAAAATTTATTCTTTTTCCCACACAACCTTAATCTCTTATGACCTATATGTTATGTCCAGGAAAGGAGTAGAGATATGTAAACTATTTCAAATAAATTGAAAGGCTTCAACATTATTTTCAATCAAAAGCAGAGGAACACGTTTGTTCATGAATTCTACTAAAGATACGCGTTATATTCTGTGAGAATCCTGTGATAGTTGATTTAGTGCTTTTGATATAAAAATGTTCTGAAAAGTCAATGCTCAGCACGTGTGATTGTTAAGTATTTATTTTAATTTAATAAGCGTTCTGTGTTTGTCAATGTGTATATTGATGTACTTGTTTTATTTATTATATCGTTTTACTTTATTCTCATAGGTACACAAAATCTCTGATCACGTAAATGTTTAACAATCTTTACTGCTTTAATTTGTATTGGTGTGTGAAAATCGAATTTGCTTCTACACAGAGGGACAGTCTAATTAAACTTTGCGACATGCAATGGCAGCCATTGTGTTCATATAGACTGTATGTGATGATTATTATTCATTTATTATACGGCAAATTTGATGTGGAAATTTATGGTAATATGAAATTATATGACAAAAAATCAATGGACATAAAAAGATGTATTTTAATTTTAGTCTGATCTGAAATGAAAGCTGATTTTTTAAACACAAAATTTTAATTTGTGTCCTAATTCGGAATATCCTGATTTGTGTGCTAATTCGGAATATCATAACAGATCTTTGTCTTATCGTTTTATCTTTGCCTTCGTGAGCAGCATCATTGTCTTTCATCGAACATGTTTAATTGATTCAAAGATGACACAACAATATGATTAACAAGGACTAACGTAATTGGATTAATGTCTAGACTAGGCGTCCGATCATTAAATGGTAGCCTGTTGAAAAGGAAAGAACTCAAATCATGGAGAAGGTGATGAGTAAACCATACGACCATGTTTTTCAAGAGGTCATAGCAATTCACAGATAGTAAAGAAAAGTATTATCTGGAGGACCATGATCGATTACATTCTAAAGCCATAAGTTATTTTAAAAGAATAGAAGTTACCATATAAATTATAATTAAGCAAACTTCTGCAAACATGTAAATCATAGTAATTATTATAGGAGTAATATTAATGATAGCAATGAGAGAAAAAAATCAATCCAAAACAGCGTTGATGAAATAATCAAGAAAGGCTTAATAAAAAATAGTTACTCCTTGTAATTTTGTATAGCCAGTAAATGAGTAATAATATCCCTTTTATTTAGAGTATTTAATTTCTAATTTAAAAAAAAATGTATAGAGCGTTAATCGGCTTTGAAAGCAATCATAACAGGATTTTTTTTATTCAAGAGAAAAATTACACAACAAAACTGAATACATAGCGATTCACATATTATAAAATAAGTGAATTCATAGAGACAATTATTGCCTATGAATCATGGCATTAATAAAGAACTCCATTCGCAATGTTAAACTGAAGTATAGTGAGAGTTATATAATCGCTGATAACGCCACACTACGCCTGATAACAAGTCTATAATAAGCTTCAATAGTTATGGGTTAAATAGTAAGACTTGTATCAGAAAATCATTATTATCTCCAGAACATTCTAACAATCTAAGTATATGTTTCGGCTTTAAATAACCTCAAAAGGTTGATAAGCCAAAAAAACAAATCAATCAAATCAACTGAGTAGTTTGTTGGTATATCTATCTGAGTTGTGCTTGTTGGTTGAGGTTGAATGGAATTTAAAGTTAGTTCTGTAACATATCCCGGGGATTCTTATTGAGGATTAAATCTAGCGAGCATGGGGTTTAGTGGTGTACCTCAATATATACCGACTGTTGCTACTTCAAGTGTATGTTTTCGTAATCGAAAAACTTATTGGGATTTTGAAAAGAAACCTTTTTTTATTAATCCATGTAGATCGACAAGTTTCATTCCGCTTTCCAAACTTAAGGGATATTTTATATCAGCTAATACATTTTTATTCATTATTGTCTAGCTTATCCATTTCTTCTACTTAACAAGATTATTTCAGTGTTCCGCACTGTCAAACGTAGGGATTGGACACACAACATCCAAGGAACCAAACGTATTTTAATAATTTGCTATAATATTAGACTATGTATCTCTTGAAGTCATATTAACTGATACGAAATATACGCTGAGCATAAAAAATTGGAATAAGAAAAATCTCCGTAGATGGAATAAATTGTTCGGTTTGAAGTTCAGAGACAGTTACCGAACGAGAGGAGAGACAACTGAAAGAAAAAATGTCGAAAGGCCCAACGGCTGAAATGTTGTAAAATGAGCCTGTTGATACCGAATAGAGACGCATAATAACGATAATTCCTCATTCCAACAAAAGAATCTCATCTATTTGTTTATTTTTTGTTTTTTATCTACAACATTGTGAAAAAAAAATCATAAAATTTAAGATGATGGTTTGAAAAAGCATGGCGTATTTTAAACAGATTTTAAAATTAAATACAAAACTGATAAGCTGTCTTAGTTTACTTTAATTAAATTGACCAAGAAAAGGTGGGTATTACCAACTGACCCTCCACTCCCGACAGGTGGATAAGCGTGACTGGGGGCCCCAGGCTGTGTTTTTTGAACCTGACTATCTTGATTTTCTTCTACCTATATTCGTATATGTTACAAATTTATCTAAGCACAACTGACTATAAAAGGATGAAACATGTTCGTGATTGTGACGTCAATCTGGAATCTATTTTTTGTCGAAATCCGTGAATTTCTTTTACTCGTGCTAAGCTTCGAAAAAACATTGTTTCAAATTCACTATTCTTTTTATATATAATGTTGAATGTGTTAAAATTATTCAAATTTTTCACTAGAAAAATCTCAAGACATGCCTTTAATAGACACCTATGATATGCCGCTAATTTGTATTTAGATAAATTGTATATATTTCAATTTTTCTAGTTGAATTGTTCATCTATATAGCATATGATACATTGTTGTACATAATTAGATTAAATAAAATTTGTATTTTATATGAATGTACATTATAAAAATTGTAATGTAGTAGAGTGAAAAAAACTCGATATGTAAGTTGCTGGAAAGATTCTTTTTTATTATATAAAATCCCTTATGAATCATGAATAATGTAACATTTGCAAAAGTTGTGTTCTTATAAGATAACTTTGATATTTACTATGTTTTATTTAGTGCAGCATAAACTCAGAAATGCGGAATACCTAAAGAGGATAAAACACGCTAAAAGAAGATGGCGGACCATGCGTGCTACTTCAAGATGAGATGTACACTGATAAGATTACAACACTTAAGAGCTTTCTCCATAAAGTCCAAAACTATAAAGAAAATGTGAACTTAAAACTTCCCGAATTTCTTCATGTTTGCGTCTAAGCCGATTTATAACATTAAACAATTTAAAGATATGAA
The DNA here is from genome assembly GCA_964036315.1 of Acanthosepion esculentum. Taxonomy (NCBI): domain Eukaryota; kingdom Metazoa; phylum Mollusca; class Cephalopoda; order Sepiida; family Sepiidae; genus Acanthosepion; species Acanthosepion esculentum. The sequence continues at coordinate 50,487,426 of OZ038478.1, forward strand.
ATTTTATTGTACCGTGTAAGATATTATACACGCTAGGATTGCAAATGCCATCGGAAGCGATTATCTGTGTAGTAATTATAGAGATGACAACATGTCCTGTTTAGGCGTATATAAACAGGTAAAAGTCCCGGATTTTTTCGTTAATAAGAGTATTACGAAAGAAATACTTGACGACATGCACAGGTCTACATAGACTTTATTCAGAAGGAAATAAACGTAAATTTTATATAAAGCAAATGGGAATAATAAAAATAAAGATCAAAGACTATATTTAACCAGCTCAAATGAAAAACGTTGCATAACGAAATCGAGGAAAATGAGAAAAAAAAGGTTCTTTTAATAAATAGATATTAATTAGGTCCTTAAACGTCAAATAACTTAAAGACTAATACACAGAATTTATTTTCGGCGAATATTTTAGAAATAAATAGAAAAATAACAGAAGAGGACACTTATAGGAAAATAAATAAATAAGTTTTCAATTTACGCGATTGAATTCTGCTTATTTATACTCCTTTACAATAAATATATTTTTCAATTTTGTCTTCATAATTTATATAGAGTGGCCAGTGAAAAAAGAGAACATATTGTGTGTTATCTAGTAGTTTTGGAGACCTTTCAACAATAATTTCATTTCCTTAAACACTTCTCCGTATTTTTTCATCAGTCGAATTCTATCTATCTATCTATCTATCTATCTATCTATCTATCTATCTATCTATCTATCTATCTATCTATCTATCTACGAGAAAGTACAAAAAATTCTCGACTCAAGCAAGAATAATTTTCCAATCAATAATTATGTATCTATGAAAATATTTTGAAATTTGAACATTTTTTCCAGTTTTAGGGAGAGGATTCAACCTTGAATTTTCATTACACTCACGTAATCTCCAAATCTATCTATCTATCTATCTATCTATCTATCTATCTATCTATCTATCTATCTATCTATCTATCTATCTATCTTTAAAATTCATCTTGAAACGGGTTCTAATATGTTCTCTGCTCGACTAAGAATACCTCCCTGTTCCAAAAATCTCATGTTTGGTCATTTGGCCAGATTTTAGAAATTGGATAAAACAAAAAAAATGTCGGTATACTATCGTTTCTTAACATATATCTATCCTTAGATTTCGCTACGAGTTCTCTGTCCGACCAAAATAAAATATTGTTTAGTTATTAGATCGGTGTATTGGACTCTATCTATCTATCTATCTATCTATCTATCTATCTATCTATCTATCTATCTATCTATCTATCTATCTATCTTACTCGGCATCAGCATTTATGAGAAAAATATTATTAGTTAAAAATTAAAAACAAACAACCCAGTTACCACTTTTAAGCAAGCAACACAAAAAATGTTGAACAAAAAAAAAATCAACATTAATTTAGTGTGATGAATATAAAGTTCTAGATGGACCTGATGACTGGGTTAGAGGCTTCGTGGATATAGAATAACATAAAAAATAAATGTGGGGAGGTAGAATATCTTTTCTCTCTCTTATTTTCCCGTCTTACAAGTGTCCAATGTGGCTGCCATCTTTGACTTTTCTGGTGTGTTGTTATTTTAGAGGATAAGGTTAACTGTCTTAAATTTTTTGTAGTAGATAATTAATTTGATTTTTTTTATTCGGGTCAAATATAATATTTGTAAGTGAAGACTCATCTTTTTGCCTCTTAAGGAATTGTGTTCCTGATCAAACCGAATTCATAAATAATTACAGACCGCCTGACTATTGCGTCTAGCATGAAACAGTTTTTCGCCTCTGAGTGTTGACTTCAATGTTTACTTTTATATTTACATACGCTCTATCCCTGATATTGAGCACTTTATCCTATAAATATAGCTACCTTAAAAATATATATATATATATATATATATATATATATATATATATATATATATATATATATATATATATATATATTGTGTATTTAGGCAGCAATCCTTCTTTCATGCACATTTCATTGATTACGACAGACAAGGTGCTTTTATTTAGTTTTTTTATACAATTTCTCATGCGATCTAATATTTCTTTCTTTTAAGATGATAAATTATATAAAAACTGTCCGAGTGTTCTTTTTATCCAAACGCTTTCGGATATACAATTAGCCATTATCAAGGATTAAATATTTTAACTGTTAAATAAAAAATAGTTTGTTGCATGTATGTTTTATAAAATGTTTTCATTTTTCAAGACACTGTCAAGATCTTGTGTGCAGGTTCATAGTTAATATTATTAAGTGTTGCTTTTTTGTTTTTATTAATAAGGCTTCCATTATTTTTAGCCTTTTTTGCATGTAGATGATGCTACTATATTAGTGTTGTCAACTTGAAAATGGCTAAATGTATAGACGAAAGCGCTCGAACAAAAAGAACATTCGGACAATTTTTATATAATTTATCATCTGAAAAATTATTAGATCGCATGAAAAATTGTATAAGAAACTAAATAAAAGCACTTTGTCGTATTCAATGAAATGTGCACACACACACACACATATATATATATGTATATATATATATATATATATATATATATATATATATATATATATATATATATATATATATATATATATATATAACATTTTCTGCGAATGAAAAAACTTTTGAAGGAACCGGCAACCTAATCCTAAACAGGAATCAAGTGATAAATCTTTACTGCTTTCAAAAGAACAGGGGGGGTGTAATCAGACGATAGCGAACCTATGCAACGCTATTTTAGAAAAATAACTAAGAAATACAATTTCAAAGTTAAGTCTGAGACGTTAGAAGTATAGAGTTGAAGCAGAGCTTAGAAAAAGCCGAAAACCCAATTCTAAACAGAAAACAATGGATAAACTCTTCTGTTCAAAATGTTGGTGAGGAGTGTGAACCTGACGATAGGCGAACCTGTCTAAATTCTCGTACTTCCAACCAACAAGTTCCTATCGTCCACAACTCAAGCCTCAAAACACCCAAGGGATTTCTCCTGTAGACACATTTAAGAATCCAGAAAAATTGCTTTTCTCTGCGACCTCTCAAGTCGCAGAGAAAAGCAAACTCTTTAAAGATGCCCATTTGACAATGTTTTTCTCCTCGAAAGTACAGCTCGTGTATTTAGCGTGAATGAAAATGTTTTCTCCAACTCCATCAATTTGAAAATCGATAATCAAATCGCGATTACAGACTATGATCTCATTACCTCGTGTGACGCGTAAACACGACCAATATTTAAATTAATTTTAATAAATATTAGCATCGCCTATCGCAATAATTAGGTCAGAACTCTATGGATTCACCGGGTAGAATGCCATCAGAAATAACATCCACCTATTTTAATATCAGATAAGGGCTAACCCACTTAACATAATAAGTATTTCTTTCTTTATCTATTTATTTATTTATCTGCCTGAATATATTTTCTTACTATTATTTTTTCTTTTAGCTAAATTCCTGCAAATAATGCAATGCTTACCTGTTAATGATGTCACTTATGTGCCATACGTGATACACGCGTATGCGATCATCTATCTTTCGATACGTGACTGACGAGGCTGATTTTTCCCACAGTAGGTGGCCATTTCTTTCTGCGGTAGACCAGTCGCCATCCAAGGCTATAGAACCCGGTCTGTCTTGCTATTTATCCATAGCTGGGGAGAGAAGAAGCGGGTTCATACCTTTCCCAAGGGTATTAGCACGTAAGTGAATGTAATTGGTCTGACTGGAATTCGAACTAGGCTCTCCGATTTCTCAGTCCGATCCGCTATCCACCATGTTAGTTATACTAAAGCTACTAGACTGCTATTACTTGCTTGTAAAATCCTCATGTAGATGAGTGTTATCTTGCCACATTTATTCGATTCTGTATGTTATTTACTTATTACTCATTTTACAGCAAGCAAAGCAGTAAAACCACTAAGATGCAAGGGTTAATTAGTGTGAAAGAATATAAGAAGAACAGTATTATTAAGCAGAGAGGAGAATAAAAGAACAGTAATTAATAAGAGAAAATATAACAGTTGACACTGCCTTTAAATTCGTTAAGATCAAAGTTGACTGGAAAGCAATAAACCCTAAGAAGTGTGAGAGAAGTAACTGTTAACATAGAACTTACAGTTGTATCTACCTATTCCAACAATAAAAGGGATGAGACCTAGCTGCCAATCTAACACCGCGCTTAAATTCTTAAATCTGGGATACCAAAGAGGAAAGTTGATCAGAGTAATTAGTACGTAGATGCAGACTTACGTTAAGTCTGTAGGAAAGTGACTGAAGCCAAAATGTCAGGTCAGGAACGATAACATTGCAAATTCTACTTTAGATTTATCAAGAATATCTAAGTATATAGTAGAAGCACCAGACTAGATGTAGTTTGTCTGTGCAATTGTGCGTGTGTCGGTGTGTGCATTTTGAAAATGTCAGCAGTGTAGTCAGGAAGATCAGAAGGAAGAGGTGATTGTTTTCGTGTAAGATGTCACATTTTTATTTCTTTGCGCAAACAAATAAATCATAAAAAAAGTAAATAGAGGTAAGCCAATACAATATACAATTTAAAACCAGGAAAATATTAAAAACAAGCATAGGATTTCATTTTTAATATATTGACTTATTTAAGTGTAGGCTAAAAAATTAAATGATGAATGCTTGGATATACATCTGTAGTAGTATTTTCTTTGAGGCAAATAATTTCAACGCCGCAAAAGTAGAATCGTGAAATTCCCATTAGAAACATTTCGAAGCAGTTTTCGATTAACACTAATAGACTTGGGAAATTTATCGTTTGACAGCTGACAATAAACTTTAAACATTTTAAGAATAAATACGTCTCATTCTTCTTACATTCTGTTAAATGGCAAAAGTAGTAAAACCAAACAAGACAAAAAGGTAAACCTTTCAAAATTATAACCGCCATTCTTCACATCAAATTGTTATTCAAAATAATGCATTCAGACCATATTCATTACTTCACCATATTGTTGATTTGTGTGCATTTTAATGTGTCAGTTTGTTTTTGTTTTTTAATTCTGTGTCTTATTTTCCTTTTGATTTTCACCATCATTGCTCTTCCTGGTGTTTCTCGATCTTTCTTATGCATTTTTATCACCATTCTCCAACTTTATATTTAATCTCTTTGCTGCATTATTCCGTTACTCGCCTCTTACAAAACGTTTGTCATTGTTTAAGTATCACATTTGTTTAATATGTTTCGCTATTTAACGATTATTTTCATAAGGAACAGAAGCCTCGGGTCAGATAAAAATACAAAGGAGGTTACACTTTGCTTAACAGATATTTATGCCCTCCAGTGTATAAGGCACAGAAAATACTTAGTTTTATAAGCGAGCCATTCACAAAGTTCGTCGAAAATGGAATTAAGTTCAATATGCTGACATGCGGTGGAAAAGCTCTATTGAATCAATTGAGACCTTTGCTTCTAGCAATGTTGATTCACTTATTCGTGTAATGTATTCTACCCAAAATATATATTAGTCATCTATAAGTTTACTATTCGTCCATGTATTGAATCGAGTTGTCGCATCTAGCCAAGTGTTCTGCTTTATTTAGAGATTCTTGATAAAGAACAAAGACTAATCTGCAATGTTACTGGTCATGACCTGACATTTCGGCTTCATTCATTTTCCCACCGCCTGAAAGTAGTTTCCCTGTTTCTTTTCTAGAAATACTTTTCACGTTAATTGTTGTAATGAGCTTTCATCTTTGATACGTATTGTATGAATTTAAGCGTACTATTATATTGACGACAAGGTATCATTATATTACAGTTGCTATAGGTAGATGTAACCGTAGGTTTGATGCTAGCAGTTTCCTCTCTTGCACTTATAACTTGTTGAGCTCTCTTCCGGCTTCTTGCTTTTCAGTTAACTTTGATCTTCAACGCAGAAAACATTCAAGACGTTGATCCCATGCGTTTAAAATTTCCACTGAAAGCTCTTCTCAAGTCTCCTGTTTATCTGAGCCTAGCATTATCGGTACCTAACGAGTCAAATTATTTTTTCAGGTTAAAAAAAATGTGGGCTGAACCAGTTGATATGTTGTCCTGAGTATGACAACAAACTACATCCGGAAGCAAGTCCACTGATCGGAAGACTGAAAGTTTTGAGGAGAGTGGAACCACAACTTAACTTCCGTTGTTCCTAGATTCACCCCGACCAGGATTAGTATCATCTGTAAGGGTTCCATATATGGGCAAATAATGAACTCCCAAACACAAATCAACAGTACATTTTAAAATAAAATGAGCAACTATACCATTTTATAGCAAAATGACAATGCAACATTAAGAAAAATATAAAAATACATTTTTATAGTAAAATTTTATGATCTACATTTTATGATCTACAAACTATATTTTATGATCTACAAACTATATTTTATGATCTACAAACTATATTTTATGATCTACAAACTATATATCTAAAACCATATCTTTCAATCTGAAAGTATAAAATTATGTACAAATTATCTGTAGTTGAAAGCATAAAATTACATGCAAAATATTTAGATTTTTGCCTTAAATAATCCACAGAGATTGATATGCCACTAATCAAAATCAAGCAAGCAACCAACAAGCTGATATGTCTATGGCGTCGATCTTTTATTTCTGCTATTTATTATCGGTTTCTCATTTAAATCTCGAACAGCATCAATTTTCTTTCCACACACACACTCATGCCGATTATATGTAAATCGGTTCGTCATCTTCAAATACGTCACTTTCTCCTTTTTCATTTAATTGCTGATTCTTTCGAGGAATTTTATAAACAAAGAACAAATAGTATCTTTAGTCTTGCAACCATGTTTCACCCTTGTTTGATGTTAATTCTTCAATTGTGTCAGGATATACGCTGTAACATCAGCAAGAGCTGTTTGTTTTCACACTGGCGTAAACTTAATCTATTGACTCGAAATACTTTGCTTTCAGCGTTTTTTTTTCTAATAATAAATAAGTCCAAGTTTATTAATAAATGAAATAAATAATGAGTATTAAACCATTTGCATAGTTTTCTTAGAACATGATTTCCGGCGAAATATATTAATACTTCTTATGTATGACATAATACAGCGAGTTTTTCAGTACACGACAAGACAACTTTTCATTCACCATTTCTCTTGATGCTTTTTTTGCTTCGCACTACTATTTGTCGTATACTTCTGTATACAGGGTTCAACAAAGTAAAGAGTTTTCTCCGTTTAAAACCATCAATGAAGTAGAGGTAGAAAACTATAATTAACATCAGAATTTTGTAAACCTATTATCAAAACCTGATGTTTATAAACCGGGTAATTTTAGAAACTCATAATTATTACCGAATGTTTTTAGAAGCCGTTTTTTTAATACCTGGTTTTCTTTTAACTTTCCTTACACACGAGTTTTACGTACAGGTGATATTAGCTATTTCCTTTTAGGAAACATTCGAAATTCATTGATTGATCAGCTTCTACTAATGTCTGTTGAAATTCATAAAATCGTCCTCTTAAAACAATTTTTCAGAAAAATAGGTTTCTCAAATCCGATCGCTGTTATCGCTTCTTCTAATAATGATTGTGTTTTTCTTCATAACCTTTTATTACTAGTAGCCTGGAATGACAACATCTAGATAATGTCATTATTTTCCCTTCGAGTTACGTGTGATATCCATTTTAGCTGTTGCTGCAGTTGAAAATCATCAAAGGATATGGCTTCTGTTATTTGGTACAGTTCTTTGGTATTGTGTAGCGTCAACCCACAATGTTCGTGTGTTGTGTTGTTTTCAGCAAGACCCATAGTATTCACGCGCTCAAAGCCATTTTAACCATTGATCTTAGGAAGTGCGTAGATATTAATAGGTTATATGTTGTTTTGAGAAAGTAAAGAGACCTCAGGTGATATCAGAAGCAATGAAGCTAGCAGTCAAATTACTGTAAAAGATGTGAGGTAAATAGCTTCTATCAATTTCCATATAGAAACCGGATAATTTTTAACCCAGGTGTTTTTCTACAGTAATGTATATTTGTAACAAACCTCAGTGAAAACCATAACCTCCCCTCCACGATTGATTTCGCGGCAGAATTTGCAGATTCTCTAATGAAATCTGTAAGTGGTTCAATATCCATAGACCTAACTTTTAGTCACGGACAGAAAAAAATGAGATGGAAAGAGAGAGAGAGAGAGAGAGAGAGAGAGAGAGAGAGAGAGAGAGTGAATGAGAGTGAGTGGATGTGTGTGTTTTAATCTTATTTTAATCACATAATTTCACCAATTCTGCCGTTATTCTTTCTCAGATATTGACCGTATTTAAGAGACTCACGGAATTGCAAGTTTAACGCCACTCAGTCACTGCAGCTTATTGTGTATTCATACCATTTTCAGGGCGATGCCGTCAGTTCTAAATTCCTGGGATGACCATGCTTGGCGGCAAGGTCGAAGGTGAGATTCCAGATTAAGCGCGAGTAACCAAAAAGAAAGCCCAACAAGCGGGTGACAATTAAAACAAATCTCAACGGTTGAACCAGAGGATGAAGAGGACTATGCCTGACGGATATCCTACAGAAGGCACCAGGGGAAATTATAACAGAGCCAGCGATAGTCCGTTGCAGTTTTATAACTGGCTTCTGCATACCACATTCCATATGTGTCGCAGAGGAAGGTCATGGGATCAAGACTGTGGGTCACTTCCTGGCAAATGCAGTTCCACTTAAAACAAATTCATGCCATCAGCACTTTTTGTACATTGATTTTCTTTCATTGGACCAGATTTTGTTGAAACTGGAAGCTTCTAGGTTTGAACTTGAACGCTGGCGTCGAATTTACTCATCAACGCCATCATCTCTAACAGGCAAAGCACAAATTACATTCTTGTATACGTGATAAAGCCGACAACGATTGAGTGGTTGGAAAAAGGTCAATAAGTACATTCTTCTATTCACTGATGTACACTTTAATTTAATTTGTTGCATTGAAAACATAATTATTTATTTATATCTCTGCAGATAGATTCATTATTTTGTCGATTCTTGTCTATGTTAGTTTTTGTACCTTTTATTCATTTCTTTTTGCCTCAAATACAGAACGTCATCCATAATTTTGAGGAGTTAACATAAATTTAATACAGTTAGAAGGGCACATTCCACTCGCTAAAATGACCTTTAGTAGACCAATAATCACAATAATAATTTCTTCCCATTCAATGAACGAAAGTTTTAATCATACCTATTCCGTAGTACATTTTGAATTATGTAGTATACGTCGTTATTAATTTTTGATATACAGTGTAACCCGGATATAAAAGAGTTGTCGGGACCGGAGAAGAAGTCTCTTATATCCGGTTTCTCTTATATCCGGGTTTGGTCTATTATATATACATTAACACAGGCTCTAATTTGGGACCAGATAAAATCTCTCTTATATCCGGGTTTATCTTATATCAGGGTCTCTTATATCCGGGTTACACTGTATATTACTTTTAACTTTGCGGTTGTTTTTATTATATTTTTGAAATCTTTCTTAAGCAACCAGTGTAGAGGGGGAATGAAGGATCATTTATTTCAATAGACTTTCATTTCAGGGTTTAGCGCTAACGAAATAAGACAAACGAGATTTACAGAATTGGATTGTTGAATGTTTACTTTAAATGCAATGTCAGTCGGTTTACTATGAAACGCATTTACATTCATTTACAGAGTAAGGAAAATATGCATTTTTTTGTAATTAAAGTAATCAGTATTAAATAAACAGACATGTCATATATATATATATATATATATATATATATATATATATATATATATATATGAAGAGAGAGTACTCATGAGTTAACAATAGAAAAATATTTACAATTGAGATAAAGAAATAAAATAAATTTATTGAGAAAAGGAATCTGTAATATATATAATTTTTTTGTAGCTACAGTGCTTTCATTTTTCAACCACAATATTTCTGGTGGGTATTTTCCGATTTCATTCAGAATAAATTCTTGTTCTATATCGAGATTCTTTTGCTGAACTATTAGTCGTGATCTATTGTAGCTTATCAAACATGTGTTGATAGATTTCAGGGGGATGTGTTCAAGCTTAGTGCTTAGATTCTATGAATCACCGTATAAATACCAAAATGAACCAAGGTTTTGGAAAACAGTACCTACTGTATATCAACGATAGAAAAACAAGGTATTGATCGTGAATATTTTTTGTAGTAACTGCTTTTATGAATTTGATCATTTAGGAAATTTGCCTATCATACTTCAAACTGCAGATTCGCCATCGATATAATAGAAGTATATAAAGAGTCTGTAAATAATCACTGCGGAGCGTTAGAAATCGCTAATATTACAGATATTTTATTTGATTGATCTCATAGTAAGGTGTATAAATTTAATTTATGCCATGACAAATAAACACTCTCCCGGAAGAACGTGACGATATTCGACTGGAGCCAACCTTACATCAAAGCAACAACAGCGTCGATACTGATTAGGATTTAACCAATTTCATTTTACCTTTGTCAGAAAGATACCGCAGACGTTTTCATTGTAACTTTCAAATTTCTTTATCTCCGTACGGTCTTTAATATAAAATCATCATGCACACATCAAAGGATGTCAATACACTGTAATTATATCATGCAGGACTCCAGACCCGTTCATAATATCTATCCTGTCAGTTGTATAAAACTGATTTCCAACATAATTCGTTAAAAATGTCTTTAAGTGTGTGAAGCCGTTGGATTTTGGTGAAGATCATACTTCATCAAACATTGTGGATTGGTGCTACAGAATCATAAACAAGGAATTGTACCAGATAACAGAAACCATAGGTCTTTCTACAACAGCAACAACTAAAATGGATTTAACTAATGTCACAATCAAGATGGTCACATTCGACACTACTTCACATAAAAGGTTAGACAGAAAAAAAAACGAAATAAATAATGTAAGTAAAAACTGAATTTTAATTCAACATTTATGATTTATAAGACATTTTAAAAATCAAAAATCAAATACAATGAAACACGCCAAAAATAAAAGAAGGGAAATAAATCAGTAACGATCGAATGAAACGTCAAAAAGACTCCATCGATACTGGAAAGAGCGATAACAGCTAATTGACTTTAAAAATCTATTTTCATGAAAACTTCCGGATATTTTTTATGAATTACACCTAGAGAATGTCACTGATCTAAACAGAGCTTTGCAACGCTGATATCTAACGGAGAATCATTAGTTTTCATCCGATCACATTTGTATATTATTCTATTCACATGATGTTTACGTGACCCAGACTTGTTGGCTCTTGGCAGATGTGGGTTACAATCAACAGTATCTGAACAGATGAAGCCAAGTAAATTCCTTCTACAAATTGAATCAATTTCCTGAAAAAAAAATCAATATTTCCTTACTTTTATCGGAAGTGCTTCAATTTATCATATATGTTCGACAAACATTTATTTCGATTTTATCTATATTCGAAGTTTCAATTACTTTAAAGGAAAAAATTGTGTTTACTCGATCGCACACATAAACATACACTCAGAAATGCATATATATAGAAGTGAATGTCATACTCTGTATCTACATACACAATATCACACACGCACTCACATATATACATATATACATACATATTTATTTATACATGAAATGAGCAAAATGTTTCCCTTAAAATGATATCAATAAAATCGGTTTCTTCATTTCCCGATGGAGAGTCTTTGAGAGATTGTGAAATATCTGGCTAGACATGAAAAACGGATAGGTAATTGACAGTTACACAAATTGATCAATCTGTTCAAATTCCATAAAATATTGTTATGTGTGCGTTTTCATTTCTACAATATTGAAAACAATTTACTTTTACAGATTAAATTTTAACAATTGCCCAATATGGGATTTGAAACAGATCACTGTTATAGTAGGGGCGGATAACTGCAAAGCAATGTTAATTCCTGATGTACAGTTGATTACTAAATTAGCGTGAACTTTCAAATAAAGGACGGATGCGGGAGAAGGTTCGATTTCCAAATGCTAGTAGAGAAGGATCAACGAATAAAAGAGTAAATGATCAAAATACAAATAACCTTTTCAGAATTATTTGAAGTAAATGACAATAAAAAAATATAATGGAAAGAATGCTATTTTTGGTTGCTTTTGACGTCGAGCCAATATGGCTGCCACCAAGTAACAATAAAATGTTAAAAAACTCATTAGCTTTTCTCGGGCTTAATATTGAAGAAATTTGAAGTCATTTTTTCAAGGATAAACAAATTCGCAAGAGGTTTGAAATCAGTTTCCCTAAGAATGAACCTGATGACCTCAAAGCAGAGCACCGGAAAATACTGAAAACAGTTCTTACACAAGGAAATTCATTATAATCACATGACTTGCTTGTTGCTATAAGAGAAGATGATGGGGTGTATAAGGTATATATATATATATATATATATATATATATATATATATATATATATATATATATATATATATATATATATATATATATATATATATAATACATACAAGTTTAATGGTCAGAGTTGACTCAGTCCAGGAAACTAGTATTAAAAAGTGCTAAAATACACGTGTGAAAAAATAGAATAAATTGAAAGTAAAAATAACATGTAGAGCTTTTAACTTCAAAAATCAGGATGTTAGTTAAATCCGCTGCTTTGGTTTCCACCTTACGGTATCATCAGGCGATTTTTATCAAATTACATTTTAACGCTTTTATTTTTAAAACGAATGAACGCTATATTATTATATTAAAAAATAAATAGAAAAACGCACGATGTTGGGTGTAATAGAAAGGGAGGAGAGGAAGAAGGAAGGAGAAGAAAAAGAAGGCGAAGAGAAGAAAGGAAAGTGTATTATAAATTTATTGGTGTGGGGTTAATTAAAATGTACATTACTTTTTTTAACCTGTCTCATATGTGCTTAAGAGGAACTTTCTAATATCTAAGCAAGGACTCAAGACTTCGGTTTTCTGGCTTAAAATGTTCTTCGGATCTGGAAATGTCATATTTGCTAATTTTTCCTGTTGGCAGAGGTTGCAGATATTGTTGTGGTTGTAAGGCTTTATCCTTTTAAAAGAATTTCCACCTTACAATCGGATACTTTTAAATTCTACATATGGTTAGCTAGTTTGGTAGATTACCTAAGATTTGTTAGCTTAAATGACAACCTATGATTGTACCATCTACGTTTGAAAGCACCTTCCGTACATCCTATGTACGTTTTATTTTGTCCATTAATATCTGTTAATTCTGCTTTATAAATTATAGTTTATCTTTTACAAGCTTCATTTTATGAACATTTATTCTTATTTCTACAGTTGCATAAATTACTAATGTTAAGTATATTTTGCTGCGTGTTAATTTTGAGATTTCTGGCATTTTGCTTATTTATTATTGTTGCTGAATTACTAGTGCAGCTGTAGCTTAATTTAACTGTTTTTATTGAATATCTTACGGAATTGTGAATTTTGGGGGAATTAAGTTACTTGAAAAATAATTTCCCCATTTTACATTTTTTCTCTAAGTAAAAGGAGGGGGTCAAACCAAATGATATTTTTTCTTTACCTTGAATTGTTCTTGACTTTTAAATTCTAATACGCTTTTGTGAACCTCTACCTTTCAATTCTCATATTCCTTTTTTATCCTCAAATATTAATCTACAAGAAGAGTTTCTGGATAACCTAAATAATTAAATATATATTTTTATGTTTATACATTCTTTTTTATAATGTCTTAAAAATAATTGTCGGACTTTGTCCATTTCATAATATATATATATATATATATATATATATATATATATATATATATATATATATATATATATATATAAACACCTTATAAATAGCGGGTGATACAGATGGAGGCTAAATAAATTCTTTCAATATTAGCCCAAGCCTCAGGGAATTTTCCCTCAGGAATTACCTCTCCCTCAGTGGCGGGGGTTTCAGAATAATTAAACCTCAATCTTGTGTCACATCCAGTTGTAATATCGGTGGCCCTGATAAATACCACAAATCCTAAACTTGAATGCGAAACAACTAGAGTAATACTTTTAACTAATTATAGTTTACAATATTCTATTTACTATTAACTCTTGTTTCTGAAATCAAAATGGGCAGAGTACTAAAACCCCAAATTCTGGAGTTAGATAGTAAGACATCTCAAGCGTAGTGAGGAATGTTGTTGGATATTCTTATGACTTACGTGTCGTTTGATGTATACAAACTTCAAAGAAGCTATTAACATTATAAAGATAGCCTTCGTTTAAGAAAAAGTGACTTGCAGCCAGAACTCAACAGCTTGAAGAAACCTTGGTGCAATATCTTCAAGCATTGCACGTTATGGCAAAGGACTGTAAATCCAAAGATGTTACCGCGCAAATTTACAAAAAGGAAGCTATTAGAGATGCCTTTCATTTCTGTGTTATACGCACCTACGATTTGTCAAAGACTTCTTGAAAAGAAAATGCTCACATTCACAGAAGCTGCAAATCAAAAGCGCGAAGTACGGAAAAGGCTCTCCTAGATACTGAAGACTATACTGCTGATACCTAAACAAGTTATCAATCAGCGTCGGTAGTGGAACCTCAGAGTCACGCCTTAACTTATCAGCAAGAGGAAAATCAAAAGTCGGACTCTCGGTCATCCGCTACTAGCAAACTCTTTTAAAGAAATGTACTTTTTCTTCGGAGGCTCGAGAAACGAGTTACTACAATTTCAAGAGAGACGGTCATTTCACTAAAGTACGTCGTTTGAAAACTAATAAGTTTTCTGTTGCATTACCCGTGATGACTACAGACACTACTGGGCTAGAGGGAGTTTCGATAGCTCCTGTAAAATCCCTCGTAAAATATAAAAAAATCTTACCGCACTAGCAAATTCGGGAAGTAGCTATAGTTTTATCGACACCAATATAGCTCAGTCTATGAGGTTGGACGTTAAACCTATTAACTCTACCTTCAGCAATGCTTCTTCTGACTTAATGAAAACTGTAGGACAATGTAAAGCAAATCTTACGGCGGATACTGAAACTTACCTAAATATTAAATTATCCATTAAGGATAAATTAAAATTCTTTTAAAGTTTTTCAGGCTGATGTGATCGTCGGACAAGAGTTTCCAAGCCTGCACAAAAAATAGAAATTTTATCTGAGGGCAACAGAGCACCTCTAAAACTGTTCGGACTGGCTGGAAGGAGGATTTCATCTCTTCTGTTTGAAAATCTGTCGCCTGACTGTAGACATGTCTGTGAAATGCTGAACATTCTCTAGAGAAGAGGAGACATTTATAAGTTAGATAATAAGAAAGCCTATTGGATTCCGATATCATTGATCCCAGTAGATCCTCGTGGAGTGCGCAAGTAGTGATAATTAAGGACGAGAAACAAAAAAAAGTTAGTCATAGATTATTTCACAAATGATAAATCGTTTTCCCTATTCGTTATACCAGAAAACGGCAGTTTTTCGCGACTTTATTTAGATCATTTCTTTCTAAAACTTTGGACGCAGTGTTCTTAGTTTATGCAAGATATTAAATTTTAGAAACATTTATATAAACAATGGATGCATATACACTTGCATTTATAGCTAAACATTTACGGTACATTTTCTTTTTAATTTTTAGTTAACAATACGGATACGAATTATAATAAAGGAAGAAATCTTAAACTAAACATTGTAAGATTCTGGGTGTAATCACTCGTTATTCCTAAAAAGCCAAATATATTTACTTTATTATAATAAAATAACTATGCAATCTATAACTAGGCCGCTGTAAAGACAAGAACAGAGGATGAAACTATAACCTTCAAGCGATGAAACAAAGGAAGTATGTCACTGTTCTAGAATGTCCCGTGCCTTTAACTTGTTACCAAAATATACATAACAAACTTTGATTTACACTAAAATCAATCTTTCTATTCAAACAAGATAAACTGTGATCACTTTCGTCATCGACTCAATATCGGGTAAGGAAACTAACGGGGGTTCTTTTTTCATTGCTTGATTTGGTTTCTACGGCTTATCAACACATTGCTGGTCATTTAAAGACAAAAAATATTTTAAATTGTAATGTTTTTTTTTATATAATAATGAATTAATGATGTAAATCTTACTAATTAATGAGGGAGAAGATGTGGATTCACACTTTTCTCCGAGTGTATTTGCGCGTAAGTAAATATAACTAACAGGACTAGAATTGGAACTCTCTGCTCTTCGATTAAAAATTGCTGGCCATTATCCCGTACATTTCTTTCATATCCAAGCTTATAGCACCTGGTCATCGACCAGTCTCGATGTTGCTTAACTTCGGTGATTGTACGAGAACCGGTGATACAACGTGATGGGGCCGTAAGTCTCAAAATAACTGTTATGGTCCAGATTAGGACCAAGGAAGAACAACACGAACACAAGAGTAGAAATAACGAAGATATATTACACGGAATAATAATACAAGATGTGGAAGGTGTTAGTATGACTGTCAGTCTGGTTTGGAGTGAACTACTATCGGCTCAACTCGATTCGTCTCTCTCTCTCTTGATACATAGTGTTAGGAAGAGTTCATTCTGTAGTTATAGGTAAGGACCCATAACACTAACGGTGGCTACTTTCTACATATTTCAACACACAGTGGGACACAAATGTAACTGACGCAGTAGATAAGTCGGCATAATAGTTTTAACATTTACAAGGAATCACAGGGAACACGTAAGTTTGATTTATAAAGAAATCATTTCGACAGTGTGTTTCGACTGACGCAAAACTACTTTGCGTTAGACTATTTGCACATAAGGACAGTGTTTATATTGATTTGCTGCAAATATCCCTATTGACACAAAACATCTAGAACATTTATCTCAATCTATCAAAACACGATCCTAAATTATCAGAAGTGAACTGTATGAAGAAATATGAATTTTGTTTTAATGAGATGTCGCTTTCATTGCACTATCTACGTATGAGATTTACGATTGAGGTGGTCGGGTCAAAACTATTTTAGTAAAGGTCAGACGAAACGCCATCATTTTGTAACATATTCTTTTGAATCTAAAGTAGATTTTTAAATTAAATAAAAATGTTTTTAGATAGTGAAGACAAATAAGTTTATAGGAAATTCATATATATATATATATATATATATATATATATATATATATATATATATATATAGACTGTTTAAACAAAACATTTACGAAATCTCAAAGTAAAGAAAAAAAACAACGCCTATTCCAATGGAAGTTAATGACACTTTATCACAACCTCTTTCTCTTTTTTCTCTCTTTTTCTTTTTTCTTTTTATGCTTTTTTGTTCTATCCCACTCCCATATCAAGATATAACTTCCGTTAACAGATTTAACCTGTCAATGTCTAGATTTCAGCGAAAATTTAAATTTGAAACAATAGAAATGTTACATCTAACTCAATGCTGTCTCTCTACCCACTACACTGCTCCCACTTCGTTAATTTCCTTATTATTGCCCGTCATAAATTTGTAAATTTATTTTCATTTTTTCATTTCAACATTTGGAAATAAATCTGATGATCCACTGTCCTTTAAAAGGGCTGTGGTGAAATAATTTATTATATGGAACCTTAAAGTAATCTGTTTTCATTTAAAATATGTATATATATATATATATATATATATATATATATATATATATATATATATATATATATTTCAGCAATTTAAGTTCTCATTAAACATTACTCCAATATTATGGATTTACCATCATCGTTGTTGAAGCGTAATCATTTTTAAGGGGATTTTAAAAGTACCTGAAGTAATTGTACAAATATCTTAGCATTGATAATGTAAGAACATTAGAATGATTACAAATCAGAGCATATCTGAGAAAATAAAAAGCATGCGATAAAGTAGAAATTTGAGATTTGAACATTTCATCGAAACTATGATTGATTGATTTGTGTTTTGCGACTTGTTTTTGCTATTTAAAGCCAGAGAATCTTTTTAGATTGCAAGAAAGTTTTTAGAGATACCAATGATGTACTGATATTAGTTATAATAATTAACCCATAGCTGGAGGAGAAGAGGTGGTTTCGTAACTTTCCCAGTGGTATTTGTGCGTTAGTTTATATAACGAACCCGACTGAAATTGGAATTTGGTTCCACGATTTCTAATTTCGTGTAATTGCTTATCTTCGGTTTTGAACGTGTTATGACCGTATACCTCCAAACTAGGCGACAGGAATTGTTCGACGTAATGAAGTGAAAAAGATATGTTAGATGGTAGACGTAGTTATACTAGCAGTGCAGAATGTGAAGATGCATGATTGTATAAATACCTAATGAGAACTGAGAGGACTTTGAAAGGATCAGTGGGACATTTGAAATATTGCCAAAATATTAAAATCAAGATTGAATAAATTGCAGCGTTGAGGACAATTAACACACTCCATAAGTTTGACGGGAGCTGCAAAGATACTGAAAATGTAGTTTTTAAGAGACTTCCTTTCATTCATTCTCTAGCAATAACCGCCATTATTCATACAAAAACAATATTAAATCAGACTTTATGGTACTATTAATAATGACAAATGACGCAACGTTGATATCATGTAAAAAAATATTTTCTTTTTATTTATAATTTCAAACAGTATAGGAAATGATTTCCACATTATTATTATTTCGGATTCTGAAAATTTCTTCTTTTCTAACTTAATATTGAAGATGTCAGAAAATGATGTTATTATATCAGTAATTGTGACAATTCGAAATTGACGTCTAAATAGTTGCTGACGTATTGAAAAATTCTATTCAACATTGTTTATTAATTAATTATTAATTAATGATTAATTTTTTTACCTTTTTCAAAAAATGAAAAGCAAAAAGGAAACAAAGAGATTCCATTGTTTAGCTGGTATTCAGTGAGTATACTTTGTCCGGGTAATCAGGAAACGAAGAAAATATATCTAAATTATCCCCAAAACATTACTAGCGTTGAAGTTATTTGGCGATAGAGAATTGTCACAATAATAAATGTTGGTTGATCGAAATTCGATGACGAACATTACTCAATATATTGGAAGCCTTTTTTGGTTGAAGTTCATAGGAAAGATTGAGAAAGGCAACAGGCGCCCTTGGAAAAAAAAATCTACCTTTATGGCAGCATCATTTGAAACTTATTCCACATTTCCTTGAAGTGAGTTGACTATTCAGTACACACTTTGGGAATTCAGATTTAAAAAAATAAGATTTTAGTATCTTATAATTATATATATACCATGATTGACAGCGAAGATAGAGAAAAAGGAGGATATATCGAAAAGTGATATAAAATAAAGTTAAATCAATAAATACATATTCTATCATTTTATGGATATATCAATTATTGTATAGCTGCTTCAATAATCGTATTTCTGTATCGTTTTCAGTTCACTTTTATTCGACAACAACAATGGAAAGCTAAGGAACACCACCTATGTCAACTCACATGAAAGTAGGCTTGCTCTGTAAATATTAAGATTAAATTCTTTGAAGATGATATAAAACGCTACGAGCATTACACAATTCTTTTTCGTGGAGGGTAAGCATAAAAGTAACCAGAAATCTTCAATCATTATTTGAATTTGTTCCACTAAGATTTATCTTCCACTATAATACCATCTTCAATATTTCGTGTAAATCAAACCAATATGCATACTGCACATGCGTTGAGGGATAACAATTTTATGAAAAATTGATGTAGTAGAAATACTGGTTTG
>OZ038478.1:50512143-50589643 GCA_964036315.1 Acanthosepion esculentum
AGAAAAAAGGTTCAACCCATCGTATACCTTAGCTGTACCAACGAAAATAGTTAAAGTATTTTTAAACTATTAAAAAAGAAGTTTTCATCTCTAACGTGTTGTACAAAATTTTCAATAGAAATTCTATCAAATTAAGCTACAATTGTATGCCTAATACAGTTAATTTGATTAAGAAATGAAAAAATAAATAAATAGAGTAATGTCACATTTATTATCAGGAATTCCCACGTCGGATCGGTTATTTTAATATCAATTATGTGGTGCAGGTTCAATTTATATTACGCGAATCATTCATACGAAAAGCAGATAATGAAGTTAATGATATAAATGGCAAGAATCACTCTCGCAAACAATTTTTGAGGGAAATAGGTAGGGAAATATTTATTGAAAAATTTAGTTCATGCCACCTTTACTAAAAGAAAACCTACTTCTACAAAAGAATTCTCATAATACTATATTAGTACAAGAACGCACAGTTTTAAAATTAAAACAAAATTCAACCTCAGCGTCGTGACTGCACGCTCCAAAAGTATTTCTTACAGTTAACAATATCACATTTCTAAAAACACTTCTTTCGGATTACACTTTACCTTTCGATATCCTGTTATTACCTGGATGTAAAATAACTTACCTATGTCCCTACCTGAAGATGATTGTATGAAACAATTGAAAGCTAGTAGTAAAAAAAGACCTGATAAAACTGGAATTTATAAACAAGGATCATACCATTCATTAACGGATTCGAGGTTAATGTATTGTATTATTAAAAATTGTTTGCGAGAGTGATTCTTGCCATTTATATCATTAACTTAATTATCTGCTTTTCGTATGAATGATTCGCGTAATATATATATATATATATATATATATATATATATATATATATAGAGAGAGAGAGAGAGAGAGAGAGAGAGTTCTCTCAGACACTGTCTGTTATCTTAAAAATAAATACGCTTAAATACAGCTTCATGCCGTGCGCCAACGTCTTAGGGATAGAATATCTGACTGACGCCAATTCAGCCGGGTTTCGTTCCTACCTAGAGGCCATCGGACGTCTAGCGTAAGCAGGTGTGATAGAGCAAAACGGTCTGTATGTGGATGACAATATATATATATATATATATATATATATATATATATATATATATATATATATATATATATATATGTATATACACACACACATATATATTTACATATATATGTATATATATACGCATACACATATTTATATATACATGCATACACACATGTATATATACTTGCATATATATATATCGAAGTAAGCTAAATTGTATTCATATACATTCATATATATATATAATATATATATATTTGTATATGTCGAGTTTAGCTAACTTGAGTTTATATATATATATATATATATATATATATATATATATATATACATATATATATATATATATATGTATATATGTAAAAGAAAAAAATGTAAAAAAAGTTTAAAAATGTAAATAAAAAATTATGGATAGTGTATCAATCGAAAGTAAATACGAAACAGTAACTTAAGATGGGAAAATTCGTAAAATAAATTGTAACAATTATAGATGGCGAATGTATGGAAAAATAGATGTCGGAGATGAAAAATAAAAGAAATGGTGGTAAAAGAACAAGAATTAAAGCCTCTTGTCTGCCTCTCATTCAATAATAATAATAATAATAATAATAACGGCTTTATGCTGTGAGTCATGTACGATGGGTTGCAGAAAAATTCTTGCCTCAACCAAGAAGAATCACCTCATATTATGAAATGTATACATTATTCCATATATTTCGTCCGCAGTTAAACACACTTGGCCCATTAATTAATACGTTTCTTCAAATCTTACAGAGATATATCTGGTGTTTTCTCTGTGAAACAGAATTTACAATAGACCATGGACGAGAAATTTTCAACACCCCCTCATCGTAACCAAATATATGCCTAAGCTTCTGGGATTTGATTAAGACAGCTTTTAATCGATTGGTTTCCGTAATGATAGCTTCGACACTGCTTTGTCTATATGACAAATGGGCCGGGTGATGAATGATATGGCTCATCACATTTTGCGCGAATATCTTATTTCGAGTTGGTCTCTCGGGTCACCATCCATGAATACATCGAGACAAAGTTGTACACGAGTGTTGAATTCGATTATTCATTCGTCCATTATTATTGGGTGAACTTCTGTAGTTTTTTTTACCGTTGGGAGGGTAAATCTTTTACTTTCTTTTCGATAAAGTGTTTTTCTAATAATCGTACAAGTTGGCAATAAATTTAGTTGCAAACTTATCCAAAGGTTCGTCATAGAATCCTTTGCCTTTAAGAAAAAAATTGTTTCTGCAGATCAAAAATGTAATAATTTATAGCTATAAGAAAACTGTATAGTTATGAAATATGACCCTTTCAAAACATGATCAGGAGCTGTGCATCAGCGTGAAAGAATTTGTTGATGTCCAGGAAAGTAAGGATATATTTATATTTGATAAACTAATTATATATTTTGCGAAACTACATGTTATTCTAATTCTGCTTAATATATTAATGTCCGAATTTTGATAGGCGACTTATAATTCGGTGTAATGCCGTTAGAAAAAAAGGAAAAAAAAACACTTTATAATATAAATTCTTCGAAAGTGAAGTTAATACTGGAAAATGTAATCACAGTTGAAGCGGAGAAATGAGGCAACATATGAGAAATGCCGTGACTACTATAGACGGAGAATGTGAGCAAAGACAAATGTTTATGAAAAATAGAATCAAAAAGGAGACATATTTAAGATCATAAAGATACATTTCAAATTTCTAGGAAGCATGGCGAGAAAAGATATTTTTTTTTAGAGTTCAATACTTCCTGTGGATGTGAAATCCACAGGTAATATTTAAGACAGAAGGAACAGAGAGAAACAGCAATTAACGTAACAAGTTTGAATATAGGTATGTGTATATGTCTATCTATTTGACTCTCGTGAAAAGACTATGACTAGTTTTTCATTTCTAAATAACTATTGTTTATCAAAACGATAGAATTTGCTATTAAATAACCCTGAAAACATTGATAAACCAGAAAAAATATATCATAATCCCCAGCATTGTTTGACAACGATGTCGCTACAGAAGAGTTGCTGACCATCTGTAAAGGGAATGCAAATCGCGCGCGCGGAATATTACGAAAAAGTGTGCAAATGCAAATAAGCGGAGATCGAGCTCTTTGATAAGTCATTTTTCCACATGAGGCCTTTCCACTGCTATTCACTTTGGTTTAATTTGTTATTCAAATGGAAAACTTAAATGTGCTATTTTTGTTAAATTGAAGCTCTCCTTTTTCGTATTTTTAGTACGGCTAAATAAGTAAACACCTCACGTTCCAACTGCAAGCTAAAATCAACTTAACCATGCCAATCTACAACTTCTCACTCAAGTAGCATCTCGCCTTTGCACGGGGATTCTTTATGTAATCATTTCACCCCAAACAAGGCAGTGAAGCCACTAAGATGGAAGGGTTTACTCTGTGTTAGGGAATATGAGAAAAAAAAATAAACAGTATTTATGAGAAAGAACAATAAAATAGCAGAAATTAATAAAACAGAAGATAACGATTGATATTGCAGTTTTGAAGATCAAAGTTGAGTGGGAACAAGAATCAGGCAAGGGAAATTCACAGGATAGAATTGCGATAGCAGAAACTATTCGCATAGAACTTATGGTTACGTCTAGCCATTTCATATGTAAAATGATGAGGCCTTGACTTCAATTTAGTACTACGCTTAAATTCATAAAATGTAATTACTATAGAGGAAAATTCATCAGAACATTTACCGTGGAAGTATTTATAGAAAAGACACATGGAAGCGATGTTATCGCGGAGGGGAAGGGACTGAAGATGAGATGCCAGATTTGTCTTTGGATTTTATCTAGACTCTATAAATATATAGCAGGAGCACATGACCGTAGGTGGCAACTATATTCAAAGCAAAGTCAAATGAATAAATGAAACCCCCATCGAATGAAAAAGGATGAAGACGTGGTGTAGCAAACATTGTTGTCTGCGTTAATACCAGATAAACAATCCGTTTTCGTATAACCTATGACGCTATATTGAGCGGATTATGGCTAATCCATATTTGAAATACAACCTGGTATATTAGTCATCATGTAGGAGGTAAATAATTCTAAGGTCAAATGCTGCATTTCTAATCACATAATACATATTAGTAATAGAAATAAATTTTCATTTTTAAATAAACTTTTGCTATTGGCTGTCTTTTCATATCACAGGATATCTTAAAACAGGTAAAAAATTCTACATATAAAGTTAATTTTATCTTTTTAAAAACACGATAAGCTTGAGAAGTTCACCATTTCTATCTGAATATCAAAAGAAAACGGTAGCTTCGAAATGTAATATTTAGTGAATTCTCCTTGATATTTTTTCTTTTGTATCTAAAACTTTTGCCAACGGATTTCATTATATATGCAAAATATTTTCCAGCACCCAAATACTGTCCCTATATTTGCATAAAAATACACTTTGATTTTGCTGGTCACGACCGTGTTCTTTAATAATTATGATATTGAATATCATTACATGCTATTTACTCCTCTTTCAGCTATCCATAATTACAACTTACAAACGGAAGAAATCGTTTGATTAAAGTATTCATGTGATTGAATAACATTTATTCTTATACATCTTTTATATTATGATATTCTTGCATCTGTTCGACTTTGACACTGATGGACATACGTAAATTTTTCTATCTATTCCTTTTTTAAATCATGAGTGAGTGTAGTTTAATGAATGTTCCGCTGACGATAAAAATACATTTCCTTTTAATAATCCTGTCAATACATGACAAAGAAAAATGCTACAGAGGATCCGCCTGAAATATCTGACAGATTAATGCAAGATAAGAATATCCACTGAATTCCATTTTCCCCTTTTCAATTGTTTTCGAGACTACGGAAAATATTGTCAATGTGGTTTGTCATATTTTTGTATTCTCTCCAAAACTACATATTATTATTGCTGTTGTTGTTATTGTTACTGTTTCAAGAAGATCTTACGCCGTAATTTAACGATTAGTATCGGGTCCTGTCATTTCTTCAACTGTCTAAATCGACCAATTGTTTGCAGAATTCTCTATGTCTCAAACAGTGTTATTTTCTGGCGCCACCAAGTTCAACCACATTCCCAATCTTAGCCAGCTAGTTTTGGGATTTTTTTAACAAAAGGAATAATTTCTACTTTTATAACATGAGATAGAACGCTCGTGGGAGTTTATCTGAGGTAAGTCCTATCTTGTGTTTTGAATATTGATATTTTTCCTACATTTATTTTACTTACTCGACACCTTTACCATCGCTGGTACCGTCATGTTTATGATACAACAATATCCATCTTAAGGATAATAATAATGTCTGGCCTTCTTGATTCACCTGCATTATATTGTACGGTTAAGTCTCAGCGCAGCTTTACTCTCTCATTTCCCACTACTGCATGTGGTTTATACTCATACTACTTTTCTGCTATCTTCAGTTTGTATTTACTACATACATCCAGTGTGAAATAAGTGCTTCTTTCATGCATTCCCATTACTATTATCATAATTATTTTCTTTGATTTCAGCTTCAGTTTAGTAAAATCCCACAAATAATGTTACAGTATTATGGATTAGATTATCCTTCTTAATATTTAATTTTAAAATGGTTTACGCGCTTAACGAATGAGTGTTTGGAAAGATTTCAATGGTATTTCCTATTAAAATAAATGATAATATTCATGACTTCTGAATCTATGAGGTAAGTAAATCTTTTTGACCCATTCGTTACTGAGTTTGATCTTCACTGGGTGAGCAATTAACGTGACCTTCAAAGAATTAAACATTTCAATATTCTCAGGGGCATTAAATCTCATCTCTGTCTGATTACCAATATAATCTGCATTTGCCTCGGAATTACAAAAGTAAGATAATTCATGATACTCATTTGTAACAAATCTACATACCGTTCTTAATAGACATGCCAGTCAGAATATTTTAATTTAGAAAACAAGCATTTAGGTTCAAATAACCTTCCGCTAAGTCTAGTTTTGATCGCGAGTGAGTTTTATCACCAAGGAGTCAGCCATTAAATGACCTTATAAGCCCATTAAATACCTTTGTTAATGCATGCAACATCAAAGAATAAAAGGTTGTGTAACATTTCAATATCCGCAAATAAACCTTCCGCCAGGAGTTTTATATGAAATAAAATAATATTTCCGTGTCGAAAACTAATTGAAAAATAATAAGCGTGTCGTAACAAATAAGGTAGTGGGTGAAAATGAAAGAAATTACTTAATTATGCTGGCATATCTATTCAGCACCGGAGAATAAATGGATTTATTAGAATTGTTGTTCTTATTTTGGATTTTATAGTAACACCCATTCAGCCGTCGTGCCCTCTGACCTTATTCAAGGACCTGCCTGCATGACGATTCTCCTGTAAGACAATCTGCGTTTGTTATTTTCCAGTGTTCCATGTAATGTCTCTTCATTCCTTATCAAATACTCCTTCATACTCTTCAATTCTATGCTTCCTCCTCTTTAAAGTTTTACGCGTTGTTGCTGCGGTTTCTCTCGTATGTAAATTTTCACAGAGATATGATGACAGTCAAAACACTCAGTTGGTTTTGAATTCAGATCATACCTTGCTGATTCCATTTTCATGAATGGTAATCATTATTCTACGTGTACTCTAGAGGAACGTGTAATGATATATTTCTAATTTTAAGCTATGCTGAGTGAATATAATCTTTGGTTTGGTGTTTGCTTTAACGTTTGGCCCTCAGTTAAATAGACTTCTGGTTCAACAGGAGTAATAGCGGCCTCCTACTTAACTAAACTAGCATAAAATGAAATAACTATATGTATCCTTTCGTCTTTACATCAGAATCAGGTCATTCTTTGTTCGTGGGTCTCATAAAGTGTTCGTTTGGAAATTTCGGGAAGGATACCGAATAACCTAGTTATCTGAAAAAGAGAATAAAATGTCTGAAAAACCAAGATGAGGACAGCACTTTGAATAAATAAGTTTACAGTAATGCTCATTAATCATTTCAGAAATTAGTACGATAAAATTTAATATTATTTCTTGAAATTTAATCTTATATCAGTTTAGTTTTGTATAATTAATTAATTAATAAGTTAATCTATATTAATCTATTTTATAATCATTTGAGATAATCTGTTTCTTTTAAGCTGCAATTGTTTCCACCTATTAGGCTAATATAAAAGAACGATGCATTACGAAGGTCGAGTATATTCATTATATAACAATTCAAAGCTTTAAGAAATATAAACAAATGATGACTAAATTAATGTCTTATGAATGTTTTTATTAAGCTGTAAATGAGGGTGAATAAAATATTCGAAATACGGGTTAGGAAAATATTGGCGTTAAGGTTTAGGAAAGATATTGAAAATGAGAGTTAGGAAAATTGTACAGCGTCAATCTCCAAAAATGGGTAGAGTCTGCCTACTTGGAAAACAAATCAGCTCTAGAAATAAATATGCAAAGAAATTTGTTAACTTTATGTCATTTTCATGCAAGCTTTCATGGATTCTGATTTTCCTTCTCGGAAAAATAAGGTAGTTCATTGGAGACGCTAAAGAAGACCGAATTTCTAAAATATAATTAATGACTTGCAATTAATAGTTTTTAAGGAGGTATTAATTCCTTTTTAAGAAAACTAGATGTCACTTATCTCATTCTGAATTAATACAGCAAATAAGCAAGCAGAATTGAGACAATTTAATATTATTAATACTTAAGTGATATCAAAAGAATAATAATATAACAATAATAAGGAATTTCAAAAGAACAATAATAATAACAATAGAAGAACGCGATTATCTGGTCTTGACATAAACTTTCTACTTCCTTCGAGGTGTATGTCACTTCCGGAATTTTTAAGGAAATTTATTTAATTTTATATTGCTTTTGCTTTTGCATTTTCTCACCAATATCGTCCTTATAATTGATGTGAACTCGCAACACTAAATTTTGATGTTTTGCTTCGTTGCATGTTTGCCATGTCCTTCGTCGCCATTGTGAATTTCAACCAGCATGAATAAATACTGATTTCCTTTTTCTCTTTTTTGTGTTTCATCATATACATCGTCTTGATATTGAACAAACTAAATTGTACTGTTGTACTTCTCGTTGCGCTTCATACAGATGTGAAAAGATGGGCACTGATCACTTAAATATTCCATAACACATCCGTAACGAATCCTACCAATAGAAAACGATCCTGACTTCCCTTACGAGTCCAATGTACTGATAATGATGAGGATGTTATGATGATGAAATAAGATACGTAGCTGGGATAAGAATGATCTTGGATAGATAATCAGCATCACCTGCCCAAATGTTCCAAGAAATAGAACTCAAGATAAACCCTTACCAAAATAGAAACTATCATCTGGAACTTGAATGAAAGTAGTGATGGCACGGACCCTGAATCCATCATAAAATTCAGGATTTAGATTTAATAAATACTAAACCATTCAAATAGCTGGGTGTGTAGGTAATTTATAACAAACGGAAAACCGAATAGGTTGCGCAAATTTCTGCAAAATCAAAGCATTAACATAAAAACTCGACTCACGTTCTTAAATAGCAGGAACATTCATAAGCATGTTAGGTATGGTACAAAACCCGTTCAGGAATATCTAAACAAGCAATTGTACACAACTGCTTTCTCAGATCAATTCAAGCAAGAGAATCATGTGGGTCCTGTGAAAGACCACACTTCATCAAACCTGGTTGACTAACTCTATAGAATCACAAAGAACTGTACTAGATCATAGAATCGACATCACTTGAGGACTTTCAGCAACAGCAACAACTAAAATAGACAGCATATGTATAATAAAAATGACATACTCAAAATGTTGACATCCATATTAATTCAAATAAAAGGTTACGAAGGAAACCGCCGCAAATACCGTAAAGAGCGATAACTGCTCCTGGACTTGAAAAAACTATTTTCCCGAGAAACTGGTTTAAGAAAATGATTTTATAAATTTCAACCGACAGCAGTGATGGTTGTTCGGTTAGCGAATGCCGAATGTTTCCTCATTAGGAAACAGCTAATATTGCTGTTAGTATGTCCATTGTCTTTATAAAGGAATTCATTCTAGTAACTTAAACATATAATCTGACTTTTCAGTTATAATCCAAGTCAGTAGAGATGTTTCTTAAACTTCGTTTTATCTGCATCAAATTCCCATATGTATGGCACTCACTCACTAAGGGTTGAACTCGCTACACTAGTCTTTGATAATAGTTTTCTATGAACAGCGCCATAACGAGCATTCTTCTGAAGAAGTAACCAATCATAATTCTTAGCGTATGAAACATTATTCATCCCTCCAGGGAAAGTGATGGATTTAGCAGCAAGATAGGACTGTCTTTCATTAATTGGTTACTGTTGACTTCATTTAATTCTTTTTTTTTGACTGAGAAAATTTGACATCGGATGAGGATGGATAACAGCTTCTTGGTCGTTCTGCCTGGCTAGATAATGCAAATGTGGAAAAGTGGTTTGTATGTATGCATTTGCAAGGTGTTTCTTCCTATGTAAACAGATCTAATTTAATTTTGCATTCCGGTAATGAATGGATTATTTAACAATTCTGGCGCGTTAGACAATTTTGTTTCAGTAATGGAGATTACCTTAATGAGATTAAAGACGAGACGTTATACATATTTATGCAAATTAGAGCTTTCATAAATGTGTGTGCTCACTTGTTTTGCGAGATAGTAAATCTTATTAACTTCTAGCCAAATTATTATTTTCACCAATTCACAAAACACAGGGAACTACTTCCTATTTATGGGATTAATAAAAACTACAATCGATTTAATCCTTCTGTCTCCATAAACAGAAACTATTTTAGTATACAATTCTGTTATAATTTCTCTATTTTCGGAATAAAAGTGATCATTTTAAATAATTAAAAAGCAATTTGTATAATTATTTTTAGTAATTAACAGATTGCATGTATTGTTGCGATGCCAGTAATTCGGATAATGATTTCAAGAGAAGCAACAATGCATCAAATGGAATATTGATACTGCTAATGGTTTATATTAGATATTATTTTATAAGGAAACATCCGGCATTCATTAGACGAGCAGCGAGTACTATGCTTTATTCTCTCCCAGGCTATCGGCCTGGAATCAAAGTGTAGTATTTGTTAGTATCTGTTATTCAGGCAGATACAGAAACTATACTTTATCTAGCAATTGTATTTCTGTCTTCGGACATAATACAATAAATGAATGAGGCATACATGGTCCCGGGGATCCCAACCTTTTGGCAGCACCTTCCTTATTGCATCAAATAGGGAGGGTCAGTGGAATATCGACTCAAGATTGACGTTGGTTGCGAGGAATTGGACGAGATTTGGTCATACTCCAGGGACACACGCTTGAGCGTCCTACTTTAAACCAGCCTCGTGCCACATTCCGTCACCATGGGAGAGTGAATAATAAATAATAGTGTATTATCGGTTCTGTTCATCTGCAGTAGTAATTATAATATAAAGTGTTTCCTTATAAGGAAATAATCGGCATTCATTGATCGAGTAACCAGCGTCACTTTCGGTTGAAATATATGAAAAATTTGCTTAAAACAGTTCTACAGGAAAATATGTTCCTCAAGCCCACTAAATGCTATTGCTAATTGTAGCATTGATGGGTACTTTCTTCCTAACATTTTTTAAATTGCCTAGAAAATCTATATCACCAGTATATTATTATTATCTCCTTGAGTTTAATCCATTATAATTTTGACTCCTGTTGAAAGACCTCAAGTGATGTACCTACATACATAGGTTTGGAGAAGTCTAATCCTACATAAGATCTACATGCTTCATTCACCTTATGTCATGTTTCCTCTTGACAAAACGGATAGCACTCCGGAATTTAACAGAAACATCTGACTATAAATGAATTCGTTTACAGAATCGACCGAACATCTCTCACCTTCATTCTGTTAATATCTATCTATTTATCTCATTCTGTTAATATCTATCTATCTATCTATCTATCTATCTATCTATCTATCTATCTATCTATCTATCTATCTATCTCGTACATTATCTAATATTCTTAATATCTATTTCTGTTAATATCTATCTATCTATCTATCTATCTATCTATCTATCTATCTATCTATCTAATTCTGTTAATATCTATGTTGATATTCGTGAATCAAATTATTTTAATCTCTCTCTCTCTCTATATATATATATATATATATATCCCATTATGTTAGTATCGCTCTCTCTCTCTGTTTATCTAATTCTGGTAATTTCTATCTATCTATCTATCTATCTATCTATCTATCTATCTATCTATCTATCTATCTATCTATCTATCTATCTATCTCATTCTGTTAATATCTCTTTATCGCTCTAGCATGATTAATTTCTTATTCGATTGATATTATAATTGTGTGACTGCTTATAGAACTCGTGTTCAGTTTTTGTTGTCAGACGAACAGACAGCATTTCCAATGCCAATATTAAAGTGAGGTTGGTCCACTGCAATTTGAAGATTGCCCCAACTCTCTATTCCTACTCTATGATTAGTCAATACGCCTGTGTACCTAATGGCGTGTGTGTAAATGTTTCCATTTAAAAACCCGCTTAAAATATTTATTCCCTTGTTTTTTGTTTTCGTTTTAGAAGAACGCTAGCAAAGAAAAAAAACTGCATTACCCATAGGATCTGTTTAACTGTCTGTAACGGCCTTAACTTTTGTCGTAATGCTTTCTGCAAAACTGTCTCTAGAATTCTCCGTTTTCCTTCTTTATTGGCATATTGTGAATCTTCCAATCCGACTTTCACTTTCATGAAGAAAACAGATCGCTCGTTTTCAACATCGTCTTCTTCTTGCCAATCAGTATCTCATTCTCACGAGACGACATGTTTCAGAATAATTTGTTCTTTAGAGGAGGCCATATTTGCTTGCCCATTTTTAAGTTTTGGGGGAGAATAATATTTTTAAGGTAAATGTAAACATAAGTCCCAAGCATATGAATACAGGAGTATACTTCTGAGTATACTTACATATACTTACATTTTGAAAAAGCAATATAGTATCACCATGTTTGAGGTAAATATGTACTACATACCTTAAAATAAAATGCTAATTACGACCGACTTTTCTGTTAAGAATATTAAGCAAATATAAAATAATATTGATATTATTCAGCAATTTATTTACCGTATTGTTCCCAGATATTCAGTAATCTTTGAGACTGTATCATAATTCACTTCTCCCAGACCGTTTCTAAATATTTCCGAGGGAAATATCAGTGCATGCTATTTTTCGCGTTCCAATGAAGTGATATTTTTTTTATAAAAAGAACTTTGTAAAGATTGGATAAATTAAAATTACCCACAAAAACAACTATTCTCATTTGAACGCTAAAGAAAATGTAATATCTCGATAGAATATTACATTTCTTTTAAATAATTCCAGATCTTAGTTAAGATCATATTAACCTAAATTAGTAGTACTTATTAGTGTCAATTGTTTTTTGTTTTCCTCTGAAGAAAGCACTAATACCGAATTCCCGACTTTCAGTTCTATTTTAAGTAATTTAGTAATTATTTAATTCCAGTAAGATTTAATTTCACTTGACCTGCAATTATTTGCGTCACACATGAGGTATGTAAAACAAATATAAATGCAGCGAGTCACTGAAGTCGAAACAGAGTGGCGTTAGTCTGTTTCATGCTTGAACACAATCTTCAGGCCATGTGTGTTTGGTGATAGCTCGATTATTTACATATGTTGGTCAGTGGGACATTATAACTAGTACGGTCACTTGTTTCCGGTTTACTGCGCTATCTTATAGGCTTATTGGACAGGCGGTAACGATTATAATTTGAATTATTCTAAACGGTATTTGGTAGAAATAATTATTAGACAGAATGCGCTATAATTGTATATAGGAAATAAATAATAAACATATAGCAAACTGCACGAATGCACGCTTAACTCCAACTAGCTAGCTTTAATAACAATTAACAGAAAATAATTCATGAATAAATACAAGATATCATAAGTAATAAGTAATAAATAAGTTAAACGTTAATAAACAACTCAATAAAATAATTATAGAATAACAACATTTTACCCTTA
Organism: Acanthosepion esculentum; assembly: GCA_964036315.1. NCBI lineage: Eukaryota > Metazoa > Mollusca > Cephalopoda > Sepiida > Sepiidae > Acanthosepion > Acanthosepion esculentum. Next base: position 50,525,351 of record OZ038478.1, read on the forward strand.
AATATATCCTACCTTTTCGGGTAGATGGAACACGTGAGCCCGAGTGGGTATTCCATCTAAGAGAAGGCAAACTTAGAATTTAAACTTTCCGCTTTCTTGCGGCTATACCAAACCATGGAAAAAGCTTCAGGGGTAAACCCTGAAGACAAATCCGGTGTACGAATACCTAAGAAAGTGCGATATTATGTTCAACTTCATTCTGGCAAGTCCTGTGACGATGCCGGCACCAATCTGTATTGGCGTCTACCTTTCCTTTGGACAACATCGGCGGCGTGGATAGAGAAGACGCTTTGCATGGGCAATAACCAGTCTCTCATAAAACGCTGCTCAGATCTGCGCCCTGGAGAGGACAATCAGCAACTGGGGCAAAACACTTTGGGTACAGATCCATGCTATCTAGAGACCGAGGATCCCACATAGCCTACCTTAATGCTATATTTTATCATTATATATCCCCAACTACTACAAACGTTATCTTGTGCATACCTATGTTTGAATAAGTGCCATGTTTTTTCATAAAAACAGTATGAATAGCGTCTACTGTCTTGTGCATTCGAGAGGCTTATGAAAGTAAATATGCACTCCGCCACTGATATACTATATATATATATATATATATATATATATATATATATATATATATATAATTTCGGAAAATATTTAAGATAGCGAACTTTTCATGACATCCTATTATCTCTAATTAGATATATTGGCTCCAGGCTGATGCAGGAAAATACTTTAAATTTTTTCTTTGCAATTTAATCTTTTTATCAACATTTCTTTGTCTGTGTTGAATTCCGGATTATCATTGATTTCAAAGTAGACAGATGCCTTGGATTATTAATTTCAGCCACAATTTTAGGAGAACTGCCGTCATTAAATTCTACCTATTGTAAGCATTCTTTATTAAATAATTTCCGGGACTTTTATTCAATTTCTACTCTCATTTTATGTGCAGACATTTAACTCAACCAATAACATCACGTAATGTTGATATCTAATATTTATAGTTCAGTAAGTTTTTTGCCCCAGTGATATTTGAATATTCTTTGAGATCCATCTTAAATGAATATAATCTGGTTACTTAGAAAAAGACTTCGTTCGAAGTTTTCTTTGGTTGTTTAAAAAGATGAAAAATAGGAAATTATTTCTGGCACGAATCAGGCCGTATGAATGATTCATGCGTTCTCATATTTAAAAATAAATAAATCTTTATCTAGTCCCTTTTGGAATTAGGCTATATTGGCTCTCCATAGATTCCTATTTTTTATCACTTGTGAATTGTCATGGATTCTTGGGAAATATAGTGGAGATGTTTACTGTTGTCTTTTCCACGGTTTAGAATTCAGAGTTTCCCTACTCTTAGACTGGTTACAACCTCAGGTTTAAAAGTCAAATCTATCCTACTATTTAACCCGCGGTAAAGGGGGGAAGAGATAAATCCACATCTTCTCCAATGGTATTTATATGAAAATGAACAAAATAGGCTGGAATTTAAACTCGCTTCGATGATACTACTTTTCACGCTGATAACCTCTATCAGCGTGAAAAGTAGTATAGCGGTTTCATATAGATGTCAAAAATAATTACCCTGTGAGTATTTAACCAAATATTTGAAAAAAAGTTAAAATTTGATTTCAAATCAAATCCACGACGCTTCTAACATTTCAGATACACTGGGTTGTATATTAATATTTTTTGTTTTATTATTTAAATTATGTTCCTCGACTAGTTTCGGCCAACATGGCTATCATCAGGAGAAAAAATACCTGATTGTTTGTAGCAGTGCACTACTACAGTGAATGACGGTCTCTGAAGAAAGTGAACTTTGTAGTTTTCATTTGTTTTTTATTGTTAAGTCAGTCAGTTCTTGTATTGTTTAAACGTCGTCTTTCAAGTTTTTTTTTAATAGAGGCTGGGAGATTAATGTGCCTCAGAATTCCCTTCTTAGTCATTTTGACAGTTTTATTGGTTGTTGAGAAGGGGCTGAATGTGTTAAGCTTTTTTAGATTTTTGGGAGTGTGTGTGAATGTATGTATATTTGTGTGAGTGTGTGTATGTGGGAGACCTCAACACCTCTGCAAGTATTTCTGTCTAGTATGGTTGATAAATATGGGTGGGTTTTGATCTATGGGATTATGTATTAATTCTATCGGTGTTGTTTAGTCTGCGTGTAAATCCGCCTGGACAAAGTGTTTTGAGGTACAAAATCCATTTGTCTTCATGTTCCTCTAGTATTTCTCTAAGGTTCATTTTTGTGTCTATTTCTATTTATTCAATAATAGTGAATTTTGCATGGCTATTGAAATCATATTTTTCTAGGCGGAAATGTTCTTCTACAGGTAATAATGTGTGCGCGTGTGTTTGTATTTGTGTACGTGTGTAAATATAAATGTGGACATAAGAGTAGACTTGATCGCAATAAATTTGTCTATGCCAGGATAGCTTGACGGAAAACATCTCAATTGAGACTGGTTTTGAATTCAGAATTGTCTTTCTCCTAGAGGGGTTTGACTTGGCAGGTCTAAAGAGCCCAATCTGCCCTCCTAATTAATCTACTGGTGGAGGGAAATGATTTCATGCCTTTTCAAAACGGAATTAAACAGAAACGAGCGGCATTTAAACTCGGCACAGCACATACCTTTCAGCGCCGATAACTATGCCACTAAATATCCTCTAAACATTCCATAAGAATCCTCTAAGCACAAATATATATGTATATATATATATGTATATATATATATGTATATATATATATATATATATATATATATATATATATATATATATATATATATTAATACATTACTTAAAATTGCCGCCATTTTATATTTTTAATTTTGCATATATCCGTTGTTTGTTTTTGATTTTGTCGACTACTCAATAGAGAAGAGTCAGTTGGGCACCGTCTGTGAGAAAAAGAGCGCCATGACACAATTCACTCCGCCAGAAATTTGGAAAAGGTATGCTGTACTGCTTAGCCTTTCAAAGTGTTTGGGTGCCAATCTGAGGGCAGTGCAGAGGATTCAGAAAGTGTATTTGAAGTGATCACTAGTAATGACGACGAGATGCCCCCATTCATCTTTCCACAGCGCCTCATAATCAACGCGGAGGCCTATATCAAGTGCCTTGAGGAGGTAGTGCTGCCCTGGGTCAAAGGGTGGCTGCTGGAATAACTTATTCTGACGACAGTACTCTGCACCATGTCACACAAGCAGGATAACCCAGTCATAGCGGTCAGGCAACATCACCCCTTATATCTGACAACTTAACTCACCAGATTTCAACCCACTTGATTATTATATGTGGGGCGCAGTTGAGCGAGAGACCAGCAAAACTCCATGCAACAGCAAAGCTGAACTGAAAGCAAGAATTATGGCAGCCTTCACAACCTTAAACAAGGAGAGCGTCCATAAGATTTGCAGGAGATTCCGAAATTGTCTAGTGGCCGTGGTCGAAACCAATGGCGATTTTATCGAATAAATTCACTCTTTAGTATTTCAAGATATGTTTCTGTCATTTTGGTAAATATATCTGTTAAAAGGAGCTGTCAGTGTTATTTTCATTTTTGCGTAATTTAGACAATTTATCTATCGCTATATATATATATATATATATATATATATATATATATATATGACTTTGTATGACATATGTAAACCATATATATATATATATATATATATATATATATGTATATATATATATATACATATATATATATATATGACTTTGTATGATATATGTAAGCCATATATATATATGTATATATATATATACATATATATATATATATATAACTTTGTATGATATATGTAAGCCATATATATATATATGTATATATATATATAAACATATATATGTATATATATATATATGTATATATATATATATATATATATATATATATATATATATATATATATATATATGGTCTCCATCTATCATACAAAGTCAAATATACCCATCATCACCCAGGCTTATACGTGTATAACAGCCACACATATTACAGCCAAATGTACTCAATATAGTGACAGGTTTTGATAAAATTAGCGCTTAACCTTGCAGGTGAGGCCACTAAGTTATAAATGCCTTCAGGTAGAGAGACCTATTCCTCACAGTCTCTGATTGAGTGTATACATATGTGTTTAGATGTGACTCTAAAGTCGCTTTGGCCAGCTAATTCTTCAAACATGAAACAAAAACACTTTTGACACCATTACCATGATGCTCACTGTCAACTCTCGTTCATGATGAGAGATGGATAGAGCGTCAGGCAAAAGGGGACATGGACCGAGTATTTTTATATTTTACTTAGACAAACTGTGCATATATTAACACCTACATTTAGTTATGGTCAGAAGCCACGAGAGCCATGCCTGGTGTATCATCACGGCATTCATTATTATTAAGTTGTGTCGCGACTTAGTCGAAATTCGGGTCTTGAGATATAAAGTTAAAAATATTCCTCACAAATCGAGAACATTTCGGAAAATACTCAGTGTAAATGATGACAATATCCTGGAGATCTACAAAGTTTAAAAAAAAAAAAATCTAGGTAATGTCCCAAACGTATCCATTACTGCAGGAATTAGTTTGACATTCATCTTCCATAGCTTATTCAGATGTCTAACCAGATGCTGATTCTGTCTGTCTTTTAGGTTTCTTTAGAGTCTACTGTTATATCATGTGGAACAGCAAAACCAATAATTTGTCACTTGCTAGTCTCCTTATCTCTAACAATGAGGTCGGTTCTTCATGCATCAATGGCATGATCTGGCTGAACTGAGAAGTCCCATATCTTGTCGTTATTATTACTTAAAATTATTCTTTTTGACTTGCATTTACTTTTAGATCACATGGGGGATCATAACCAATGACCTAGCGCAAATGGAGGATAGTTCATTTTGTTGTTTCCGCTTAATTCAGCTATCAACAGAATGCTTAAATAGACAAAACCTTTCGCAGAATATAGACAATGTTTGTTAGGCATTTACTGGGAAATGGGTCACTATGGATTTTGTTGGTTTGTTGTTGATTTGCTTCCATTATTAGACCCAAAGCTCCAAACTTAACGGGAATAATTTTAATCTTTAAGTGTCCAATCCTTTTCTTTTACTACTTCCAGATGTTTATATTTTCTTAGTTTTTCAAAAACTATCGAAATTTTGATAAGTTTATTATATTATATTATATTATATTATATTATGTATGGTTCCAGTCACATCACGCTGGGAACACCGGTTTTCACTTGATCACAGAAGTTAAGCGGTATCGAGCTCAATCGGTATTTAGATGAGAGACCACATACGAACACTTCTAAATCAACCTTCTAAATCTGAAATATGTTTTAGCTATAAGTAACCTACAAATAGTCAATAAGGCGTAAAAGTCACTATACACCCCTTCTCGTAGGTTGAACACTTTGGAAAAAAGGGTGTGTGTCTGCTAATTAATACCGAAAGCACTTTGCTAGGAACTGAGCGCTTTGGTAGATGGTAATGCGTATATCTCGTGTTAAAATTCACTAATACTACCCCTTGTGCAGGTAGCCTAAGAATGAGAGTCTCCGACTTGAAGCAATCATGTATAGCCACACTCATGTGCTGTGATACAGCGAAACTGCCTGTATGTAGCTGACTACACACACATATACATATATATATTTATATATATATATATATATATATATAGTTATAGTATATTATATCATTATGCTTGATATATTACAAATATCGTTATTATACATCGATGTCTACCGTATACAATTAATCAACATCTATATCATCTATATAAACCCGGGGAAGTAACTGTCTAGCTTTAAGTCTAATAATACGGTTTTCCTTTATTCCCCTAATCAAATGCTTTAATAATTTTATACTTAGTTTTAAGGAAGCAGGTGAATAGAAATTCTAAAATCTTGACGCTATTAGAAATAAATTAGAATATAATGATGAGAAAAATAATTATTAATTCATTGCATCGAGAAAAACGCGACGAGATTTCAACGTCAATGGCACAGACCGAAGAGTTGTAAACAATCCAAAAAAACTTACTTTTGTAATAGCATCGTTTCATTACGTAGTATTGAAATATATGCACATATACTCGCATATTGGTGTGTAAACGTAACATAATAATAAACATCATATGTGTTGTCATATATTTCGACATAATAATTATTGTACATGTAATATTCTATTCGTAGATGAATGTACACAGGGGCTATACAATTATGTGCGTATCACATATTGCTATTTGGCATAGCGCTTTTCATTGACAAAGACTTCTAACATAATAAAATTATCTGTTAGGAAACTAGCAAAATTTGTAGAGTGAAAAATAATATAAAACAATGTCTGCACAAACGAATTCACTATATAGACCTATGTAAATGACTGTAAGATTCTTTTCATAGTGAATAAAGAAATGAAAAACGAAAAAGAATTCATCAGGTCACAAAGCAAAATATAGAACCAACAATTTGCAGCAACATACCTACATACAATTATTTTTTCTCTCTCCAAAGTTGACGAAAACGAATATGTCCTCTTCAATTAGTAACGACAGATACAAATAAAACTAAAAACAAAATTGTTCTTTTATTTCATCCTTAAAGTGTTATTTTGTATATGATTAATAATAAGCGAAGAAGGCATGAGCTCATATGTTTATTACGTTTCGTCAATGTACCAACAACTCTGCAAAAATACAGTCGCATAAGGACAAGTTTACTTAGCAGACAGCCTTCACGAGCTCAATGAATACGCTGAGAAAGAGGAATAAAACATTACACTATTTATATTTGTGCTATTTTCCTTGTCTTCGTCGTTATTATCACAACTTCTTCGTGTATATATCGATCTGGTTAACCTCAACGTAATTCCAAACGGAAACCTCTATTTAATCTCGGGGAATGTAAGACTGTTCTCATTTCACTGTCCTTGTCTAGAGATATCTTGTCTCGTTCTTATTTATAATAACGCTCATCCAAGTACACACTGCCGAGCCCAGCGATTGAACTAATAAGTATTATGTCACGCAAATGCATGAACCAACTCTTTAATACATGAGGCCATTATCCTGTAGGACCTGTTGTCTTTTGGCGGGGGACAGTTTAAAATCGAAGACTGAAAAGAATAAATAAACATGAACAAAATAATATTAAAAAAAGCAATATATATATATATATATATATATATATATATATATATATATATATATATATATATATATATATACGTATATATATATATATATATATATATATATATATATATATATATATATATATATACGTATATATATATATATATATATATATATATATATATATATATATATATATATATATAATATGGAGGAAACAACTGAAACGTTGCAAATTAAAAGAAAAATTAATATTTTTTTGGTGAAAGTATTTATTTATATTTTTATATATATATAAATATTTGATATTTCAGATCGCCCCGATCTTTCGTCAGAAATTAATTAAATAACATCAAAACAAAAAAAAACAAAAAAGCTGGGATCAAATAAAATGCGAGGCCAATTTTACTAATTTAAGGCTCTCTCTGGATCAGCATCGCCTCGCCTGTCTACTATCTGCTTCACAACCGAGTAGTGGCGCCTGGCTCAACGCAGTGCCCTCTTCATCTACCGGTACCCTTTCAGATGATGAGTGTACTCGGGTCGGAGTCACGATCCGTCTTGGACTCAAATTATGTGAGCGTCACAGATGCAGATGTGGAGCCTCCATCGATGAGTTTGGTTTGCATCCTCTCTCCTGTCGTTGTAGTGCCGGCCGCTTTCCACGGCATGCAGCTGTCGAATTATTTTGAATTTAAAAATTGTGCGTTTTGTACTTATATGGCACGCTCAAAGAAATCTCTTACCAGTAACAATATCACATTTCTAAGAACAAATTTCGGACTATAAACTACTCTTTCGATGTCCTGTTATTACCTGGAATTATAAAACAACAAATATTTTCTTACCTGATGATATCTGTAGGAACAGATGAAAGCTCGTAAAAAAGACCTTATTCAACTGATATTTATGAACAGGGATCATAACATTCATTTACAGGTTCGGGGCTAATGTCTCTTAGTAAATTGTTTGCGAAGATGTATTCTCGCCATTTTATCATTAACTTCTATATCTGTTTTCTGTATGAATGTTTCATTGTAATATAAATTGAACTGCACCACATACTTGATATATATATATATATATATATATATATATAAATACACACATATATATATATATATATATGTTGTGGTAGGATCCACCTAATCTGCATAGGTGACTACCAACTATATAAATAATGGTTGGTACCGGAAGACGAGGGAGAAGGAATCACGAGATGCAACCAGAGACTCTGATCGACTGCGACTAGTCAACACATTCTCCAGGAACGTCTTCCCAGAAATATACAGAAATACTATATGTACTTATTGTGTACACTTTCTTGTTATAATACATTCTTGTTCTAAGTACATTTTGTGTTGCATTATTATTCCATGCAATAAGCGAGATTCAACATTGAGTCAAGACTCAACAATATATATATATATATATATATATATATATATATATATATATATATATATATATATATATATATATATATATATATTGCTTCGGGTGGCCATCTTTTCAATAAAATAGCTTTGACCTAAACTTTTTTTACCTTGTCTTGTTCTTGTTTGTTTTTATATTAATTTTATTGTTTTACTGTAGTTTTTTTTACCAATAAAATATCGCTTGTACCTATCTTCTTTAACCAGTAGTACCCTTAAGATCCGTTTGGTGAAACCTTGGTAGATAGGTTCTGATTCACTAGTTTTTTTTTAGATTTTGCTCTACTTAGCGTATTGCGCACTTACGTTTTTACTTAATTTACCCTGTCGGTGTTTTTTTCTTTTGACCAGGCATTGCGGTGCTTCTTGAATATTTTCGACCAACACGGTGTCGTTAGTCTTTTTTTTTTGCTGATTTTTCTTTCCCTGGAGTCGGTTTGTTCAAATATATTTTTATTTACAAATTTTATTATCCGGGGTTTTCCCACCGCCTGAGTATAGGTATTAAAATACTATATATATATATATATATATATATATATATATATATATATATATATATATATATATATATATATATATATATGTGTGTGTGTATGTGTGTGTCCCTAACGAAGAAATTACCTCCATAAGAATCTGATGTTTGTTGCTTTATACTGATGTTGGGAAATGAAAACATAAATATAGTCGTTTATTTTATTAGTTTAAAAAAATAAAAGGAGGGATAAGCAAAGAAATTGTAATATTCAATCTCTATAATCTTATTAAGGACAACGATGGTTATCACACATTAATTATTTGAACAAAACTGAATCATATTGTATCCCACGTTCCAAAATGTAGGTACAGTGTAACCCGGATATGAGAGAGTTGTCGGAACCGGAGAAGAAGTCTCTTATATCCGCGTTTCTCTTATATCAGGGTTTGGTCTATTTTGTTTAGGTAAGTATGGCTCCAATTTGGGACCAGATAAAATCTCTCTTATATCCGGGTTTCTCTTATACCGGGTTTCTCTTATATCCGGGTTACACTGTATTACCTACTTGGGCGAATCATAAGAAATATAAAATATCTATTAACCTTAATGCGAACAGAACCAACAGCAGAAAACAATGTGAAATGCAGTGTAAGATATTGACCAGCTGTGATTATTGGTAAGATTACTAAAAAGAATTTCTCTTACGACTGGAATTATGATGTGTAGTGTAACTGCGTGAGCCATTGTTGGGAGAAAACATTTCCATGATTATTTTATCCACGTGCACAAAACATTTATGATGAACTCAAAATAATATATATATATATATATATATATATATATATATATATATATAAATATTAACATAATGATAAGGCCCTTGTGAGCAGAAGAACAATCAATATACAGATAGAGGCACACACACACTTGAACACATATGTGCATACATATACACATAAAACACACACACTCGTGTATGTGTGAAGTGGAGCTAAAACATTTTCGGACCGATCAAAAAAGATCTCTTCCTCCAAAATCCTGAAATTTGAGTACTGAAATCTGATTTCGCGAAGTGGGTCGACATTTTCAGAATAAACTCTAGGCAAGGCTAGATAGCTTATTTATAATATAGTATATTATTCTTCTTCTTCTTTCAAGGGAGAGAATCTTCATCAAGTTTGGTAACTCCTGTTTGTCTATATCAAACGTTCTCTCACGTCGCTGTGTTGTTTTCTTTCCGTCGAGCGCGCTTCTCCCGGCACCCAGCGGCAATCCTAAGTTTCACCTCTTCTCATTCAAACCCCCGGCGTAAATCGTTCCTCAGCGTGAGTGATCGTTGGCGAGGTCTTCCCACTTCAAAAAGCCCATGTCCATCGAATGTCCCTTTTGATGACGTCCTTGAAGCGAACATGGTGTCGTCCTTATGCCCTCTTGCCGGTTTCCAGTTCCATATACAGAAGGAACTTCGGAACCTTTCCATTCGGTATACGGTGTACATGTTCAAGCCAGCAAGGCCTTTTCAACCAATATTTGCATTCCAGCTTGATAAAAATTTTGCAAGTGTTTTTAATTCGTTTAATAAAAGTTTTTTTTCTTAAAGAACATATAGTTTAATTAAATTAGTTTATTATCTGGAAAAACTTACTTTTGTTGCACTAATATCACTCATTGCTCTAAAATATGATGAGTGATGTGGTCGCTTGCGACGGCTCTAAATTGCATTGCTTCATTTTGTAATCCCCCCCAAAAAACCCCCAAAAAACAAAAAAAAACACGCATACGCAAATTTGTTGAAGACCTCGATTTATTTCTTCAAGGTTTATTTTTTCGCTTGTGTGAATTGTCAAGTGTGAGAGAGAAGGACGACAAATGGTCGTCCTAGCGGTAGGTGCTCTCTGCAGGTTTGACATCTTAATTCCGACTGCAACTGGCCGATCCACGCGTCAGTTCGTACGTTTCACTTACACTCTTACCCCGATCAGTTTTGCTGCCCCGGGAAACTCGCCAGCAAACTCTGATGTCTCAACATTTCATGCCAAAACATTTCCTTTTATATTTCGCCTTTTGTGCGGTAGAACACTTCCGGTTCTGGCACGAGATGCTTCTTGAATCACGGAGAAAGGACCAGATTTCTCGCGAACTAACTCGAATCGGAAGGTCTTCGTCTTCTATTTACTTTGCGGATCAGATTATCGGCCTGATTATAACTGGCACTGGGCGATCGCATTCACCCGTGAAAGCCTGGCGTACCCCTGAGCCGTGTTGACCTTTTTCACTGAGGGGACGACTTTAAAAGCTTTTCAAAGAATAACGCCTGTTATTTGTCGACTGGATGATCATTTAGACGACATGGTAGTAATTTCTAGCGTTGCTAAAAATTCTTTATTTTTCATATTTTCTTAAATTAAGTTTTCTCTTATCATTATTTTCCGCATCATTGTTGTTGTTATCACTATGTTTTGGACGTTGTGCCCCCACCCCCCAGCCTTGCTCAGGTGTATATCGATCTGGTTAACCAACAGAGAATTTTGAAATGAATCATTTATTTTTAATCTACAGTGGTAGACTGTCCTTATACCACTACTCTTGTATAGGGATATCGTCGAGTTCGTTTCTTTTTTTTTATAGATCTATTCAGGATGGCTAAGAACAAAGACGAGGGCAATAGTCCGAATATAATTAGTTTAAATAATGATAACTCCTCATCCAGAATTTTAGACAATTAGCGTTATTGTACTCGCTATCTTCTCTCTCTCTCTTTCACTAAAACCAAATAACCTCTCTGATACATCTTTTCCGTCATTTCTCGCAATCAAAACTGAATAGTTAATTAATTACAAGGCATTATCAGGGTATAACTTAACTTTCCAACTATCTAAGGAACAAGCAGAATTATAATATCATAGCTAATAATAAACAAAAAGAGGAATTTTGATGATTACTTTTAAAATATATTAGAACAGCCATTATTTCTTTTCTGGCATCGTAGTATATTGGTCAGCAAACTAGTAACTCTTCAGTTGTGATTTTGAATTTATCCAGCTTTCATATATTTATGGCCTGGTGGAAAAGCTAATCTTACAAACTAAAATATTTTTTTTATGTATACAACAATTAATATTTATTTTTGTTTTTCGTTCATAAATTTTTAAATGATTTTTTTCCTATTTATCAAAATGTCTCCTAAAAAATACAAAAATCCCTAACTGACAGGACTCCTAGAACTGCACTGTCGGCTAATGTCAACGTAAGAATGAAATCCCTCTTGCCTTGTCCACAAAATTTAAAAGAGAGGGAAATATCGTGTATTCTCTAATAATATTTTGGAATAACATTTAGCTAATACCAGCATTGAGTAATTGAATATTAATAATGGTGGTCACATTAAATATGACCAGTGTTGCATGCTTAGCTTATAGGTGCTTTTAAAACATGAGTGAATCTCAAGCAAAGGATGCCCTTCAAACCCTTGTTCGCGAAAGGAAGCCAAACTGAATTGCTAAGTATTAAACTTAAATTAAATGAAGTCTACCTTTCCCATTTTTCATTATTTCACACAAAAAAACATGCAAACGAACGCGTAAAAGCACAAACACACATGACCTAGCTCATAGTGAAGCATTAAAACAAGATTATTTTCATTTCTGGTTAATGTTTTAGAGCGACATTCGTAAATTATTTAAAGTTCGCTTAAAATGAGAATACCAAGGAAAGGAAAAACGACGTAGCCGCATTAATTTCCATAATAATTTCTGTTTACAAAGTTGTTATCGATCTACAACCTTATACTAAACAAATGTAAAATAAATAAGAAATTAAATGCGTAAAAATAATTCGATATTCTCAGTTAAAGACTTCTGGACCTGATCAGTCCATTTTTTACGGAGATTAGCCTAGCATCATGACTAAACTATTAATGACAAACCCGTTTTGCTCTTAAATTAAATAATAAATATGAAAATCAGATATTTATTGATCAATCCGATAATATCAGAAAGTCACGTTCCTTTGCCAGTTAGTGACACAGAAATTCTCTTAATACCCATTATATATATTTATGGCTTCTAAATCTAATATTTATTATTTCAGATTATTTTTATCGATTATACATCACACGTATCCTATGGGTAAGATTTTTAAACGTCATATTGGTATAACATATTTGAATCGCGCCAAACTCCACCGGGCAATGTATCGTATAATATGCAAATTATTATAGCATACAAATATAAAGTTTACATTTTCCTACGTCTATTAATAGAACCAGTTCGAAATCTGGTACAAAAGTAGAGATTTTTAAAGGTAGACAAGCATGAAGTCTCTCCACACTTATAGAATGAAGGCTACATTCTTCTTATCTTCTACCCTAGATAGCTTTATATTATAGTAAGTAATCTGAGTAAATGTCAGTATGACGTCTTCTATTCAGTAATAGTTAGAAAACTGCTCTCCTTGACAATTGACTGTAGAATAAATTAGATTCTCAATGGCTCCGTAGTTATCGTAATTTTGTACTACCATATCACATTTAATGGTATAAAAAACACCTTTATTTCGCCGGACACATAATTTGAGGTATCTTGTAGGACCACATTTATCATAATTTGTGGACGACGTGCAATTCTACCAAGCCGAAAGTCATAATGCACTAATATTGCTTATATATATATATATATATATATATATATATATATATATATATGTATATATATATGTATGTATATATGTATGTATGTATATATATGTTCGAATTTTTATACACTTAATGGATTTATTTTTAATCCGACAATTCCATTAATTCGAATATTTTAAGTGGATACTCGTGTTTGAAATAGTTGGGACGCAAATTCAAACCATGTGGAGTACATATTTTCTTTATTAAGTTCCCTTGAGTGCGCTCGCCGATAGACGCAATACACGGTGTTTAAAATAATAAAAAAAAGATCATGAGTGAATGTATAACTGAATGAAGACGAAAAAGGATGGTAAAAGGCAATAAATTACTCAGATCTGTTACATAGACACCTATTACATAGCCAAATAAAAATTAATCTTGCTTTATCATGTACAGTGATATATTGGAACAATTCGACCGATTCTTTGTTGTTTTATCAAAATTCAGCTGTTATATTCTCCATCCTGTTTCAGGTTGTCTGTTAATTTCGGTAAAGTTTTGAATTGCATACTGAACACTATTCAATCCATGAAGACTCCCAAATAGGTCGTAAAACTGGAATTATAACGTCTGAAAATCTCTATCTATAAAAGGCAGGTGTGTGTGTGTGTGTGTGTGTGTAACGAATGCACGGTCGCAATTTTTGACGGATTTGCACCAAAATATACATGCACAGGCTCTAAGTTATACAACGAGCCAAGACAGACTTTGCATTTCCCAACTCCCATTGAAAAGCACACCCCGTTCATGTGAATATCTATACAGATGATATAACTGCTTATAAGTGCAACTCCAAAAGCTTGGAAGATCAGAAAGTAGCAGATTCTCTCCTCTTGTGGGTGATTAATAATTTTCCCCCCTACAATCCATTTCCCACAGACGAAATGCTGCGAGACTCTCGCTGTCTGATTGCTACTTCTATTCTGACGGCTAAATTCCTTAGGCCCACCAATTCTGACTTTTGCAACTGGAACCCGCCATTCCACGTACACAAGTGTGAAACATCTCCATTCCTTTCGTATTCCTACTGTAAGAAGTAAGATTTATTCGGGCAGCTTTAAATTCAGCGTTGTGGAACTGATCACACGACATGATGTTTTCCCAATCACAACAATCTTGACCCCTTTGGGTCTAGGGTTAACCATTATCTTTCCTATATAGACCGATGAATTACGTACATACAACATCACACAGTAGGCCTCTACCTTGATTTGCTCTAGCACCTTGAATTAGGTGAACATTATTATACAAAAAATCTATTGTAATTATCCATTATTACAATAAATGCATCTCTCTCTCGACACTCACAGATACACACAGACAGACACAGTCACACACACACACACTGATTGATTTGTTTTTGCTTCTTATCAACCCTCATATATATATATATATATATATATATATATATATATATATATATATATATATATATATATATATATATATAGATATATATATATATAGAGAGAGAGAGAGACATAGTATTGATGAAACCTCCTGTCAATGTCAATGGTTAGTGCATACCTTTTTTTGCTCTTCTCAGCTCCAAGGATAAGAAGACCCTACCCTGACCAAGTAAAAGCGCGCTGGCGTGAACACTTCAGTGAATTACTAAATTGTAGATCTGAGGTTGACTCTGTTGTCATTGACACGTTACCCCAGTCACCTATCTTTAAGGAACTTGACATTCCTCCCGGCTTTCTGAGGTTGTAACGGCCACTCGAAAAATTAGCACTGGCAAAACGCCAGGTAAAGATGGAATAAAATTTGAGCTTTTACAAATGGGTTGTGAAACTGTGGTCAGACTGATGCACATTGTCTTCCAGCAGATCTTGGAGAAAACTACGGTTCCTCAAGACTGGAAGAATGCAGTAATTGTGTCCTATTAAAGAAGGACCCAAGTATTTGTGAGATAAATATTGTGTATCTCTCTTTTCCGGGGTACTCCTCAACTGTCTTCTCAAGTATATTGCTCCCATGGTTCTACCGGGGTCCCAAAGTGGTTTCCAGCCAAGGAGAGGGATAATGGATATGATCATTACTGCATAATAGTTGCAGGAAAAGTGCTAAGAGCAACATCTGGACCTGTATCTCTTTTATTCACTGTTGAAACTTGACTAATGCATGGAATAATAATGCAAACACAAAATGTACTTAGAATAAAATGTATTGAAACAAGAATGTGTACACAATATTTACATATAGTCTTTTGTATATTTCTGGGAAGACCGTTCCTGGAGAATGTGTTGACTAAGTCGCAGTCGGGCAGAGTCTCTAGTTGGATCTCTTGATTCGCCTCCCTGTCTTCCGGTACCAACCATATTTATATCGTCGGCACTCCGCTATTCAAATTAGGTGGATCCTACCACAACATTCACCTAACAAATGCGTTTGATACTGTGAACAGGGAAGCACTGTGGGAAATTCTGTTGAAGTTCTGTTGCCCTAAGAAGTTTATTCCCTTCCATGCCGACAATATGAAAGCTTGGATCTGTGTTAGTGAAGAGTTGCTAGACACCATTTCGGTAGAAACTGGGGTGAAACAAGGTGACCTCGCATCTACTCTTTTACGATCTTCTATGCTTTGGTCTCTCTAAGGGCATTCAAATATATTGAGCCAGGTGTCTGCGTACGGTATCATACAACTCGTAATTTGTTCAACCTCAGCCGTTTTAATGCAGTAACCAAAACTTTCATTGCACTCATAAGAGATCTGCTATATGCTGACGATTGTGATCTCATCACCCATTCTGTAGTAAATATGCAACTTCCCAAGGATTGTTTCTCTGCAGCCTGCACTGAGTTTGGACTGTCAGCTTGAGGAAAACGGTAGTAATGTACCAACCGGCAAAGCTTATGTTCCTCCTTCCATATTTGTGTATGGGAAGACATTAGAGGCCGTCGACGGCCTTGTGTACTTAGGAAGCATACGCTCCAAACGTAACACCCTTGATGAAGAGATAGGCGCCCGAACAGCTAAAATCAGCGATGCCAACGGAAAGTTTGAAGCCATGCTGGTTACAGTCGGACATCACTATTACAACAAAGATCAAGTATGTGTGTTGTCAGCTTTATTGTATTACTGCGAGACCTGGACAACTTACAGAAGATATATTAAATGTCTGGAACGCTTCCATAAAACTGAGGTCATTAATAAAAATCCCGTGGCGGTCTTATACTCAAGACACAAATGTCCTTGAAAAGTCCGGCATACCCAGCATTGAATCCATGATACTGAAATACTGCCTCCGATGGTGCGTTCATGTGGTTCGACTTGAGGCTGGAAGGATGCCTAAGCAGGTCATGTTTGGTGAGCTAAGAGATGGCACGAGACGAGTTGGTATGCACCATAAGCGATATAAAGATTGTGTGAAAGACTCTCTTAGGAAAACCGGCATTGATCTTAAGACGTGGGAAGAGAAAACTAAAGATAGCGAACTTTGGAGAGATGAAGTAATGCAGGCTTTAAAACGTTTTGAGAAGAGACGGAGTGATTATACGAAAGTTAAGCGTGCAGCAAACTGATAGCGATCGATTAATCAATTGTAGCCTCAAGTGCCACTCAATGCAGGTACTAAATAGTCACCGAGAAAGCAAGAATGGTGGGTGGAAAGATTTCATGAAATCCTCATACTCGGTGACGAGTAGACTTTCACTATATATATATATATATATATATATATATATATATATATATATATATATATATATATATATATATATGGTGGAAGTCTACACACATGCGCGCGCACACACACACACACGCTCACACACACACATATATATATATATATATATATATATATCGAGAGAGTAAGAGATGAGTGGTATCACGAAACCAATTTACTTCTTCAAAATTCTGAAAACTAAAGCGTTGAGTTGCTTCCTCAGTAAAGAAGATTTGCCAGAAAAAGAAAAAGAAGAAAGAAAGCTATATATTTCCTGGAATGACCGCAACGTATTACTTGCGTAATAAACTAGCCAAAAAACATTAGTAGCTGAGCGTGCTCGGATATATTCCAACTTCTTATTTCTTAAAACGCAGATGCGACAAGTACGTTCCCGATCAGTGGACGTAGTTGAACGTGTTCATATCATACTGTTGACGAATAACGACGGAAAGTTTTCATGAGTTTCATTAAATAAGATGTTCTTAGTGAGTGTTGAATCGTCGAGGCGAATGATACACAGAGAAGAATGAATACTTAACATATTTATTCAGCACCATTATCCGGTGCCATCGGATACATACAAAAACACAGAACAATAAGTTACAAAACAATTAATAAGACAACTTACAAAGAATATAAGAGGGTCAATGCTGTATAGCCAAACGAAGTAAGATCAGTCCGAATATTAATTAGCTTAATATCAACTTATTAATCAACTGTTGATGTCCTTAATCGTGGACTATTTAAGGCTGTAAGAAAGGCCATATGGCAGAGTTCTGAAGGGTGATAGCTATTCTACAACATCTCCCCTTTGAAATGTTATGTCCCCTGGGCAACATATTTCTGTCTTTTAGGGTCAATTTCCATAGTACCTGTTGGAATTCGTTTTCATTTAGTTGATCGATTCAGTTGTACTGGTTGAGGCATAGATAGGTCGAACATATCGTAAATCACTGTCATAGGTTCCTTGTGTTGATCTACGTCTGTCGTATATATTTTCTTATTTGATTTAAATGTCTCTTAATCACCCATTTCGGATGTTTTATCAAATTCAACATTTTTCCACTTCTTTTATCAATGGTTCCTTCTTCCCACGATGCTTTTCTCAATTTGTAATTCTTAAAAATAGATTCTTTCGCCGGGGTTCTAGTGTTTACCATTGGTATATTTTCTTTCCTCCATTTTCTTTTCTGTAGGCCTCACTTTTATCGAATACCGAACGAATTTTTCTTGCAAACATGAATTCGGCTGGGGCCATTTCTGAGCTTGCATTTATATTAGGTGTTATGAGATATATGGAGAAGAACTTTTGTAATTCTTCGTTCATGGTTTCAGTTCTGCTTGCCTTCGTAATTGCTCTCTTAAACACATCAATAAATCTTTCCACCATTCTGTTTGACATTGGGTGGTAGGGTGAATATATTAAGTGTACAATTGAGTGGATTTTACAAAAATGTTCAAAATCTCTCGAAGAAAACTGTACATTTGTCGTACACGATAGTCTCTGGTACACCGAATCTAGCGAATAATTCGTGTAAAAAATCTATCGTTACACTACTACTTGACGTTTTACATTTACAAACTTCTGGCCACTTTGTGAAGCTGTCTACCACAATACGGTAATAAGTTCTCTTTATTGGGCCGGTATAGTCAATGTATAAGCATGACCATGGTTTATCAGTCTTTGGCCAGGGATTTCACAGGTGACGCCTTAGCTGTCAACGCACAGTTTTTACGAGTTTTTTTTACCAGATATTCAGTTTCTTTGTCCATGCCATACCAACAGACGTACTTCTCCATGAGAGCTATCATTCTTGATATTCCGGAATGTCCTATATGAAAATCCCTCAAGTTTATTTTGTTAAAACTGCTGGTATTAATATTATTTCCTTTAATCTTCTTCTGGTCCATTATTTCATTCTTTTTCTCTGTAATAAACTTATCAAATTTAGCATTGAACCTTATTTTTTCCAAAGTAACTGGTCGTTCTTTTACTGTGTTATACAGAACATTTTTAATATCCATTTCGGAACTCAGTGAAGCAATAACTGTCTTTTTTAATGGTTCTCTTATTTTTTAAATTAGGCAAACCATCAGCGTGTGCTATATTCTTAGATGGTAAAAGCTCCATTTTGAAAGAGTAATTTAACAAGATGGTTCTCTATCTTTGTAGGCGATTAGCTGAATGTGTAGGAATTCCTTTTTTTTCGATCCGAATATAGACAGTAGGTGGCGGTAGACAGTTTGAAGAATGTATGTATTTGTGAAATTTCGTAACAGTAAATATCAAGCCTTTTTCAACATGTGAATAATTCATTTCTGCCAGGACCAAAGACCTCGAAACATGATGTACGGCCTTTAACTGACCGCCCTTTTCTTTGTGTAAGAGTACGGCCCCTAAACCCAGATTACTAGCATCGCTTGCAACATAAATCTCTTTATTAGGGTCGTAATGCGTGAGAGTTAGGTCTGACGTCAATGCTGTTTTTAAGTTATCGAAAGCCTCTTTCACAATCGACCGACCAGTTCCACGTTACGTCTTTTTTAAGAAGTTTGTTTAATAGTACTCTTAATGTGTGCATCTTTGGGATGTAATTGCTATAATAATTTCTTAACCCACAAAATGATTGTGGGCACGATACATTTGTTGAAGTGGGCATGTTTCTTATTGCGTTCGCTTACTAAATCAAAGTTCTTTTATTCTTTTGAAAACTTTCTTTACATGTCATGCATTTTCTTCTCGGGTTTTACTTTTTATTAATATATCATCTAGATATGCTATTGCAAAGTTTAACCCACTGAGCATGGTGTCTATCACCCGTTGGAATGGTGCTACTTTTATTCCAAAATTAGTTTATTAAATTTATAGAGGCCTTTGTGCGTGTTGACAGCATTTCAGCACACTTTTCATCGACTGGTATTTGCAGATAGGCCTCTGATAAATCCAACTTTGAAAATACTGGACACACATTGAATTTCGCGAAAATTCCGTCTGCCGATGTGAGAGGGTAATTAGTTTGTCTCAAGCAGTCATTTAGTCCTGTCGAATAATCTGCACAAATCCTTATCTTGTTTTTCTTTTTTACGTATACGATCAGGCTTGCCCAGGGTCTATAATCGGTTTTTTCGATTACCTCCAATTTTTCCAACCGTTCAAGTTCTTTGTCAATATTCTCCATTGCCGTAAAAGATACTCGTGTTTTTGGTCGAAATGCTGGTGTCGCATCTTCTTTTAATTCGAATTTTACTTTTACTTTTGAGCAAAATCCAAGACAATCTGAAAAATTTTCAGGAAAATTTGATTTGAGTTACTTTGAACAAGACGAACGATACCAACCAGTCTGTACCGAATAGGTTTGCGATCGATCCATGAGATATGCATTTAATTTTTTTCTCTTTCCCTGAGAAAGAAACATTTATAACAATTTCGCCTGAGACCAAAACGAGCGAAAATGGTCCACCGACAAGACCTATCCGCTTAAAACAGCTTATCAATATTTAATGACATTTTTGTAATCATTTATCCCCGAGCAAGTCAAAAGAAAACAAGGAATTCATGAGAGTGAAATATATAGAAATGACAATAACAAGACAGGAGTCAAGAAAACTGACGATGAAGATTGACGTTGCATTTAAATTTAAAAAAAGATCGTAGTTGAAAGGAAAGCAAGAGTTCTGCATGCAAGTAGCGAGAGACAAAATTATGAGCAAAGACATTACTGTTAGATCTCAGAAATTTCGCAGGAGAATTAAGATGCCGACTTTACCATCTATGATATAGAAGAGGAAAGCTCATCGGAATAATTGCAATATAATATATAGCGAAAGTCTTATGGAAACTACGTCATGGCGGTGGAAATATAACTGAAGCGGAGAGAATCCAGGTCAGTACCAATGACGTTGTAGACACTTCTATGGATTTTTCTCTAGATATATAACTGAAGCACCAGACCAGATCTAGCAGCAATATTCGATACAAGGACGAAAGGTAGACTTCTAAATATGCAAGATGGATTTTGTCTAGAAAATTGTCTAGTACAACATAGTAAACCGACTGTGCTAGAAGCAAACTTAGCAATTGAATCAATATTTCACTTCATGTTTAAGGAAAAAGCGTAAGGCTCACTTGCATGACCGTAAAAGCTCGCGACTTGAGCTTTTACGCTCATACAAGTAAGTATCAGCCATACCGATAGACGCCATTTAAAGTTCTCTAGGATTATTAAACAAGAGCATTTAATTTTAGATGTGTTGAAATTAATAACACATTTCTTGCCCAGGTTAATCACATACTGAAGCTACGAATTTGATACTATCGAACGTATCAGATTTATTATTAAGGCAGGAATAAATAGTTGCGTCATCAACATGAATACTGAGTTGTGAACTGATGCCATGACAAAGTGTGAGACAATTAGGCGACTGAACGCTAGGTTTTTACTTTAAACTGTACCGTTATAAAAATGAGATGCTAACTAATTACAACTCTGTTTAATTATTATCTATTTTTAGTTACCTAATTTATATGAATCCATTTTCTCAACTTGTCAACTTTGCTAGAAACTTCTACAAACTCGATCCAAAAGATTATAACACTTTGATTAAAAAGGAGTTAACGAAAAATTACAAGAAGGTTAATACAGATAATTATAATTATGTAAACATAATTAATTCATCGGACAAGGAGATTACCGATAAGCTGAAAATAAGTGATAGGGTGCCCAAACTTTCGATTAGGGAAGCCTACATTCTACTCAAAGACCATAAACGTGATTTCCTAAACAAACTGCCTACAAGAATTATTAACCCGACCAAGTCTGAAATTGGGAGAATTAACAAAACAATCCTGGAACGTGTAAACAAACAGCTAGGCCTAGGTCAGCTAGGCCTAATCCAATGGGTCGGCACTGCAGAAGTGATTGATTGGTTTAAAAGCCACAATAACAAAAACAGCAGTACCTTCATCCAATTTGAAATCGTAGACTTCCATCCATCGATATCTAAAGACCTTTTTGAAACAGCCTTGGAGTTTGCCGAGTTTTACTCCGATATTTCTAAGAATTAAATCGACATCATCCTAAATTGCAGGAAATCAATTATGATACACAACAACGAACAATGGATAAAAAAATGGTGAAAACTTTGATGTATCGCTGGATTCTGCTGAATCATCAGACTTGGTCGGACTGTTTATTCTATACAATCTCACAGTTCACAATGAAATTAGTCTAAATAATATAGGGATTTATAGAGACGATGGTTTGATGGTAGTGAATAATTCTACCGGTACCAAAGTTGACAAGTTGAGGAAATAGAATCATAGAGTGTTTAAATCTTTACACCTCAAGGTTAAAATTAATTCTAACATAAAGCAAGTAGACTTCTTAGATGTAACCTTAAACTTACACATAAATAATTTCCAACCCTTCTTAAAGAATAATGCTAACCCCATTAACATAAACCCTAATTCCAATCACCCAACGCCAGTTATTAAACATACTCCATCATCCGTTGAACGCCGTATACACAAGCACTCTTCTAGCAAGGAAATATTCGATAAACACAAAATTATCTACAACAAAATCCTTACCGACAGTGGTTACAGATCTTCCGAAATTAAATATAGCGAAAATTGTAGTTATTCTAAAAAAAACATAGAGGAAGGAGAATAATTTGGTATACACCTCCCTTCAACAAGTTAGTCCGTACCAAATTAGGGCACAAATTCTTAAATCTAATTAACAAGCATTTCCATACGAAGAGTAAATTAAGCAAGATTTTCACCCGCAATACCTTAAAAATTAGATATAGCTGTTCTAGAAATCTAGATAAAATTATTAAATCACATAACAATAGAATACTGAAACTACATAGAGATAATAAACGAAACCTAAATACAAGTTCTAATACACCCCAGGAAAAAAGATTATGTAACTGTAGAATCCCCGATCAATGTCCATTATTAAACAGGTGCTTAACCAAATCCATAGTGTATATGGCCTATATCTCATCAAATGAGGACACCAGCGATACTAAACTGTATGTGGGGTCTACTAGCAGGCCTTTTAAGGATAGGTATTACATTATTACAACCACTTGAACTCCTTTACAAATACGGCCAAACAAAATATGACATCACTTTCGAAATATTTTTGGAAACTCAAAGAAGAAGGAAAAACACCCAAGGTTAAATGGAAAATCCTAAGACAAGCCAGAACCTACAATTCGCTGAGCGAACCTTGCTTCTTATGTTTACAGGAGAAAATATGTATTATTGAACTCTTGAATAATACCCAACTATTAAACCAAGGATATGAAACAACCGTTTTCTGTAGACATACTAAGGATCTAACACTACAATCTTGTTAAATTCTTAATTCCATAACTATAAACGTCTTAAAATTATAAATCACCTCCTTCGATGTATTCCCTACCCTCTTATGTACTTCTCCACTAATATAATTATGATCCTTAATTTTCTTTTCATATATATTACTGGTAATAAATTCAATTAAATCGTTTTACGCCCATACGTATTCTACACGCTATACGCTTCAGGAATTAATCAAAAAGTTCGTTATAAAAGGTTATATTAACATTCCTTATTTTTCATAGAGGGGATCACAACTTCTAAATTTTAATCCACAAAACACGTTCATTGATTACAAAATTAATAGTGATAACCCCAACATAAATACATGCAATTCAACTCTAGAATTCTTATAGTAAACAAAAGAATAACATTCCCAATTACTACTAGAACTAACTCCACAATTTTTACCTACTCAAATGTAATATTATCCCCTATCTCTATCTCCCCCCACCTCTCACTCTTAGGACGCTTGTGAGATGATGTGCCTAATCTCTTGACCGATGTTTATCAGCGAAAGAAAATTTCCACAGACCAATCAACAATAAACACCCGGTCCATTCATCATCAAACTGCTATCAACAAGCATTATTGTTTCACTCCGACACCTATATATATATATATTTTTCTCCTCAAACAAATGGAAAAAAGGAAGTGACGTTTCACATCCGGCTTGCCTACAAGCAGGATTGTTCATAACCATTTTCAACCCTCACCCGTCGAAGTGCAGTTGAAATGCACTGAAACCAAGTTGCATCTTTGTAGTGAGTAAAATGGTTTTGTCTATATGATAAAATTATAATAAATAAATATATATATAAATACACACACATATATATATATATATATGTATGTGTATATATATATATATATATATATATATATATATATATATATATATATATATATATATATATCAATTAAATAACAATGATAGTGATCAATTACAGCAATTAATATAAATTATATAATTTCGTATATTACATTTAACAAAGTTTCTGTTAATAAATGATCGATATTAGATAGAAGCGATAATTATTATTAAATTATTACTTATCTACTCCCGGCTCATTTTCAACGTTTTTCCATTACTCATTTTGACACTCGACAAGAAATTAATGTTATATCATGAAAAGACAAGCTACCCGCTTCTCCCTCTTTTAAATATAGTTTTGTCGCAATGCATATTATAAAGATAGCATATGAGTCGGAAATAATCTTCAAGCCTCAAGTGGCCATCTCGGACTTCTTAGTTTTGATAAGATTGATTTGCAACTCTTCCAAAGTCAGTATAGAAAGACGGGATTCTTTTGTGCGGCGCCGAAGGCATTGTACCATCCTTTGCTTTATCCTTTACAAAATCGACAAATACTTCATGAAAACTTTTCTTGCCCCGAACATATGAAAAAAAAAAAAATTTCTGCGCAATTTTGGTTCATTTCGTAGTTGTATACGTTCATGCACGCACACACAGACGCACGCGCGCGCGCACACACACACACATATGTGCGTGATTTTGTGTTGGCATATACATACACACACACACACACACATATATATATACACACATATGTGTGTGTGCGTGTACAGAAAGAAAGAAAGAAAGAAACTGACATAAGAGAGAGAAAGTGAGGGATGACAAAAACAGATTTTGTAGGTTATAAAGACGATACTCGACAATGAAAGAATAAACAATGGCAGAATAGGTGAAAGTTAGTAAAAGCTGAGAGAAAAAGAATAACTAAAAGAAGGAAATGATTTGAAGAGTGTTTTAAGTAAAATAGAAAGGAAATAGTTCATGAGATGAATGACAATATCAGATATGATATGATATGACAATGATATATTAAAAGAGAAAGGAATATAGAAAGAAGTTAGAATGACAGAGATAACAATAAAAGAAAGAAAGTAAAAAGTTGGCGAGAACGAAAGAGAAGAAAGAAAAAGGCCTGTAGAAATAAATAAGGAATATAAAGAAAGAAAGAAATTAGGCGCACGGAAACAAATAAATAAAAAAAGCAGACAGAAATAAAAGCAGCAAAAAGGAGGACAAAACAAAGAAACAATGGAAGACAGAAAGAGAGAAGAAAGAAAACAGCAATAACAAGGAAGGAAACTATATATATATATATATATATATATATATATATATATATATATATATATATATATATATATATATATAATGGAGGCAAAAACAGAAATATCAGTTCCTCTGAAGACAAAACTTTGGTCGAGTTATATTTGCATACTGGAATGTTAGCAATTTGGCTATTCCCAATGAAGGACGTTATCCTTGTTTTTGTTCTTTAGCGAACAAAATGATTGTCCTTTGTTTTTCTGCAAAATTCTCTTTTTTATTACATTCTTTGCTGCATATTTCCCTTACTTGAACTGCCTTACCCTCCTGCTATGTCTCATCCTCTCTCTATTGATATTTTATTGACTTTCTCGTTCTTAATTATTTATTTTGTATTTAATCTTTGCATTACTGATCTTTAAGATATTTCAATATTTACTCCACCTTGTTTACTATGGCAAAGGGTCAAATAAAGAGGACTGTATTGGACCTAAAATGCCGTGGTCTTTGACAATTAATCTTCAAAATCATCGAGTGCTAACTGCTGATGAAAATGTAATGTGATCCTCTGAAATGACAACAATGAGAATAACGCCAGTGCAAGTAAATTAGGCGTAGGAAATAGAGTGTATCAATTATCCCATAACAAATCAACTCTTCGTCGGCAGTCATTGCGGACTAAGAAGATATTTTCCAGATAAAACATGATGTAACTCAATGCAGAAAAAGTGGATTCACTTTTTTCTAAAGCAAAGAGAATTACGGTGAAATGAATATAAAGAGCAGCGGAGTTAGAAATCTCTTCAATGATTTCATTTATTGTGCTGATAACTAATGTCATATCCGAAAACCTAATCCAATAATAAGGCCACAAAATGTGTTTATTCTTCATCGTATTAAGCTTCTTTTCTCGTTTATTTTATTTATTTTGCTCTATTCAGGGAATTCACTTCCGTAGATTTCCTGACACAATTTTCTCCAGAGCCACTTCCGCCTCATAAAATCTTCCTTACTTTTGCTGAAGCATTTTCTTCATTTTTTTTCTTTCTTTCTTTCTACCTTCCTTTCTACCTTTTTGTTTCGTTTGTTCTCTCTTACCTCGAAATTTTAAAATAAAAATGTCAATTTGTATTTGTTATTATTTCAATCTTTTCTATTTACATTTCTTAATTTACGATGACATTTCGTTCTTTCTTTTTTTGATGTTAACTACCTTTTTCTTTCTCTGTTACTGTTTTTTCATCTACGTGTTTCTTTCTTTCTTTCTTTTTGGCATTTACCTTTTTCTTTCTTTCTTTTTGTCATCTATTTTATTCATTTCTTGTTGGCATCTTCCTTTTTCTTTGTTTCATACTTTCTTTGCACTCACCTTTTATTTATTTCTTTTTTGCGTCTACATTTGTCTTTCTTTCTTTTTGGCATCTACCTTTTTTCTTTCTACTATCTTTCTTTGCGTCTACCATTTTGTTCCTACCTTTCTCTCGCTTTACCTTTAACATCGCAATTTCCGTAAAACCAGATGTGTACCTTTTGATGTCATTTCTTTCAATTTTTCTCATTAAATTATGATTCCATCTCTTCTTTCATCCTTTCTTTTTTTTCCGTCAGACGGATGGCCGAACAGGTTTTAGAATAAATAATAAAAAGACCGAATTTACTAAGAGCCAGAAAGGAGAGGAAATTGTCTTCATCCTGAAGAGCCACGTCACATAGAAGAGGATATCGTTCTTTCTTTCTTTCTTTCTTTCTTTCTTTCTTACATGACAATTTCACTTCTGAACATAGTTCTCTTCAATTTCTCGCTTACTGCGTTATTCATTCTTACCGTCAGTTTGTCTTCTTTTGCATATTCCAAAATTAATATCACTAGTTTCGAAGTAAATCCCCTTTTACCGATCCAAGACAAAGCACTTGACCTATAACCCACCTTTCAGTTTTCATTCATCTCTTCTTTCTTGATTCAGAAAACTTCAATATTTTTCTTCAATAAATCTTCCCATGTGCGCTTCAAGAATACTTCCTATTACTTTTATGATTGCATAGAGTTTAGAGTTGCTGTACAATTCTCTTACAAGGCCAACGGGCAAAATAACAGTATTACATATAGCCTTTATTCTGAACTAAAAACAAATGCCAGATTTCAATATATAAAATGAAAATATAGTTTACATCAGACGCAAGAGAAAAACAGATTTAGAAGACATAAAGTAGAATACTTCTTTATACTTATCTATTCGGTTATCACGTTTTATAGAGTTTTTTTGTGTAAAACCAAGTACTGTTATTGTGAGAACTAATTTAAATTTTTGTCACTAATTCTAAACATTCAGACATCATTGCAAACAGTTGGTGAACATTTACTTCGTTTTACTTTGTAAAACGCAGGAAATATTTGTCAAACACAAATTTTCCTTGGCGAGATTCTCGTAGATCCATTTATTCGTTTTCAAGCAGAGACTATAAGGAAGTTGTAGGGACTAGATATGCACAGATGAAAAGTAAATTCGATTTAACATTAATGGAATCATAGTGTTTTAGACAATAGACAATATCCAGGTATTTGATGGTGTTAAAGAAGATATTCTGTCATTTTCCGAATAAGAGTCAAAAATAGTAACATCGATAAATATGTAGCCATCAATAAAATGTCAATTGCTGTTCTTTAAATGCTTCTTTCACGTTTTTATTGCTATTTTCTCGCAAAGTTTTGAAATTATCAATTCTTCGTTGATAAAGTAAGTAATGCTAATTTTAACGTTAAAAGTCAGTATAAATGGAAACGTGGTGATAAAAGCAAACGTAAAGAAAACCAGTCAGGGAAAAGTATAAAAATATTTAAGGCATGAATCCCTGAACAAATTATGTATGTTACTATTAATTTGGCCCAACGATTGCTGCAGTAGATTGATGAGTTTCCATTATTGTATTGGTGTCACCTTCACCTACAATTTACACCACATATTTATACAACAAATTTATTATTGTTTTCATTTCAATGAATATTTATTTCTTCTGTTCAATTTTTGATTTAATATATATATATATATATATATATATATATATATATATATATATATATATATATATATATATATATATATATATATTGTAACGGAGTTTACCTGTTATGTTATTTTATCAGAAGTACGATAATATTTTACATAATTTTAATATTACTGTATTGGGCTTGGTAAATAACCTGGGGGACTATCCATTTCCAGAAATTCGATTTGACTAACGCAGGGTTAGATGAACCACTACTAAAGTGAGTTTCTTATGCACAAAATGATGCTGTATATAAGATAGACGTTGAAGCTTCCTGAGAAGCAAATCACTCATGTTCTTCTTCTCCTTTTTCATCTGTGTCTTTTCAGAAGGCTAGCTATCATAGCGCTCTCCAATTTTTGGATTTTTCTTTCTTTAGAAAATCTTGCATTCTTTAAGAGCCCTCTTTGTATTTGTTCTACTATTAAATTACAGGCACTCATTTACTGTTGAGATTTCTTGTATCAGCCGTAAGTTCTATTCAAATTGTTTCTTCTCTCATACTTCTCACATGAGGAGATATCTACCAGTTTTCCTGTCAACGACCATCTTTAAGAAATTAAATGTAATGTCAGTTGTCATCTTTTGCCCCCTTGAATCTTGATATTTCTAAACGGGTTTGGTGCTATACATGACATACATGTGAACGTCTCGATCTGTCGTTGCTGTTTAAGCGCATTTAAGTGATCTGAACAGTCGAGCAGGATTGGCTTTTAGTTTGGCTTTTGTTTTCCCTAATCTCCAGGATTTTAAATCTTCCTAGATCGAAAATTCGTAGCATTATCAGGAAGTACAACGAAACTCATTGTGTTGAGAATAAATTAAGGACTGGGAGATAACGGTTAATTTTTGAAAGAAGGGAATGGAAAAATGTTAGAGATATCTCTAAGAATCCCCTACGTAACAACAAAAGATATTGTCAATGATGTAAAGACATCAGTGTAGAATGTATCGACGAAGACAGTAACTAAATGCTTTCATCGAGCAGGTCGTCGTGTTTGTCGCCCCAGGAAAACTGCCTTGCTAAACACATAAACTGTAGATTAGCTTATGCTAGAAACAATCTAGGTCATGGGAGTAAATATTGGAACGCTGTTTTATGCTCAGATGAAACAAAACTAGAATTGTTTGGTCACATGAAGTCCAGTTATGTATGGAGGAAAGTGAATGAAGCTTAACCTCCCTAAATACCCTTCCTACAATTGTGCATTGTTGTGATGCTTTGAATCTTCTGGACCAGAACTAGGGAGAGTTCAGGGTATCAAGGATAAAGAGCGGTATTTGGCTATTCTTAAAACATAATATCAAACAATGTGAACGAAAGCTGTCTTTGGGGTGTCACAGGACTTTCCAACATGAAAATGACCCAGAACACACGGCATGAATTGTTACAAAATGCTTAGATGACAGCAAAATTAACGTATTGGAGTACACCGCACAAAGTCCTGACTTTAACCCGTCTGAAAATTTATGGGTATATTTGAAGAAAAAATTAAGGGAAAGAAATCATTTGAATATGGAGTAGCAAGAAGCTATTTCGAAAGAAGAAGGGAGCGAAATGTGTGTCTAGTAAAGAACTATCAAAAAACGTTTAAAGGCAATAATCAAGAATAAAGGTTACACAATTGATTATTGACGCAAGTGGGCCAATAATTATGTCCTATGTTAAATGTTTTGGTATTTTTTTGATTACTGTTTGACATTAAAATAACAAGTTTATTGATGACATCACTGCACATTCTTTCAAATCAATTATTTCATCATTCGTGAAAAAATGCGATGAAGTTTCCGTGAAAATGTATGTATTACAACTTTATTTTTAATCATACAATTCGATGGAGGTGGGAAAATAATTCCGTCCTTAACTGTATGTAATAAACAATATAATTGGATATTTTAGTACATTTGGGCTAATGGACACATCACATTGAAATACCGGTTCCCGTATAATCACCGAAATTAAGCGATTATAAATCAGTATAATAATACTTACAATCTAAAAATATTTTCTGGCTTTAAATTACCTGAAAAGGATTGATTAGCCATAGAAAACGAATCAATCAATCAATTTTCTACAATTGTTTAAACTACAAAGCAGCTGGTAAATACTAACGAACCTTTCGGGTTTTATATTGACTTATCAATCAACTATTTCAGTTTAAGCTGATTCAAGATTATTTAGGATTTAATTAGACGAAGGAATTCCTTGAAAGCTTAAAAACTCACATTAATCTATGCCTTACAAAGAAATAGGAAAATAAGTGAATTTCTAATATTATTATGCACATAATAATTTCTATATGACGGGTCCCTTTAGGACATAGCCTTCTAAAAAAAAATCGTATCCCTTGTGACGCTTAGCATTTTTTTCTTTGCTGTGCCTGCCAACCCGCCATCCATCCATACAAGCGCGTTGCCTTCCTCTATCACTTTTGGCCTTATTATGCTCAGTTATGTTTCTCAAGAATTTCTTCCTCATCACGTAGCGGGAGAAAGAAGAATAAGCCGATTTAAGTGGATGTTTATATATATATATATATATATATATATATATTTGCAAATAGGATAGAGAAGCAATTTTTTGAATCGTTTGAAGTGAAGTAACACATTCACTTGATTATGAATGAAGAAATAAATTATTTTTGGTATGTCCAATAGTTTTCGAGTGATATTTTCTGGAGAAGTGAAAAGATTCTCTTGCGCATTCTGATTTAAATTAAAACAATGTTAGGGACTGTTCTAACGATTACACCGCTTCTAGGTAAACTATTTAGCTAGGAAAGTAACAATACTTCATGGTTAGAAATATCGGACGACATATATTTATAAATGTATACATTAATATGCACAGACATACGATTATGTAGACAAGGCAGCGAAAGAAATCAATGGACAATGAAACAGTTATTTAGCAAATATTTTAAAATAAATAGAGAGATTTTCCAAGCGTAGCTTAGATGCGGCATAAGGCCGAAAGTATGGGGTACCGAGTGAGGTTCGAACTCACTACTCAATCGTAATTGTTCTAGCCAGACAAGCTTGCTAACCATTACACCACCTCGAGGTGCCCTAAATACGAATGAAATATATGCACTTAAAATATGACAATAAAAAAAGTGTAAGTTTTCTGATGTGGTATAAATATCGGATTTATCATTTTTCTCCGTAAGTAAGTGGACATGTTTATTTTAACAGAAAAATGGTTATTTTGTTGCTCATGTACAGAACAATCATTTATAACAGTCAAAACATGAAAGATGCTATTGAACCTTGCGTGCAGATGTTACAAATGAAAGGTTTACAGCAAAGCACTCTTTTTTTAGATATATCTAAGTACCACAGATTTGAGACAGTACAGTTTATGTGAGAAAAATGGCAATCCCTATATCTGGAACTAACCTTTAAGATAAGGGATATTCGATCATGTTTTTTTTGTGTATCTTCTGGACTCGTAAATCCTTTTAACGGACACATAAATAGTCCCAGTTATCGGAAAATTGTAAAGGATTAATATTTATTTATGAAGGAAAACTCTCGTGATTTGGCAGACTTTGATACAATTTGATTCTTTGCTTTCTGAGCTGAGTGTAAATATAATTTCTCATAATTTCAGAGCGGCCTATGAAAAGGTATTTGTATTCGTAACTGTATTCTTATATTTATTTCTGCCACATTGGTAGAATACGACATATGGACAGTTATGCGCAGATAGTACCTCGTGCCCGCACCAATTCCGAATGTGTGTGTGTATGTGATAAGGGGGGAGAGAGAGAGAGGGAGAGAGCGAGAGTGAGAGATGTCCATATGTGTGTTTTACTGCGCGAATCCTGTAGCTCTTTGAAAGGATATTATTTTATAGAGCCTCGTGAACTGGCGTTACAGAAACGCAAAGATTTTTAACAAATGATAGAAGCCACAACACTGGAGGACTTTCAGCATTAGTAAATAATTAAAATGTATCGCACACGTGACTCGAATATAAAATAATGGCATAAAAAGGATATTGATATTCCACCACTACTTCAAACAAAAGGTTACGAAGAAAGTCTCCATCAATACTGGAAAGAACGATAACATGACTTTAGAAACCTATTTTCCTGTTTTTCGAGAAAGATTTCATAAAATTCAATCGACAGTAGTACTGGATAATTTTCGGTCAGTGAATGCCTATTGTTTCCTTATAAGGAAATGGCTAATCTCTCTCTCTCTCCCTCTCTTTCTTTATCTCTCCGTTTCTCCCCCCCTCTCTCTCTATATATATTCGTGGGAACATATTTACCCTGATCTGTACTATACGCGTCGTGCGCTCTGTTATTTACAACCAATATTTGCAATCGGTTATTTGAACATTGTTTCCAATATGGAAACACTAACGACTCGTCACGTCCAACATATGAAGTAATTATTTAAAATGACTGTACAACGTTTTGAAAACCTACAATCCGGCTTCATCTAAATGTCACGTATAGAAGAAAAATTCTATATACGCTTCATCTTGCACAGTACTCATTCACAACATTGAACCAAATCGCAGCGTGTGTCACCCTCTAAAGCTGAAATAAAGACCTCGAAGAAGGGTGTAGATAATCCTTTTGGCAGACGCCCGCTAAGACATATAGGTGAACCTTTAACAGTCTGTAAATCAGTGGTTTATGACATAACTATGCTGTGTAGTTATAGTTTCTGTGAGAGCGCATAGCAGCAGTTCACGAGCAGTTGAACAAGGCCAGTACACGGATGTTTTCGGTCATGAGGAATTGGGACTTGTGGCTTCTTGGTAGTAAAACTATCGACGGCTTCCGAACAATTACTTCTAAACGATTTCATCCATAACAAGGTCAACACTCGGTTTTCAGAAAATTTCCAACGGTGTCACACGCTGAATCGATAATAAACATCCTCCTACGAATAAAGCACAACTATCCTGATCGCAACCCTCATATTCATACCATTAAGCAAAATGTGATCACCATTTCTTATGACTAGCAGAAAATGATTTTACATTACTGATAGGTACATGTAAATTGTGGATAGTATTCCTAAACTTATGACAGATTCTACAAGAAAATATTTCAGCAATTCCTATTAACGTTAAGACAAAAAAAGGGCTGGCATAATATATTTGGAAAGATCTCTATAACGCTCCAGTAAGTACCTGATTCAAAGTGATATTCTCTACTTTTACAAGACTCAGATCAGGCCAGAAATGGAGTACTGTTGTCATATTTTGGCGGAGCTGCCCAGACCACACCACCCAGTCTCAATAGAGTCCAAAAGCGTCTCCGAGTCCTTATGGGTGACGAATTATTTTCCATCCTCCAACCTCTCTCTCACAAACAGGATGTGGCAAGCCTCTCGTCGCTCTATCGCGACTTTCACGGAGAGTGCTCGGACGAACTACATCCTTGGTTCCTCCAGTTCTAACCTTCGCGGCAAGGACACG
The DNA here is from genome assembly GCA_964036315.1 of Acanthosepion esculentum. Classification (NCBI taxonomy): domain Eukaryota; kingdom Metazoa; phylum Mollusca; class Cephalopoda; order Sepiida; family Sepiidae; genus Acanthosepion; species Acanthosepion esculentum. The sequence goes on from OZ038478.1 coordinate 50,559,701, forward strand.
CCATGCCACTCACATTGCAACAAACCATTTACATTCCCTCTGTATTCCATCAGCAAGAAGTTCTCTGTGGAACCGATTCCCAAGAGGATGTTTTTGAGATCACTACAATCTTAACATGTTCAAGTCTATGTCTAACTGTTATCTTCCCCTCGTATCGGTATAAACTGCCTCCTAATATAAATCTCTACCCCGAGAGGCCCATGTGTTTTGTATAAGATTATCCTTACTGTAAAAAATAAATTACAACACATAGTCGACAGCAGAGTATTGAAAAGCGGGATATTTAACAATTTTACCGGTTCTCGTTCCTCATTGTCAGCCAGATCATTTTACTTTATTGCATGTCTAAATAAGTCCGTGATAGGCATTACATTATTGGAGATACGGATTGTGTGATGTAACTTTAGGTGAACAGATATATTGAGTTTTCATTTTGGGAAAGTAGTTCCAAATTAAGAAAAGAAAATATGCATTATCAAGAAAATAAAACTACTCCGTTATACTTAATATAAAATGACAGAGAATGATCTCATCTAAGTAGAGATATTTTTTCAACTACAGAATACAAGGAGGTTCGAATTATGATATTTGTTAGCGGATCAGTAGACAGATTCAAGTCACATTTAAAATTTTTGCTGTGTTGTAAATATCAAGCTTAAGTTATAAAAAATAACGTAAGAATTCAAGACACTTTACGCTTGTACCAGTTTCCAGTAATTTTGATTGTATTGACATGTGGTAGCATTTAGGAGAAACAATGCACGAATCTTCCTCGATGTTCAATTATAGTGAATGATCTCAATCTCCAGAAGGAAGAGCGATATCATGCATATAAACCATTTACAATTTACGTACATATATAAAAAAAATTATATAACTCCAATAATAAATATACATATAAAACACGCATAAAAGACGGATATATGTTATATATGTTAAAGAATATTTCAATAGAGAATAATTTAATACTTATGCACATTCTTACACACACACACACACACACACACACACACACACACACATATATATATATATATATATATATATATATATATATATATATATATATATATATATATACACGTATTAACAAAATAAATATATACTCCTACTAATTTATCATTTCACACCAAGCAAGGCGATAATGCTACAGAGGCGCAAATGGTTACTGCGAGTGAAAGAAAATCATAAGATTTTAGTGGATCGTTTCAGGAGGATGGCTATTGGAGATGCATTTAAATTTTTGAAAATTGTTCATGGCAGGCAAACAAAAAAATCGAATGTAAATTCTACAAGCGAGAAATATGAAAAAAAGAAACTATTAGAAAAGTGCATTAGATTTAGTTACCGAAATAGTAGAACGCTTAAATTGAAGCAGTCGAGGACCCAGTGGGGAAAGCGCATCAGAACAATTGCCATGAAAATATTTGTATAAAAGATGAATGGAAGTCACGTTACCCTGGTGAGAAAGTGACCGAAATCGATTTTCCAGGCCAGGATCTATTACATTACAGACGATTCCTGTAATTTTTATAACAAATCATGAGACTTTTAGTAGAAGCACCAGAGCAGACTTTTTAAAGCATTCAACCCCAAGCAAGACGGGAAGCCACTAGCACGCAAGGGGTTACAAAGTTGGAGCGAGAACAAAGAGGATTGATAGAGGAAAGGATGAAGAGAAGGTTAGGGGATAGATCGGGGCATCTGGAGATGTCGATTGACGTTACATTTGAATAGTTGGAGATTATAGCTATCAGGAAAACAAATAATGGGGAGGGAGTTACACAGGCGTGAAGTGCGATACATGGAGCTATTGTAGTAGAAGAGACAGCTACATTTAACAGTTTCGATAGTGAAAGGGTGAGAGCGAGATGCAAGTCTAGTTGAAGGCTTAAATTCATGAAGCCTTGGAACCAGCGAAAGTAGCTTATCGGAGCAGTTACCGTGAAAGTATTTGTAAAAAAGACAGAGTGAGGCAACAGCACGTCTGAGAGAGAGCGGCTGTAGACGAGATGCCAGATCAGGGCCAATTACATTGCATATCCGTTTTTGGATTTTATCAAGGACCTTGAGACAATTAGAAAGGTCTCCAGACCATATATGGCAGCGATATTCCATGCAAAGGCGAATGGTTGATTTGTAGATTTGAAGGATCGACTCCGGCAAGAAAACATCCTGGCTCGGCACAGGGAGTCAACTTTCCTAGCGGTGGACGGAGCTATTGACTCAATGTATTCGTTTCATCTCAGGTCAGTGGACAATGTGAGACCGAGCAGTCGCAAAGAGGTGCTCCCGTGGAGTTGGGCGTCAGACATTCTAATGGATGGCAGGGATGGTTCTCGCTGGTGAGTAATAGAGAGCAGTTTTGTTTTTGAGGCATTAAAGTTAACCAGCCAATTCCTGCCCCAGTCCACAACCGATTGGAGGTCCTTTTCGAGACGAACGGCCAGGTTAGTTTTGTCGGCGACACTAGATTATGGCAGCAATATTCATTTATAAATGTGCAAGATGCATTAGAAAATTTCTCTAATCCGACAATAAACAAACTTTCCTAGCAGTCGACCTACATATAAAAGGTATACAAAATAACGTGTGCACACACGCGCACGCACACACACACACACACATATATATATATATATATATATATATATATATATATATAATAAGCCGGTTAATAAAATTTGATGAATAAAAAAATGATGCCAATATTTTCAATAAAACGATATTTATTATATATTACACTTTTGACTGAAATGAAGAACCAAAAGATAAATTTTAATGTCGGATTTTCGAACTTTTTCAACGTAGCGTTGAAAAAATTCGAAAATCCGACATTAAAATTCGGAGGAATAAACAAAGATGTTGGACGTACTCTTTCGAGGAATGTTGTTGGCCTCTCTCTGGAAGCTATACTCTCTGAGTACACCCAAATCCCTGTTTAATCCTTCAATGTTTGAATTTATTTTTAAAATAAATTTCAACCCAAGTCTCCGCCTTTCTTCTCGGAAGTTGAATGAAGACGCTAAAAGCACGCATCTGATGTCATCAGCGCTATGAAATTGTTGGTTGACGTGTACTACGATGGGGAAATTGTTGTTGCTGTCCCTAATGGTTTTATTATGGTTATTAAACCGAAGTCAGTATTCTCTTCTCGTTTCTCCAACATAATTTTCTTTGGATTTGTGGCAGAAAATCAAATATATGAAACATGGACTATCACAGTTCAGGAATGGTGGTTTGAATACTATGTGAGTGCCAGGGAGTATGAAAGCAAAATGGCTACTCTTATTAAAAACATTTTTCGCTCGTAGACGCAGGTTTTCTAAAGTAAAGATAGCAAATACAGAATTAAGTTTTTTTTAATGAATTAATCTCAAAGATTCCGAACACAGAAACGGATATTCGCTGAACTTTCCCCCATTAATATGGATCTGCCATTATTTTACATGTTAAAATGGGTTCCTTGATATTCAACATCATTCATAACATTTTACTCTACTGACTTTCTTATGTTTTCTAATCTGAGTTTAATATTCATTGCAGCGTATTTCTTCTTCGCTTGAATATTTCAATCCTTTAATAATTGCTCAATATCCTGTTACTCTTCTCAGATTTTTTGATATCCCATGGAAGTCTTTATTTCAATAAGATTAATAAGAATATTATTAATACTAAGCAGAATATATATATATATATATATATATATATATATATATATATATATATATTCACTGTATGATGTAAATCTCTATTGAAAATCAATGTAATATCACAGCTCCAAATACATTATCTGGAATAGGTCGGATGGGAAGTATATTATAAGCTGAAATTCACAAGGCGCTACTATAATAAAAACATATGAAAATGTAGAATATGGCTTGGTTAATGCTACATTTATTACGTTATAAATCTCTCATAATTTACACACCTATTACTCAGTCTACACAAATACGAGTATCCACTAAAAATAAAGAAATCCTTTATATATATACGTGTGTCATTCACACACAGTACTGCTTCGAATATCCTCACTGTGACTTGACAACAGTATGCCTCAATCGGGGATCGAAACCCAACCGATTTGGTATCAGTCAGAGACTCTACCACTGAGCTATCTTCACTCGACCATATCAGTGAGCCAAATCTATCTTATTGTTTTTACAAACGTAAACAAACGACAAGCATGATGTGATGATGAAGTCAAAAGTGTTTTGAGAGACTGGCTGAGACACCAGTCCAAAGATTTTTACGCTGAGGGAATACGGAAGCTTGTGCAGAGATGGTAAAAGTTTGTGACAGTGCTGGGAGACAACGTTGAAGAATAAAAAAGTATGCTTCTATCTGTATTAGAAGTCCTTATACCGAAAAATTCAACTTATTTATTGAATGACCCTCGTATATACATACATGAGCGGTAAAGAAACTACTTATGCTGTAGAAATTACAACAATCCTACATTTAAATGTATCCTATTAAGTACAACAGACAGTAGAATGCTGTTTAACCATTTATGTGAGTTTCTCCTGATTTAAGTAACGAATGAAAAGCAATGGAAATATGAAGCGTCTTAAAAGTAGAAATACAAAGAATGTAGGAAGAGAAAAATGTAAATAACATGTAAAAAAGAAAACCCGATAAGATGATGAGGAATGAAAGTAGCAGAAAGTAATGAGAGTAAATAAACAAAAAACATGAAAGGAACTTAATATTAAAGTTAAAAATAAAATAAGAAAACAAAAGAATCAGAGAAACGGGAAGAAAAGGGGAGGAAGAAAAAGAGAAAAGAAAAATATTAAAATGAAAACAGATGATGATAAAAGAGAGAAATAAAATAAAATGAAATTAAGAAAAATGAATACATGAGATAAAAAAGAAAAAAAAGAAGGAAAAGATCATATGATATCAGCAACACAGCGATTAAATGTTTATAATAGATTACCTTCTATTTAATAATAAGTAGAGATGTAAAAAGTCGAGAAATTATAACTTTCTCATATTGTTCTCGGGTTTATCCAAGAAAAATTTGATTGCCTAATTGAGTGTTATTCAAAGTAAGGCTCATTCATTTTAAGCTCAAATAGAAAACAAATGTGGAAAAGCGAAACACGCCAGCGATTCAATACTCGGGTGCCCAGGATACCCTATACACACATAAACATTCTCAAATTTCACAATGGTATTTTGAGCATCATTAACGTTTAAAACACCACGAAATAAAATAAAAAACTTCAAAAGATACATATTTTTAATATACCACGTTCAATGACAAGAGATATGTAACGTTTTACATGTTATTAATTACACTCTACATTCTTGTATATCTTTTATAAATGGAAATATTAGAAACAAATATTGTGCTTTGATATGATTGATTATCATCACCAGAAACCAATCGCAGTTAGATGACGTATTCTGGCAACAAACTATATTGACGTAGCCTATTTACTTGCCTATGTCGATGTTTGCGGCATCATATATTGTATTAACGTTACTATAAATCTGTGTAAAAGCCGTTCCATTACCGAATATCTAAAACAGGCTATTGTATAATGCATTCTTATCGTAGTTTCTTGTTTCATGAGTAGAAAATACTTCAATCAACTTATTATATCTCCCCCCAAAACCCTCAAAATTTGTGTAATTCGAACAAACTTGATCATCTCATTTATCTATCACGATACATCATTTCAATCAATTTTATCGCTGAATATTTTAAAGATCTTTCCAAATGAGTTCATTGGCAAATAAAGAAACCTATATATATATATATATATATATATATATATATATATATATATATATATATATATATGAAAAAAATATAGTCTTAAAGTGTGCTATATTTATGGGATAAAGTGCTCAATATCAGAGATAGAGCGTGTGTAAATATAAAAGTGAACATAGAAGTCAAAACTTAGAGGCGACAGTCTGTTTCATGCTAGATGCCTCTGTCGCTTCTAAGTGTTGACTTCTATGTTCACTTTTATATATATATATATATATATATATATATATATATATATATATATATATATATACACATACATATATATATGTATATATACATATATATATATATATATACACATACATATATATATATGTATATATACATATATATATATAGGTAGAGAGAGAGAGAGGAGAGAGAGTTGACTGTATATGACTGTATATATCTCGTATAATAGATCGATTAATGGACAAATATTTACAGTAAATTACAGGTCGAAACCGTAAAGCAATACATATAAAAAGTGTAAACTAAAACGAATTAAATGGTTTTACTTACATTCAATATTATACAACTGACACTCAATAAGAATAAAGAGCTGTCAAAAATAACAATGGGTATAACAGTCTACTGTCTGGACTGTGCTGGACCAAATTGATTTATGCATTTCTCACTATTGTTCTAATCCCAACCTTAATTCGAACAAGGTCTACAGACTTGGTTCGTTCGGTTTGCTTGTCACACCAACCCGCATTTCGTCGTGTTTATAAGAACATGTTAAATTATTTTCCATAATACCGTTACAGATGCAAGAAGACATGCAGTTGTGCGTGCACCTGTCTAGGATCTGCGATCCATATAACATCACGACAACCGTCAAAAGCTGGACGACAGTTCACAGATACCTCACCCGAGTAAGACACCCTCTAGAGGAGAATATGACTAAAGACTGTGTGTACGCCATCCCGTGTTCGTACGCTCTGTCAAAATTGTGGAATAGGAAAGCCACGATTGCTTCCCTGTACCCCACCATAAGTATCTGACTCCTCGTGGTCTACTCTACCTTTACAAGAGCCAGATTAGGCCTAAGATAGAGTACTGTTGTCAGTTTGGGGGAGCACAGTCGTGCTCTCATTTTCCCGTTTCCAAAAGAGTCCTTGTAACTGATAAATTATTTTCCACCCTCTAAACTCTTTCTCACAGATGGGATGTGGCTAGCCTCTCACTGCTCTGTTGCTATTTCCATGGAAATTTGTTCCGCCAGTTCTAACCATCACGGCAAGGACCCACCATGCCACTCGCATTGTTGCAAACCACCCAATATCCCTCCGTATTCCATTGGCGAGAAGTAATTTCCAATCGAATAGCGTCTTCTCGTGAACCGATGGTATGTGCTACCGCTCCCAGAAGGATGTTTTCCCGATCACTACAATCATAATCAGTTCATGTCTATGGTTAATCGTTATCTTCCCCTCCTATCCGCACAAACTACCCCTTGCTTCCAGTTGCCTTCTACCTCCAGTTGTCCCGAGAACTGTACAGAGTTAATCTCACTGTAAAAAAAAAAAAAATTACAATTACAAATTCTTTAAAAAACTAAATATCCGAAGAAGTCAGACAACGCAGAGCACGGAAGTGCTAATATTGGTGATAATATTGGTGAATAATACTGTGCATTCGAAACACTTCCAGTTAATTGCTTATAATGACAACTCACGGTATATAGAGTGAATATTCTGCAGTGCCATTTATAATAACAAAGAACTGGAAAAGGAAACTATGGATGAAAACAATAGAAAGATGCACTTGTTTATAAAACGGGCATCAATTCCAGCAGGGCATAATCATTAAAAGGTTTCCAGTGGGTTTAATCATTTAATATTTAAAGAAGGTTTTCACCGCATTATAATACACACAGAAAGCACTTTAGATAAAGTAGATAAAGTCTTGTATATACAAATCGAGGTAGCAGTATAGAAGAACATTGAGCAATAAATCTTAGTCGTGTAAATATATGACATGATCATAAAAATATAACAAAATGTCATCTGGTCACTGGTAGGATAATTCATTTTATTTATAGTAATAATGATAATAATAATGATAAACATTATTATCAAAGACAGAAAAGAAAACGTTTTCACACTGAATGTGTCAAATGGATAAAAAAAACAAATGGAAATAGACTCAGAAATGGAATGAGAAAAGATATAGCAATTAAAATCTAAAACTGTTCTTATTCTAGTTGGAGATTTATGCCTGACATAGAAATGAACTAAACAACAAATCACTAAAATACCCAGTGTATCATCTCTCCAGAAAATCCCCAAAATAGTTCTACCAAACACAGGCCATAACCATGTGAAGGGCTTTGTCTATTTATTTATTAATAGTTGTCTTTTGTTTTAAGTAGAAACAACAAAACCCAAACAATGCCCCCCCCTTCGCTTGGCCTAAGGTCATTGGTTATGACCCGGGATGTGATTATAAAATAAACGCGGGTCAAAAAGAGTTTTTAAATAATAATAATAATAATAATAATAATAATAATAATAATAATAATAATAATAATAAACATGAGTTGCTTTTAATAACTACGCGGATGGTCAATGGGAAATTGTTGAACCAGTGACTACAGCACAAAAAATGTGTAAGAAGAAGCGACATGACAGGTGAACAGAAAAGAAGCTTTCATGGTTGTTCTTTCAGCAGACCGTGTCAATTACTGGATACGAGAGGGTGGCTTTTGCTTAAAGCTTTTGGGTTTATAAAGAGTGGAATATTTGAAGGACAGGAGCAGGCCATCAGAATAAATTCACTCAAGGCCAGGATATATATATATATCATAAAAAGAAAGCAAGTACAGGATGTGTGGATACGCTGATGAAACAGTTGTTGAATGTTCTCAACTGACAAACAAGGAGAAAATGTCACGACATATGGGATAGCAAAGGAATCCGTCGGATATTAGGCCGTAAGTTTGATTTTCGTGTAAAAGTGAAGCGTTATGAGCATCAGGTGGAGTTAGTGAAAGAAACTGACAGTTATAAGATATGGTATTTCTCAGTCCAGACAGATCAAATAATTGAAGCCTGAAGATCCAGCCTTTTAGATGAGGAGAATAGTAACTGTCAAATTATTAACTGATGCTCTATATAATACAAGAGTGCACTCCAAAGAAACTGAAAAGATATAAAAATACCAGGATCTTGCGAGAGAGTTGAAAAAGATATAGAACATGATTGTAAAACTAATTTCTGTTGCACTTGGAACACCACCTAGTAAACTGAATGAGCGCCTAGTGACAAATGGTGTTGAGACCAAGTTGGTAAACCTCGAGGAAACCGCCATCATTTACTCTACGAGGATTCTCCGAAAACATTTTGCGTTGTGAGAAGTCTTCTTGACACCATGCCTGAAGACGAAAACTTCATTTGATTGCTCAGTGTTCGACACCACTATAATAATAATAATAATAATAATAATAATAATAATAATAATAATAATAATAATAATAATACACACTGACAGAACAATCAAAGCCAACCGCCCAGACATTGTTATTAAAGACCACAAACAAAATAAGTGCCTCCTTATTGATATGGCAGTCCCTGCAGACTGCAATGTGTCTTTGAAGATATTCGAAAAACTGTCAAAATACAAGGACCTTGAAATAGAAATATCAAAAATGTGGCACATGGGAACATCAACAATTCCTGTTGTAGTTGGAGCCCTTGGACTGGTTGGAAAAGATTCCAGTAGGCTGATTGAAGGGATCCCTGGAAGTCCATGCCTCAAAGAGATACAGAAAATTGTTCTGACAAGTACAGCCCACACTTTACGAAGGGCTTTATCTATGTAATTATTTTTTTATTTTTTTTGCAGTGGAAAGTGTCATGATGCCATTTCTAACCTTAGGTCCCTGGGCGGGACCCGGAAAGAAATGTGTAAACGCCAGATATCAAAGGAAATAAAAATAATAATAATAATAATAATGCCCTTACATGAAATTCTATTTTTATTGGGTCGAGCTAGGTACAAGAGACCATCTAAGAAAAACTATAAACTACGATAGTGAGTGTTAGGATGACAAATTTCGATTACGAGAGTTCATAATTTCTCATATGAGAGTGATTTTTCTGTCTTATAGGATGCAAAATATTTTAAACATAAAGAAAGTTAAATTATAAATTATGACAACGTTAAACATATCTAAAGAGGACTAATCATCATCGAGCTAGTATAACATCATATTAGTTCTTAAGAATCTTTAGCTATAAAAGAGAGAATGCCAAGTGGTGAGTGTAATAATAATTTCGGATGTCAAAACTTCAGGTGCATCATTTTAGCTATCTGGGCATTGTAGTAACCAGCATTAAATAATGTGATAAAGATATCTGAACGTACACGGAAATGACCAATGATGTCTTTCAGAAACCAAGAAATGTAATAAGAGATAGGAATATATTCCTTAGAAGCCAAGAAAAGAATTGCAAACAGCTATGCAACATTTGCTCTCCTTCATGGCTTTGAATGTTTCACAATCACCTAATAGATGAAGACGTATCTTGAAGAGACGGAAAAATGACTCTACGTATTAATAATGTGAATATCCTCAAGAAAACATGCGAATCCCGAAATGTTTTTTTTTTAAAGAATATGGATTATACGGAGGTTGATACTAACAGATAATAACATCTCTAGGAAATATAATAAGAAAATATTTTTGGAATATTTATCATTCTGGGGACATACTGAAGAAAAGAAAATCAGCGTAAAACACTCTGAGTAACCTACTCAACGAATCCGAATGAATCAGTAGCAAAACAATGAGAAAAATCGTAAGGAAGCAACTATTTAAAGCAGCAAAAACAAACTTGTCGTGTCATCATCGCCTACATCCTCAAGGTTTATGGTCCAGGAAAGCAGAAAAATATAATGATATGCAGATAATTCACATTTCAGTAAATTCAGTAGCTCTTAAAGTGTGATTCTGTTAGGGAAACTATAATCCAAACTATTATCACTGTTACTATTACATCTATTTGATATTTATAATGCCAAAAGACATTTTATTTGTAGCATTTTACAAAAATTACATGCGGCTTCTTGGTGCTGAATGTATTATCGGCTTGGGATAAACACAATCTATTCGTCACTGTAACAGTTTCTCTCCAGTCGACATGAATCTGACATGTGTCATATTTTATGATTCTTTAAATATTTTCCGGTCCGCTTTCTCAACGATCTTTCTATTTGTATAAGTAAAACATATCACATTATGCAGACATCTGTTGGCATTCCTCCTTGATATTCTATTATGCAACCATTATATATATGTGTGTGTGTGTGTGCGTGTTTGTGTGTGTGGTTATGTGTATGTGTGTGAGTGGTTGTGTGAATAGAAAAGAAAGATAATATTTTGAAATTGAAAGAGAAAAGAATAGATAGAGCATTTATTCTTAATAATCCAGTTTGGAACAAGTCTACAATCATTGTGGCCCAAACTCTACATACATGACAAAAATGCTTGACAGAATGTTGTTGTAGAACTACGTATTTCTTTCTTTCTTTCTTTCTTTCTTTCTTTCTTTCTTTCTTTCTTTCTTTCTTTTGGATGGATGAGATCCTTGCGTTTAATCGTCATGGAACTCTGTAAAATTGCATGTTAATTGATGGCAAAACTCACCCGATCTCACCGTATTTTTCCCAGCCACAAGTTCATACATATTATCTATTATCCCAGCAACAAGGAGTAAAGCAAAACTTATGTATTTGTCAACTCACGAAAAAAAATTGTTTGTTTAATATCGAGCCTAAAACGTGTATGAATAAATCAGTGAAATTTGTCCAGCTTTATTATCGGAGATATGAGAGCCTACACTTTGGTTAGGATCACCTGTGAGACTCGTTCTAAAGGATTTAGCAAGTTTTAATTGCGTGTGTACGAGACGAAGATGATTTATTAATCTCTACAGGATAGGATTATTTGACACGAGATCAATTTAATGTGTGACCAGACACACGCTGTAGTAAGAGAAAAATTGACACACAACAGGTGGCCAAGACTTAGGGTTACGCCTTTTTACTACAAGGAGGAGGTGAAGCCTCGTGTTTAGAATGCTTAATATCAGCTTCAATTTATTTATGCCATGTCTTGTTCAAAAACAAAATACGACTGATGCGATTCAAAACGCCAGTGGTTTGAGCTTCTTTGATTTATCGATTCAATAGATTTTTAATCTCCTATTTACTGCATGTTGGTGATCAATTTTGGATAAAAATTGCAGTAACCAGAGAGATTTGCGTTATGAAATAAATTTACTCACCTCTACTTCTTTATGTGTCCTGTCCATTTAGGACGTGGGAGATCTGTATCTCCACAACTTCTTGTCTTTGCAGCTTATTGTAAAGTATTTTGATTTTGATACCTCCCCACAATCCCTGTCCTGCAAACCATTTACTCAAGCTCGGTAGGTAGGTCATTCGCTGTTTTTCTCTATTCCTCTCTAATTACCACCTGTCCTGTGAATGTCAATTTCTAAAACATCTTTCCTCGTTATATGTCATAGAAATTTAAATTGTCACTTGAATTCTAAGAATAATCTTATAGATTACTATATTTAATGGGAAGTATTACATCCATGTTTTCTTTTGGTAAGTTGCTTACACTCAAAAATAGATTAATACCCAAATTTTACATAATGTTTTTACCTCTATTTTGTTTACTTCATTTGCCCACTTCCACAATCTAAAACAAAAACAAACAAACAAATAAATGGTATAAAATGTCTACAATCATTTCCTGTTTAATTGTCTTTTTGTGTGTGTTTGAAAATTGCGATTCCTTCTAAAGACAAACATTTATATCCTGAGCCACCCACGAATTTAACATAATCTCTAATTGTGTAGTTACAAATGAAGGCGTTTCTATATCAATTAATAAACAGTGCGAAAATACAGCTTGATAAAGTAAAGGAACAAATATTGAGAACAAAAATCGATGAAAATATGCAAAAGTTTAATCGATTAACAAATGTTTCGGATATGATTAATAATAATAACAATAATAATGAGAAAAAGAAAAAGAAAGAAGTAATATGAACACGCACACACATACGCATATAAAATAAAGAAACGGAAACGAATAAATAGACATGTATCATAGGAACAGGTTAAATTTAATGAATAATAGGTAAGTTAAATAATTCATGCATACATTAACTGTTGTGGTGTCCTCCCTCTAAAGAGTCTATATTGGACTCTTCTGCCTACTATAAGATTAGTAAGAGAGAAGGCCTTCGGGGAACAGTCGAATAGATTGAACGCTGGGTCAACCGACACACACTCACTAGTCGTGTAATACTCTTCTGTTGTACTTACTGTTAATATATGATATATCTCCGACACTTGTTTTGTTATTTCATTAACCACAATATCTTGTTATTTCATTGGTCACAATATCTTGGCGATGAAGGATTCGAAGAAACGGACTTCACGTTAAATCATTAAAAAAAAATTGCCAGTGTCTACAACAGTGGTGAAGAAAGGAATTCTAATCAAACTCTACGACAAAAGGGTATCCAGTGTTAAATATAACACTGACACTGAAAAAAAAAAGAAACTCCTCAAAAAATAGGATTTCTACATGTTCACTTGATTGGTTGGAAAGAAGCTTTTGGTGAACCTTGTTATTTTTCTATTCCAACAAGTCGGTAAAAGAACTGTACAAGTCAAACTTAAGTCAGAGGTATTGTTTTCGCTAATAGGGTAAAGTAAAAATTTATCCCTTCTCCCGCTTTTAAACTTTTCAGTAAAAGAATCGGACAAGTAAAAAAAAAAGACTTATTGCTGGTTAAGAGGGTAAAGAGAAAAAAGACCCTCTCATTTCTTAATTTTACGTACCAATGCTAGAGTTGATGAAACACCAACAGGAACAACAACTACTGTTGGAACAGAAATATCAAGAAAGACAAGAGAAATTGCAACGAGAACAAACAGAATACCAGAAGAAATTTGAGGAATTACACCTAGAAATTCAGTTTAGACAACAGAAACTGGAAGAAATGCTCTTCAAACACCGAATGTACACTTGTATAATATATCCATCAAAGGCCAAAATGAGGACAGAGAAAACGCGTTCTCTCAAAATGCTATATGCTGTGCTATTGAAAACTTCACGTTTGCACCTGAAGTAGAAATTACATTCGGTCGTTCTTTAAACGTTACGAGGAATTATACAATACAGATTGTGCAAGTTGGGATGACCATAAAAAGGTTCACATACTCCTGAGGAAATCAGGCTCAGCAGAATATACTAAGATTTTTAACTATAGTTTGCCTAAGAAAACTAGCAACTTGAAATATAAAGAGGCTATTCAATCATTAACAGAACTCTTCACTCCAAAAACATCACTGTTCCATAAGTGTTGAAAATGCATGAATATCACCATAAAGAAGACGAAGATTATACTACTTTCGCGAGTGTAGTCAATAAACACTGCGATGACTTCAAATTGACAGAGTTAAAGGCCAATAGTTTTAAATGCCTGATTTTCGCCCAGGGTTTGATTTCAGAGAAAGACGACGAAATACGTCGTATACTTCTCAACAAGCTTGAAAACGAGCCCGACGTTACTTAACAGAAAGTTGCCGAAGATTGCCAACGTTTCGTGAGCGTCAGAAAGGATTCGTGGCTCACATTAAAAAAATACGCCAATGAAAAATTAAAAAGTGTCAACCAAAAAATAATAATGTTATTTTGCCGTCAAGACCGTGTTTTGGGTGTGGTCAATTACAGTATAGAGATTGTCCTTGTAAAGATAAAAATGTTTTAATTGCTATAAATTGGGACGCAAAAGTTCCCAGTGCAGAATTAAGCACAAGACAAAAAAAACTGTAAAAATTATCAGGTCTGATGAACCAGAAAGTCGTAACATCAGGAAATATATTGAAGTGCAAATATTTAACAAAAATATAAGGCTACAGCTTCATTTCGGTTTAGACTTATCCATAATTAATTATCAAACATAGAAAAAAGTGGGAAAGCCGACTTTGTTCAGAACGAAACGAATAGCCAAAAGTGTAACTGGCGAACCTATTAAGTTTATGGACGAACTTATAACGAACGTGTCATTCAAAGGTAAAACTTTAAAACTAGAGGCATATATTATGAAGAATACGGGAACAACTTTAGGAAATGCCTGTTAACTCATTATGTCAAAAAGTCGAAAATGTGACTGACAAAGCAGAAAAGTTGAAAGGTGAACTTAAGAAAAATCCCGAGGTTTTCAGTGGAGGACTAGGAAAATGCACAAAAATGTCTGCTAAGTTTGAGTTAAAGCCAGACGTAAACCCAGTTTTTAAGAAAAAACGTAACGTTCCATTTACCTCGTTAAATCAAACTGACGAGTTGAATCGACTTGAGGAAATGGGAGTTCTGGCAAAGGCTGAATATAGCGAATGGACATATCCCACAGTTTATATTTTAAAAAATGAGCAAAGAAATTCGTGTATGTGCTGACTTCTCTACGGGGCTGAACAGCGCCCTAAAGGATCACCATTATCCCCTTCCAAGGCCAGAGGAGATATTCGCTCAGTGGAGGAAAATATTTTTCTAAGATTGACTTAAGCGACGCATATCTACAAATACCCGTGGACGTGGAATGCTCGAAGCTCCTTTGCCTACACAAGGGTTTATACAAATTTTTAAGACTTCCGTTCGGAGTTAATGTCGCCCCTTCCATTTTTCAACAGGTCATGGGCACGATGTTAAATGGTTTGGATTTTGCGGTGGCCTATCTCGATGACGTCCTAATGAAAAGCGAGAGTACCGAGGAGCACAAATCGCACGTCTGGCGGGTGTTCAGGATAATCCAGGATTACGGATTCAAATTTAAAGACTGGAAGTGTGGGTTTTTCTTAGGATTAAGTACTTGGAGCAAATAATTAACAATAACGAAAGACGTCCCGACCAGATAGTGCAATGGCAATAAAGAATATGCCAGAACCAGAAAATGTGTCGGCTCTTCAAAGTCTTATAGGTCTTGCCAATTATTATAATGTTTTTGTTCCAAGATTGCACAGTTTGAGAGCTCCACATAATGAATTATTGAGAAAAGATAGAGTTGGAATGGACAACCAAATGCCATGAAGCATTTGAGAAAATAAAGGAGGTCCTTACATCAGATCTCTTCCTGACTCATCACGATCCAAACCTTGACATTATTGTAGCCAGCAATGCTAGCTTCTACGGCGTCGGGGTGTGTATTTTACACAAGTTAAAGGATGGATCGGTAAAGCCAATCGCCCATGCATCTAGGACGCTATTACCAGCTGAAAGGGGTTACTCGCAAATAGAAAAGGAAGCCTTAGGAATCCTTTTTGCGGTGACTAAATTTCATAGATTTATTCATGGAAGGTACTTTTTATTGCAGACAGACCATCGTCCACTCCTTACTATCTTTGGATCAAAAAGGGGTCTGTCAAAGATGGGGAACCATTCTAATCAATTATAACTACAAAATGGAGTTTCTCTCATCCACTAAAATCTGTCATGCAGCCGGGTTGTCTTGATTGATATCTAAGTATGCTGAACCCCCTGGAAGACGCAGTCATTGCTACCATAAGAACAGAGGTCGAAATAAAAAGTACCTTGTGCAATACTGTCAGGGAGATTCCTATAACAATTGACGACATAATAGAAAAAGCGTCCGATGACGAGTTCATAAAGAAAGTAAAAGGCAAACTAAATAGTAAAGATCAGCATATCCCAGAAGTCTACTCATTCTGTAATGACATACTAATGTACAGAGACAGAGTAGTAATCCCATCTACACTACAGAAAAGAACATTAAAGGAATTCCATGTTGGCCACCCGGAAACTTCAAGAATGAAGAGTCTGATGAGGAGTCACGTCTACTGGACCAACATGAACAAGGATATTGAAAATGCTGTAAGATCGGGCAAAGGGTGTGCTTTGGCTGCTAAAGCATCCCCGATAAAATTCAATCCCTGGCCTAAAACCGACCGTCCGTGGACGCGGATACATATTGATTTTGCTGGCCCACTTGATGGTTTTTACTACCTTGTAGTAGTTGACAGTTATTCCAAGTGGCCAGAAATATTGAAATGTAAGAAGCCGACCGCGGAGGTGACAGTAAAGTTTTTGCACGAGTTATTTCCGTTTCGGAGTTGTTGAATGTATCGTAACAAACAATGCCTCACAGTTCAGATCCTGTGAATTTAAGGATTTTTGTCAGTCATTCCTGATCGAACATTTTACCACGGCGCCATATCACCCATGAAGTAATGGACAGGCAGAGCGTTTTGTGGACACTTTCAAGAGAACACTAAGGAAGGTGAGAGGTACACCCGTCTATACGGCTATACAGCAGTTTTTGCAGGTCTATAGTGCAGTGCTCCATCTGTCAAAACGCCAGCGTAGGTCATGTATGCCAGGAAAATAATATCGGTATTTGACAACTTTCTTCCGATTGAAATGAAAGTGGGAAATAAAGTGCTAAAAAGTGCATTAAGATCGGTGAAAAGGCTTTTTTTCGTGTATTTGGGAATAACAAAACTCACTGGGACATAGGAACAATAGACAGACAAATTGGTAACATGATTTACATGATTCAGGGACTGAAGTTTATACACAAACGTCATGTAAAACAAATTAGAAAACTGTATGGAAGCGTAGTCGACAGGGATCCCATAGAGGATGACATTATGGACGTCGTCTTTAACACGTTTGAGGTTCCAGTACGGCAATAAGTGCCAGAGCTCAGAAGGCCCCAAAGAAAAAGGAAATTTACGGAAGCATTAGAAATTAACCCGTAAAGAAAAAGATATTGAACATCTTTTATTTCATACCATGTCTCTTGAAAAAGGAAAAGAATAAGTAAAACAAAACAAAAACCTCTCCTCACTTATGAACTTTGAATTACCAGAAAAAGCACAGTACGCATTGGTTTACTGGGAATTATTAACATTATAATTTACCATTAAACTTATCTAATTCTTCATTATTGAGGAATAAGGAATGGAGACCTTAATAAAATGGGACTGTTGGTAACACGTAAAATGCTTGTCGTATTACTAAAAAAAATGTGAACGTAATTCCTGTATATAGCTTTTTCAAAAGGGTTGTTTCTGTTTTTTTTTTTTATGAAAAAGGCTTTAGTTGATTGAATAAAAAGTATTGTGTGGGAATTATAAAAAAAAGACTCCATACGGAGTCAAGCTGAAAAGCGGGGTGTTATGGAGTCCACCCTATAAAGAGTCTATGTTGGACTGTTCCGCATACTATAAGATTAGGAGAACCCACAGTAAACTCGGCCTTATGCCACATACATCCCTCGTGGGAGGGGGCTGTTAAATATTAACATTGTTCATCAGTCGAACTCTGCCTTGAGCAGAGAGGAACCTGGACGACGCTTTGCCGAAGGGCAAAGTTTCGTCCAGGGAGGTAGACAGACCCTGAACCGGTTTATCCCGGTTCTAAGGGAATATTTTTGGCCTTGTGCCACATACATCTCACGTGGGGGTGCTGTTAAACATAACAGTCGATTAGATTGTTCATTACTGTCGAACTCTCTGTCTTGAGGAACTCGGAATAGGCTTTCCCGAAGGGCAAAGTTTCGTCTGAGTAGGTAAACAGACCCAGAAGCCGCTTATGCGGGTTCTAAGAGAACATTTTCGGCCGATCCTTCGGGCTAGGAGAACCCACGATAAACTCGGCTTTTTGCCACATACATCCCTCGTGTTGGGGGAGGGGGTCTGTTAAATATAACAGTCGAATAGATTGTTCATCTGTCAAACCCTCTGCCTTGAGCCGAGAGGAAATCGGACGAGACTTTGTCGAAGTGCAAAGTTTCACCCGGGGACGTAGACAGACCCTGAATCCGTATATACGGGTCCTACGGGAATATTTTTGGCCGAGCCTACGTGCTCGGAGAACCCACGGTAAACTCGGCTTTTTGCCACATACATGTGGTGGGGCTGTTAAATATAACAGTCGAATTAATTTAACGCTGGACCAACTGACACACACTGACAATTCGTGTAATACTCTTCTGTTGTACTTACTGTTAATATATGATATATCTGTAACACTTGTTTTGTTATTTCTTTAACCATTTACTTGGTCACAACACTAACACACAAAAATGTATGTATATATATATATATATATAAATATATGTGTGTGTGTTTGTGAGAGAGACAGAGTAAGAGGCAGATAGAGAGTGTGTGTGTGTGTATGTATGTTTGTGTGTGTGCATTTGCTCTAAATCGGAGAATGGTTTGTATCACTGAAAGGGTGCGGCAGAAATAAGGCCCTTTTCTTTTTCGAGCTAAGGTGGAGAGGACGAGGTGGAACAATTGACTGGCCATCACGATAATCTGAACTAACCCCATCATACTTTTTCTTGTGAAGTGTCCTGAAAGATTTATTATATAACTCCTTAATTAAAAAAAAGCTAGTTCTCATACGCTTTCTGAAATTAATGTAGAAATGTAGCTGATAGGGTTCAGTGTTACATTGGACATGGAAGTGGATTATTTTGAACATGTAAAATTGTTTGTTAATCACAACAAATCAAGTTGTTTTGATGTGACAATACTTATAATTTTTCTTAAAATACTGTAATTTATTCACGTTCAATAAATTTAATAAATAAAAAAGGCGTTACTTTCGTTGCACGCTGTATTTTGTTCCAACCCATTGACAAAATCACACCAAATGAAATGATCATATTTTTGGGTGAATACACTTTGTCTTTTTCTGTCCCTCTCCTCTTCATTCTATTTAAATTTTATCTCTCTCTCTTCATATATATATATATATATATATATATATATATATATATATATATATATATAATTTTTAAAATTTGAAGTATTTATAAGGGAACTGGGATCAATAACGGATACATAGTATATAGGAATCAACACTGCATGACTACTGTCAGTTTCACGAATCATTTCGATCTTTAAATTCCTTGTCTGAACACCCATGTTAACACAGTTATCAATGGCATACTGAAAATATCTCCTTTCGACTCAGAAGGCATTACAAGAAAAAAATATTTACAGATTTTCTTCAGTCGATCATATCATATCATATCATATCATATCTATCTATCTATCTATCTATCTATCTATCTATCTATCTATCTATCTATCTATTCATCCAACCAACTAACCATCACTCTATCCATCTCTCTTTCTCTCTCTCTCTCTCTCTCTCTCTCTATATATATATATATATATATATATATATATGGAATACGTGGATTCCAGTTGGATATGAACAGTTGTATTTTGTTGCTGGAGCTTTGGTCTTCTTATTTGAGCAATATAAAAATATAGAAAGAAATAAAGCGGCAAGAAAATAAATATTTTCAAAATCCAAATGTTTTCCACGTACTTTGTATTTCTGTCTTTGCATCCTTGGTCTGGTTATTTCACATCATTAGAGAGAGTGAAAGTGAGAGAGAGAAAGGGGTATGAAGAGAGAGAGAGAGAGAGAGAGAGAGAGGAAAAGAAGGAGAGAGCGAAAAGTGAAAGATAGAGATATAAGAAAGGCTCGTAATTGGGCGAGATCGACATTTTCTTTGTAATCTGAAAAGTATATCAGCAATTAATCAATTGTAACATGGTAGTATCAGCAAACAACAAAAGACAGGAAGTGACGGGGCGCAATGATCGTCTATGGACTGAATGCCACATAAAAAAAACAGAATACCAGTCAATAAACTAATAACAAAGCCGCACATCTACATTACTCAGATGTCATGTAATAAAAGTGACCAACTACAGCGAATGTCAACACTACTAGTTGACATCACATTTTTTGTCGCTTTTGTCGTACGAAAATCAGTCCATTCCAATATTTCCTCGCAAACTGATTACACTTCTCTACAACAATGACTTAATACAAAAGTAGAATGTGTTTAAATTATCTATTTTCCCTTCAATTTTTATTCGTTCTCCCTTAGATATCAAACATTGTAAGAGTTAATATCTTTCTCGCTCATTTCTGAGTATGTATTATTTATCTTTGCGCTTATACCTTCCTGTCCTTTTTTGCCTTTTTTATTATGTTTTGTTTGATAATATTATTTCTGCTATCTATGAACCAGTTGAAGGCGAATACACTGGTTTCATGTCTACTGCATTGTCCACTGCTACGAAACATCAATGAAATTATTTATACTTGGTATTCGGCAGTTTTTATCGCAACTTCATTTCGGGCTTGACTGATTCGAGCATATTTTCTTTTTCGTACATAAACTGTATTGGATATTTCAATCAAGTTTTGAGAGATGTGTGGTTTCAGTTTGATCAATATGTATCACAATTTCTGTTTTCTAAATAAATTAATTCAACAGAAAGCCGAGAAATGTACATTTATATTGAATTCAGTTGAATTAAATAATAAAAAAGAAACTTTAATGAATATTTTCCAGACCGACCCAATATATAAAGAGACAAAAGAAACTACTCATATCTCAAAACTTGATTGAAATTTTAAAATCAATTCAGGTACGAAAAGTAAAAGTATGCTCGGATCAGCGAATCCTGAAATGAATATATATATATATATTGATATACCTATTTAGATATATTCGCTAATATGCGACTCAGATGTATTTGCTAATATTATTAATAGTGGAATTGTGATAAAATAATCCGATTACAGTAGGAAATAATATGAATACCGTTCAATATATTTAATTTCTGATACGTTTGTATATATCTTTCGCAGCCAAAAGTGATTCAATGTATCTCTTTCTGACAAAACAATTAATCCGATTTGTTAATCAGGTTTCATTATAAAAATATATGTCTCATCCGTTTGTGCTATTTACAAATATATTTTAACAAAGGTTTTTTGAGACTATATGTAGTCAACTATATATATATATATACATATACATATATATATATATATATATATATATATATATATATATATATATATATATATATGTAGAGAGAGAAAGATAGTAAGGGCGTGGAATCCAGGGTTACAAACTCAAAATAAATACAACTAATTATGTTTGTTCTATCACTGATATTGAGCGTTTTCCAATAAGTACCGAGCATATATAATATATAAATAATATATATAGAAATTACACAGACACACACAGACACACACACACACACATATATATATATATGTATATATATATATATATATATATGTATATATATATATATATATATATATATACATATATATATATATATATATATATATATATATATATATATATATATATATATATATATATATCAGACGTTTGGAATGGTACACATGTCCATCAGGACTGGATTGATGCCATTATTGTGTCTCTGTATAAAGGAAAAGGTCAAAAGTCTGATTGTAGAAACTACAGGGGAAATAAGCTTAGTTAAAGCTGTTGCCAAAGTTTTTGCCAAAATCTTGCTCAGTTGCCTCCAAAGTCACATCTCTTCTGAAGTGATAACAGAGAGCCACTATGGGTATCGCACTGGTAGAATCACAATGAACATGATCTTCTCAGTCCGACAACTGGTAGAAAAGCGCATTGACCACCGTGTCCTGCTTTACCAAATCTTCCTTGACCAAACTTAGGCCTTTTGACCCTGTGAATAGGAACGCCTTGTGGAAAATTCTAAGAAAACTAGGTTGTCCACCTGAATTTGTCAGGCTGCTTAAAGAGTTGCGCATCAATATGAAAGCCAGGCTGAGCTTCAGTGGTACTCTGTCTGAACCAATTTCTGTTGAAAATAGTGTGAAGCGGGCCGATATACCTGCACCTAATTTATTTCCATCTTTTTTGCTGCCTTTAGAAACTGTAGCATGGTCGTTTATTTGTGTTTCTGAACTACCGGGAAAGTTCTTGACCTGCGATGATTTAGTGCTTCCACTAAGGTGTTTCAGAAAGTTATACGTGAGCTTCTTTATGTTGATAATGCCGACCTCGTGGCTTATACCGAAGAAGATATGCAAACCATCATGAATCTTTTTGCATCTAAGTCTTCTGGACTTACTATCAAGGTAATGTTCACACCACTTCCTGGTCAGCGGTATCGTGAACCAAAAATACGCTTGGAAAAGCGGGTGTGATCTGACAGAAACATCATACTTAACATCAAAGTTCATGAGTCAGTTGTTTTGACTGCCATTGTATACTCTTCAGAAACATGGACAACATACAGACGTCATATTACGACCATTGAAAGAGTACACCAAAAGTTCCTTAGAAAAATCATAAATATTTTATGGCATCTTTTGTACCTGACACAGAAGTTCTGGAGAAAGCTAATATCTTCAATATTGAGAAGTTAATCATCCTCAATCAAATGCGCTTGGCAAGTCACTTGGTGCGCATGGATAACTCAAGGTTGCCTATCTGTCTGTAGGAAAGCATCTCAGGTACAAACCTAGAAAGCGCTTTAAAGATTACATCAAAGCCAATCTTAAAGTTCTCGGGATATTAGTTGGTATGTGGGAGCTGGTGTCTGAATGCCGAATTTCGTGGAGAACGAAAGTTCATCAAGGTTGTAAACAGTTTGAAAATGACAAGGTGGAACAAGCTAAGCGCAATCTTCGTAAAGGTAATCTTGAAGTGCAACCTTCCAACATAACCTTACAGCATGTATGTAGTTTATGTGGTGATTTCGCCCTTTCAAAGGCAGGTCTTCAAAGTCACCTTAGGTCTCGATACATTGAAAGAAGCCAGAAATCAGTCCTTGTGCCTTCTTGTACACTCTGCCATAAAGTATGCAAGTCAGCTTTTGGATTAATGACACATGGAAATTCACGTTAATGCCGTGCCTGTTGGGCTTGGGGATCACCTTTCAGGTTCAACTTTTGCGCAAAAGCTTGTAAAAGTAAAGCTGGTTTAAAACGTCATATCCGCTCTCATGATCGGTGTGTATGAAAGTTATAAAAAAGAAAGAAATTTATTGTGGAGATGGTATTCTCTCAAGAAGTGACAATCACCACACACACACACACACACACACACACACACACACACACACACATATATATATATATATGTATATATATATATATATATAAATATAGGTAACTAGACTCGTGTCGAAAAACCTTCGAACTCTTGATTTAACAACAGCCAAATCAATCACGAAGGAAAAAAGGTTTTAAAAAAAGAAAGAGCCAGGAACATGAAAGTTTGTCGAAAATAATCGCACAGATACGATCTGCCTAAGTGAAACCTTGGTAGGTGTGTCTGGCTCATTAGGTTTGACTATATATATATATATATATATATATATAATTACACGTAAACATACGTTAACATTACGACTCAGAGTTTCACGGCTTCCCCAATCATCAGGTACAAAACGTTACGAAATGTTCACTACGCTTGTTGATTTTGCTGGGTATCATGGGAGCAACGCTACATCATGTGTGGATTCAAAGACCAAGATTATTATAAATGTAATATAGTATTGAGGTATAAATTCAAAATATAGTATTGGTAGGTAGATATCGGAAAATAATAAGTTATTAATAGTAAGTTTAATAGGGATATTGATCCATTAATGGGATACAATTATTACAATACGAACTAAAAAAATATAATAAAAAGCGTGTGTAGGCAAAAAAGGATATAGGTTAAAAAAAGAAAAATCTAAAAAATAATAAAAAATAATAAAACGGATTAAAATTTAAAAAGAACGCCCAATTATAAAACCCGTTAAACTCTAGGATCGTGCAAGGGAGGTACTGGATATGGAAAAAATAAAATAAAAAATATTAGAAGCAGGTTGCTGGGTGTATTACAGCAGGTGATAGATTGTTCTAGCCAACATCGAAATATTTGAGACTTCCTTCTGTGGTTGCATGCCATGATAAGTTCATTTCTCTTGCTCAGCAGTTTATAGTTATCGATGAGCTTGAAAATAGTTTTTCTAATAGGCACAGAAAGATTTTTCTTTATTGAGGTTAAAAGGTTTTGTTATAACGAGGGTTTGGGTAGTTATCTGTCTTCATTTTCCAGAGAAATTTAGAGAGCGCCACGGGATTTGAATATAGCTTATGTGTGATATAGAAAATGTTCTGCACAATAGGCAGTCAATTGAGACGGATACATCTCCACAGCCGAGCCAAAAGCCTGCGTTCCATTTCAGAAAGTAAATATTGTGCATGTGTTTGGATCGTCGGGATACTATTCACGTGAATTATTAAAATAAATGAGAGATTTAATAGACACTTATACTCTGATCAGTAGCAACGTATCTATCAAAAACTGGTCAAAAAGTGGCCTAGGCTCGTGAACAGGAAAATTCTGTTCTGCTTCACAAAAATTCAAGGAAGAATTTCACGAGAAATAATTCGGAATTCGACTTGTCTGTTCCTGCATCAAAGGATTATGATCTCTATTGAGCGCTGAAAAAGTCTTTGATGTGGGAGACTCCCAAATGAAAACCAGATTCAAGAGTTCGTGGAAATATCTTCAAATCCTGCGATTTTACTGAAAATGTTTCCAAGAGCTGCCTGATAATTGCCACCACTCAATGTAAATAATGCTGAATATATAATTGAATAAAAGGGAACTGTACTTTATTTTTAAAGAATAAAGTTGACAAACAAAAATGGAATTTTTTCTGACTTAAATGTCTATTTCAAAAGTACCAAAATGGTTAACGTTCTTGACCATATATATATATATATATATATACGTACAGAGAGAGAGAGAGAGAGAGAGAGAGAGAGAGAGAGGTTTTCTAAGAATTAAATAATGTTTTGATACCGTCATATTAAAAAATATTGACTTTGTTTCATTAATAATAATATAAAATAATAAATCAATTAAAATATTAACTAAAAATATTAACTAAAATATTAAAATTTAATTAATAATAAAAATGAAAAAAAAAATTTCATGTACATGCGCATGTAAAAGAACGTTAAATAAAGGAATATGCACGTGTACAAAAGGGAAAAAAGCGGATTGAAAAAGACGCAGAACAAATTGAAAAATTTAGAAGTACCGTTTAAAACCACAACCCCTGAAAATTGGAAATTTTACCAAGAAACTTCGAAGTCGGGATAAAATTTATATTTTAAATATATATATATATATATATATATATACATATATATATATATATATATATATAGGTAACTAAACTTGTCTCGGAAAACCTTCGGTTTCTTGATTTGCCAATGATCAAATCAATATCGAATGAAAAAACGGTTTTAAAAAAAGAAAGACCTATGAACATGAACGTCTGTCGAAAATAATCGTACAACATACAGGTCCAAATCCCAAAGAAAAAAAAACCGATACAAGTAATCAACTAACTAAAAAAGTGCTCAATACAAAAATAGAGCAGACCTAGTCAAACCTAGAGAGCCAGACAAACCTACAAAGGTTTCACCAAAGCGGATCGTCAGTGAAAGCTGGCTCTCTAGGTTGGACAATATATATATATATATATATATATATATATATATATATATATATACAGTGTAACCCGGATATAAGAGAGTTGTCGGGACCGGAGAATAAGTCTCTTATATCCGGGTTTCTCTTATATCCGGGTTTGGTCTATTATATATACATTAACACAGGCTCTAATTTGGGACCAGAGAAAATTTCTCTTATATCCGGGTTACACTGTATATATATATATATATATATATATATATATATATATATATATATATATATATAATATTAAAATTAACTTAATAGTATATGCCTTGAAGATATTTTTCTTTTTACAAGACCTTTATTGGCAATACTTGTTCTTATTATTCACCGTCAAATCAAGATGAAAACGCTTCGTTGATTTGTTACTAGGGCTAAAACACAACATTCTGTATTTGGGACTGAAAATACGTAGACCATGTACCCACACAAATATTTGTTGTTGCGTTTGTATTAATAAAAAGTGCTGAAAAGTTGAATAAAGTATAAACAGGTGAACGCAGCTGAGGCATATTATTGGAAGACGACGAAAGAAGTAAATATCAATCGTTATTTCCTCTTGAAATCAATGCAGTGACAAATCGATCGAATTGCAGTTCTATATTTTTAGCAGTGCTTAAAGGACTGACCAAGCTTGCAATTGTCATTGGAGAACTTCGGGTGTATCATGTAACGCCGTTCCTTCTCATTTGAGTAGGACTGTATGGAGATGGGGATAACGTCGAGACACTGAAATCGAAATAGCATGAGTTTCAATTAACACGACTTTAAACGGAAGAAAATGTCTTCGCTGATTTTATTCTTTGAAAGGATTCCTTCTTATTACGGTCAATCCTGTCGGTAGAATCAATCTGAAAATGTTTGCTAATATGTCCAATTTTAAACACATCTCATGAGTATGACAGATGTTTCATTAAAATATATCGTTTACACATTTTACTCCATGCCCCACCTGAAAACTCAACAAAATTTAAATCAATAAATACCTATTTACTACTTTAGTACGACTACACCTCTTGAATTCACACCATCTTTAATTTTTAAGTAGTCGTGTCACTGACATGCCACAAAGTAGAAGATATTGTATAGACATGTCTATATGAGGTTGATAAGTGGTTATGGCAAATTGTTGTAATAAGATTTGAATATTACAGGGAAACAAGAGGTTGATTAGCATTCTATTTGAAGCAAAAAATATCACTACAAAAATGGAAGTCCTTGATCCAACACACTTCCGAAAATAGAAAATCTAAGCAAATGATAAAATATCAAATATGTTATTACTACAAAATCAAAACATGAACTTAAAATCCCGAGTGATGTTTTTAAATAGCCTCGTTTAATCAAGATATTCATATGGATTTCACTCATGGTGCTAAACACGTTAAGAAATATCTAAACGGTCAGGTGTATAGAAATTTCTCAGATCAATCGTTTAAAAATGGCTTCGAACGAATAAAACCTGTAACACTTAGAGAGGACTATGCTTCTTCGAACCTTTTGAAATGGCGCTACAGAATCACAAACAAAGAACTGTACCAACAGCAGCAGCAACTAAAACAATTAGTACATACAAAATGAACAGAAAATTATCACATAATGCATGGGTTGACATTACATGCTACATAAAAAATCTAGGGAAGAAAACGTCATCCATATTGGAAAGATCAATGACATTAACTAGACTTGAGAAAAGTATTTTCATGAAAAATGTTTTAAGAGAAGGGTAAATTTCAAACGATAACACTGGCTGGACAGTTAATAAATGCTGAATCATTCTTTATAGAGAGGCTAAAATTACCATTACCATTTACAAATAGCTGTATTATTTATTCTTTATTGTTCTTAGAAATAACAGGATTGTTTAGAGGTGAATATATAGCACCAAATATCGAAATGCAATGGCTTTATTTCTCTTGAAAATCACAATTCATAATCTTCTTTTCAAAACACCCAACAGCGCCATTCATGGGTAATGACCAACGATTCGAAGCATGTGAAAACTTAGTTATTTAATCATATTAGTGCAAAGCAAAAGATTAACCTCATACAGTAAGGATCGGACATTTCAGTATAACAGTATGCTACACCTGCCTGCAAACAGTTACACTGCTTGGCCCGCAAACACAAATAAGGTGTTGAATTATTTGTTATTTACGCAGTGTATTAAACTTCTTCTTTTTGTCTATATTTCTGCGATATAATTATATACATTATTCGGAATGTTATCCTCGTCTTCATTGACATATTTACAACGTTTCCGCTGTTGTATGCTCCGGCCTTTTTTCAGGTGATTGGAATTTCAGTGGGCGAAATAAAAGGTTCAGTTCAAAATTCCGATCACCTGAAGAAGGCGGGAACGTACAACGGCCGAAACGTTGTGAATATGTCAATGAAGATGAGGATAAGAGTTTGAATAATGTAAATATTCTTTTTTTTTATCAAACATTGTTAATGTTATTAGCACGTCAGCGAATGTAAAGAATTCTACTGGGATTCGAACTCGACACTTCGATTTCTTAACGCTAGACGCTCCAACGTGCCTCCATGTAATTTCTTTATATTTGAACAAATACAGTAATATTTGTTCCAAGGAGAAATAGATTATATTCTGATATTATACTTAAAAATGTATTTAATATTAGCCTTTCTTCTGTCCATTTTCCTGTTGTTGTTTTTCTTAAGATTCTTGTTTATCAGGTGTTAAATAATGAATTTGATAAATTATTCGTTAGCAACATTTTCCCCTGACAGGAATAAAAACAGTGTTTATTTTTAGTTACCCATAAATTATTTCTTTCGCATGGCTTTCAAAAGGATGGCATAATTCCAAATGGAAAAGATTTAGAACAAAATATCTGAATTAAACTGATATACAGAGGCTTTAATACGCAATAAAATAAAACTCCAGAATGTGACTTATGAAAAAAAAAAGAAAAAAAAAAGAAGAAAAATCCATCTGAGCGGAAGGGAGATAACTCATTACCTTAGATGCATTTGGAATGTATGAAATTAATCAATTCTGAATGTTGTTTAATTTGAGATGCAATGTTTGCAATGGACAGAAATTATTTCAGAAAAATAGTTTAAAAGAATAGATATTTAAAGTTCTTTTTTAATAAATCCCAAAACGCTCTCATCCTTAGGAATAAATGCATATTTTCGTATGCTGAAATGAAATATTGTTATTTTGTTAGCTATTTTTCAGAGTACTGATTATTACTTTGGTTGCTTTTAGCACAACATATCTTCAGCTTTTTTCAGGTATGTGTTTGATTTATAAGTCTGGATAAATCACTTCATACTTTGTCGCTACCTTTCCTCTCAAATCATTCCACGAGATATACAGGTGTGATTATTCATTAAGTATCCTGTAAGTAATTTTAACTAGAAAATACGTGATTTAGAAAACTCCATATTAGTTCTTCAAAATATAAATAAAGTCCTTTGATGGAATGTTAATTATATCAAACAAATCAAATAACCATATTACTGCTTCAAGTATGAGACACCTGAAGTTTAGTTTTATCAAAAACATTTTTCAAATGATATTAAAATATAAGCAAAGGTCCCTTATTCATTCAGTTTTGATAAATTAAAATATACGCTTTCCTTTGCATTATACTGTTTTAATCATTATTTAAAGCAAGTGTCTTTTGTCTGATAGCACTTTAAAATTGCAGTATGGAAACTCTACATAGAGGTATGTATTTCACAACAGAGAAACGTGAGCTAACTTCACTT
>OZ038478.1:50594643-50667143 GCA_964036315.1 Acanthosepion esculentum
TGTGTGTGTGGGGACCTATCTTTTGTTCATATTAATATTCCTTATTTTATGCATGTTTTATTACATAAGATGAACAATGGACGGACGTGTATACCTCTCGGCGCATTTCTCTACGTGTCAAATAATAAAATTATATGTTTTTTTTCGAATTGTATTTTATATTTGAACAAAAAGATCATCCATGTTCATTTTGATGAAGAAGGACCAGACATCTGCGGCAATTAATTTAAACATGTTTCTTCTTGATATCAACCAATCTATTCGAAACACGGAGAATCTCTCGAAAAGATAAAAAAATTAAAGTTTCTCGCTGAATGCTTTTTATAGCTATATCTTAGAGTTTATATATATATATATATATATATATATATATATATATATATATATATATATATATATATTATTTTGCCGCAACTAAGGCAATAATGTCATTAAGACACAAAGTGTTACAAGATTGTGAAAGAAAATTTGAAAGATATTATTGAGGAGAAGTGACAAAAAACATGTACCAGGAAGACAGAAGACAGTGATTAATGTTGTATTTAAATTTTCGAAAATAGTAAACAGCAGACAAGCAAAAAACTGGAAAAGCGATCCACAGCCGAAAATTACACACACACACACACACACACACACACACACACACACACACACACACACACACACACACACACACACGCAAAGGCAAATAATAAATTAATATGAAAAACGCTATTCCTTGTTTTTAGAACGTTGTTTCTTTTATTATAAATATTAAGTTTGAAGAAAATTCATAAGCGTTTGTGGCTTGCATTATCATAAAAAAAAATGAACATTGTTACCCCCAGCTATACCTCCATCTGCAATTCACATTAGAAATACGTCCTGACTTTCATGTTTTGATTTGTTTTGTTGTTGTTTTTATAGGAATTATTTTTTTCCGTGTCATTATGATCCATGATTTCAAAGACGGCATTGTGCTTTGGGAGCCACTCCCAACATCAACAATATCTTGTGAACGGAGTCAGCTTCAGAACAGACTGCGTGTCTCTGATTCTCCGGATTTGGATCTCCAAGATAAATCAGCTGAAATAATCACTTGGCAACGAAACTGTGACTGCTCACCCAGAAAATAACCCCTCAATGGACAGATGCATAGAACTTTCTAACATGTACAAAAGTCAAAAAAAGTAGAAAGAGACAAAGGGAAGTGATTTCTTAAAATTTCAGATTTAATATTAGTATATATAATGCCTCCCTCACACGGATTGACAATCGAATTTGATTGATTGTCAAAAAGCAAAAGAACCTTCACGATGCTAGTTTACTTACTTTTTATCACAAGCTTCTACATAAAAAATCGAAAACGTAGTTTTTGAACGGTGATCAAAATACGTTTCAATCAGCCGCCAACAAAATTGTCAACATCAACGACGCTCCTGAGATATTAATGGTTTCGTAACGGAATTTTTCATTAAAGCTTTTCGCAGCTTGGTCACATTATGATGATGCAGTCTGATTGGCGCGATTTCGAAAGGATGGACAGAAAACTGCAAGCATATTTTCCTAGCAGGTTTCCTAACTCTGCTGTAGGATAACACAAATCTTTATGCTTCAAAATTAGCCCTTCAAAATTGATGCAATTAGAAACCAATGTCCTGATCGAACTATCCTTAATCACCGGACTAATCCATTATCCATATTTTTTTTTGGTAATATAGACAAAGTATAAATAGGAAAATCTCTCTGAATTTTTTGTTTTTCATCGTGACGCTGTAAGTTCTTTGATAGAGGGATGACAATAATGTATCGATTATTCTTACTTACCTTGAAATAAAGTTGTTCTTGAGCCGAGTTATTATTTTTTACAATTTGTGGTTCCAAAAACGCTTATATATTTTTTCGCCCCAATGAAAAAAAAAACTTTCATAATGTAACCCATATTTTTCAAGATAAGGGAAAAAAAAAGAATTTTTATATGATAAAACATTTTTGATTGCTATATCTTTGCGCAAGTGAAGCAATCTTACATGACTTTTGTTTTCTGCCTAAAATAGACACATATTGAAGCATATCTCCGAATTTCATCAAACGCCAAATACGTTATTTTCGTTAAAGCAGTGAGTAAAAATTACATTATATTATCCTAAATCTGGTAAATCTTTTTCTGGGAATTAGTTAAGAATTAATTTAGGAAAAATAAAAATATTAAACATTAATAAAAGAAATAGGGATGCAAATGAAATGTCAAAATATTTCTAATATCGAACTAAATTGCGTGATGTCAGGAAAGATAACCAGGTGGCCTGCGATGGCAAAAACAAAAAGGAGTTTTCGGCTCGGTTTGCTTCAAAATATAGTAATTCGTTTGCCATGGCAGATTTACCGAGTCCCTTCTGTAATAAAAAAACTAAAAGAGATAATACATTTGCAAGAGTGATCAGATTGAAAGGACTACAATTTTCCTCGGGCCAAGGTAAAAAGGATTCACAGAAAGAATTCGTCGCGATGTTACATAAATATATTGTGTAAGATACAATGAAGGAAATGAGGAGGGAAGAGAAAACCAGGACAGAAAGAGTGAGAAATTAGCAGATAAGGATATAGAGGGTGGAGAAAAAGAGAAACAAGAGAAGAAATACTTGCAAAGAAAGAGGAGGAAAATAATGAGAGCGGTATACGAAAGTAAGGCAGAAATTTATAGACAGCAAACCAGTACTGAGTGCTACGTTATTTACTCACCGGATAAGGAATCAAACACTTGGAATATCGCGGGTATAAAACAAATGCCCCCACACCCATTAGTTCTCTCTCTCTCTCACTCTCTCCCCCCTCTCTCTCTCTCTCTCTATATATATATATATATATATATGTGGTATAAAATGACAATGGGCCGACGTGAGGCAAAAATGAAATCGAAATATCTCCGTTGTTATAGTTACATTAAAAATCCAAATTTTAAAAAGAGAGACGCTTCTGTCCAACCCTTTTTTCTGGTTAATGTAGAATTGATCTGGGAATTTAACTATATATATATATATATATATATATATATATATATATATATATATATATATATATATATGTGTGTGTGTGTGTGTGTGTGTGTGTGTGTGTGTGTGTGTGTGTGTGTGTGTGTGTCCACGTCACCAGAAGATCCAACCAACATAAATGGATACTTGACAATTTTAATAAATCGATACATTAGAGGTTATCGACCAACTCCAGTAGCAATCGATGATAATAAAGCTAGACATAACAACGCGCTAGAATGCAGCAACCATAGTGTAAAATAAGTGCATGTAGAAAGAGGTAAGATAAAAATAAGCTAAAACAACGCAAACGTAACGTAATGGGGTTCAATCCGCCATATTACAGCGATGTGAAAATGAATGAACCTGATTTTAATTCACAAATACATTCGTCATTCTCCAACCATAAAAAAAGATTTTCAACAAAAATATCCTTAAGCTTAGCTATAGCTGTACAAAATCATAGATAATTACATATCCCAGCATATGTTGCAGAAGATTATTATACTAAAACTTGCTGAACACGAGGTCAGAAGTGATGTCGACATGAATCCATACATCCAAGCACCTGCTAAATGAAACTGAGCCAAATTAGAAGAGATAGCAAAATAGATTTTACGAATATTAATATAATATGGAGAAACATTTAATATTTTTATAAACCCATCATTAATAACATTTCTTATATACGTATACACAGGTACAATCCAGTATGGCTGTGCTCGATTACTTTATAACGTGTGTGTATATATAATTTCACATTTTTAAGGTCATTAGATTTATAGTCTCGAAATATTATTTTTTATTTTTTTATACTTGCACACTTTTATTTCCACCTTGTGTTCTAGTTTAAGTTATTATAACTAGGATAGTGTATGCAAAATAGAGAGTTATCCCCCTTGATTAATTGCTTACTTTTTAATCTAAATTTAAATTTAAATAATTTTAAATTTTTTTCATAAATTTTATAAATTTTTTCATTTATTACTTTTTAATTCTTCGCCTTTAGAATTTAATAATTTGAATGGTATAAATTTTTAATAGTTAATTCTTATATTTATGCAACAATGGTTAAATAAAAAAAAGTTTTAACACGAACTCCATAACGGTTAGAACATATTTGCACCTGGACATTCTAAGAACTGCATGAAACTCCGAGTCATGCTATCGACGTTAGATATTATGTATATTAATTAATATAAACTTATAGCTCTTTTCATAACATTTAGCACTGTATTTATAACACCCAAGGAAGAAATATATTTATACGTACGAGCAAGTATATGTAGATTTTTTATCCTACCAATTCTTATATATATATATATATATATATATATATATATATATATATATAACAGCGTCGGCTCTTGGGTTCGGATTTGTCGGGCTTAGCTTCAAAGTAATACCAACAGTATATTTTGTTAGAGATTGTAATGAACCCGACAAACATTGATGACCTATAGTCGTCACTAATATATATATATATATATATGTATATATATATATATATATATATATATATATATATATATATATATATATATATATATATATATATATGTATATGTATATATACATATATATATATATATATATAGAGAGAGAGAGAGAGAGAGAGGGAGGGAGAGAGAGAAAGAGAGAAAGAGAGAGTGAGAGAAAGAGAGAGATACATATATAAACGTACAGTGGGGATGGGCGAGTTATTTTTCATGGCACGATAAACTGGAACATCTGCAAAGTCTCAAAAATATAGAGTAAATTCTTGTTTGAGTTAACCGACTACTACTAACCACTAATCCCTTAGTCCTTTACCCATCTCTTCTCTCTCACCTTCCCTCCCTACTATCTAATGTGTCCGTCCGGTCTAGTTTCACCATTTGCGGAAGACTTTTTGTTCTGACGAGTTGAACATCTCGGTATTCACGAAATAAAATTATAAACGAAATGTATAATTAAAGTCTCCGTCTTATTATCTATTTCACTCGGGCATCGGGATTGCATCCTCTCTCCCTATCCCCCTTCTCTCCCCTCCATAGTAGCGGTAGCAGTGAATAGAGAGTTTAATGAGACCATTCGCGTGAATTTGATTTTGGCTTGCGCGATTGAGAAGCTCACGCACTTTGCCAGAAGCCCCCTCTTTGGCGGCTCAAAGTGTATTGACACAGGCGAGATCTGGCAAACCTGGTTGCATTGGGCTCTCATCGACCGCCTTGGTTACGTCAGCCTACCTGGTGCTGTCATATTCGCCGGTTTGGCTGTTGAGATCGTGTAGATATTTGACTACTCCTACAGTTAAAGTGGTACATTTGATACCGAACTGTTTTTTATTCAACTACATCTACTGGCATGACTATTCGAGAAATCTTGTCAGAAAAATATGCGTCCTCCGGCAGGATTCGAACCTGCATCCACTATGGGGAAACGTCAATGGATCTGACGTGCATGACCGCTCGATCACGCCGGACACGTCAAATTAGACCGGATATTACCTTTTGATGATGCATATTTTTCTGACAAGATTTCTAGAATATAAGGGTTGTAGTTGGATAAAAAAAATACTGTTAAATTTAAAAAAAAAAGATTGTACTCGAATATGAGTATCCATAAAAAATAACGTTTAAACAAAATAAATTAAAAATAACAATATGTCGGATCCATTTCTTAAAAATAAATTTTCTTTGTTTACGTGAGGATACGATATAGAGCCGATATGGATGTTTCGAGAATCGGTAGAAAAGTGTGTATTAAAAAGGCGCTATTGGGGCCTTGTTTCCATCTTTTGTATATATAGTTCTTTCTTATAATTTTACTTTAACTATCTTCTGTAAGAATTTCTATACCTTCCTTTGTGTGTCTGCTATCAACACTGGATCTTCTGTATATCTTATGCTAACAATATTTCAAGAATTAATGAATCAGTGTAGGACTTCAGATTCTCTCAGGATCACATCACTGTAAAGGTTGAATGAGTCCAGTGAGAAAGCGCATTCCAGTCCTTTTTATCTACCGTGAAGTGAAAGAAACTGTCGCCTCTTTAAAATATATAACGTGCAATGTGTTGTTATTAAATACTATCATCATCAAGTCCATTCTTGTTTTCAGCTGAGCGTTGTAGGTCATATATTTCGATCTTTATGTTTCGTATTTTGATTAATATCCATATCTGTTTCGCTTAATATTGTAGAAGAATATGTCAGATATTAGAGAAAATTCCCTAATGTATATCACGCAATGCAGTTGGACTTTTGCTAGACAATGGTGCAACTGTTACATCACTATGAATAACATTTTTCGACTAATATTACCCATTAAATTCATCGTCATTTCCGTTTTGCGAATTTTCTGATTCATTTTTGTCCCGAATTACTAGTGAGTATGTGTAATGTCGTATATATATATATATATATATATATATATATATATATATATATATATATATATATATATATATATGAACCATAAATGACCTGATATATTGATTACAAGTGATTTCAATCAATGTCACTTCAGTATCCTATCTTTAAAACAAGTGGTATATGGTTGTAGGAAAAT
Organism: Acanthosepion esculentum; assembly: GCA_964036315.1. Classification (NCBI taxonomy): domain Eukaryota; kingdom Metazoa; phylum Mollusca; class Cephalopoda; order Sepiida; family Sepiidae; genus Acanthosepion; species Acanthosepion esculentum. The sequence continues at coordinate 50,601,207 of OZ038478.1, forward strand.
GTTCTCGGTTTGGAGGATGCAGATATATGTTGTCACATATGAATATGAGTGTCTGGGAAAACCTCAGGGCGAATAATTTGGCCTTGGTGCTAGAAATAATGATCGTAAGGAAATAGGATTCTGAAGTAACTAACAATGTTTTAAATTTATTAGAATGCATTTTCTCCATATAAAATTAGTAAAGTTTCAGAAAATTATAAATTCTATAAGGCTGAGCTATAAGGCTTTCACAGATCACCAGAATTAAATTGCAATGCTCCGAGTTTAACCCTAAACTTAATCTTCAAACTGGTTTCCTCAAAAAACTGAGCAAGTGTTTTCACCTAGTTTCTTTTTCATCTATGTTCTTTAGGTTCTTTTTCATCTTAAATCTGTCATAGTCATTCATTTAAAATTAATGAATGATTGATTTGATTGCATTTTTTTAAGTCTAAATCTCTTTGACAACACAGAATGCAATCTACAAATTGGTGAAGTCATTATTAAGCAAGTATCAAATTTTAAATATCTAGGAAGCGTTTTAACAGATGAGGCAAATAAGACACTACAATTCGAAGACGCATTTAAATCGCAAAATATACCTTTTTAAAAGCAAGCAAACTATTAATAAACAAGGAAATTAAATTAAAAGCAAAATAGTTTCCAGCTACTATATGGTATCAGTCCTCCCATATGGCAGTGAATGCTGGACAATTTCTTTACAGATGAAGAGGCGACTTGAGGAAACAGAAACCTACTGAAAATACCATGTATGGAGCATATGAGTAACAAGAAAACTTTAAGGAATATAGAAACAAATAGAATGAGAAAGAGACGTTTGAAGTTTCTAGGACACAGAATGAAGAATGAAGGATTGGAAAATTAGACACTCACAAGACATATTGGAAGCAAGCAGAATAGAAGGAAAAAGCGAGTAACCTACCCTAAGAGCTTGTGTTAATGGTTGGCGGGACACAAACTGGGGGGGGGGGATACTAGAAATACATACATTGTTAAGAACTCAAAGGATGGGCGCGGAGAGTCAGGGTAGTACACGTCGTTAATGGGAATGACCCACAGAAGAAAACTAAGGACATTACATAAAATGCAATTTAAATTTGACGCATGATCCACATTTTTAGATAGATACATCTGTAAATCTTGGACGTAGTAGTAAGAAAAGAAAGTTAACTTGTAGTATCATTCAATTTTTAATCAATGAAAATAATTTTATTCCATAATTCGCAGAGCCTCTATCAATATTACCTATCAGCAGAGTCAGGCCAAATGTGAGGTCGATTAGCTGATCCTTTGTACCCAGCTAGTAAAAGAAAAGAAATATCGAAATCCTGCTTTTACATGTCCCCTAACTTCGAAATCTGGCCACTATTGGAAAATGCAGCGACATCAACCAAGAAGCCAATGCGCACAGTAGAAGCGGAGGCAGAAGATTTTACTCTTTCGACCTTGAACCCTCCGGCTGCGTAATATGCGTGTAATTTCAAAAATGGTTCTACCGCTAACGAGAATTCCTTCGAGATGCATCGAACGTAATATTCGGTGAAGCAATTCTGAAACTATCTTTTGCCAACTCAATTACATTAATTCAGTAAAAATCAAACAAATGATCGAACAATTTTAAAGTTATTGATTTTCCTAAAAAAAAACTTCCGACTAAACCTTATATGTATATATATATATATATATATATATATATATATATATATATATATATATATATATATATATGAAACACTTTATACTGCATGTTCTTACATATGCGTAGGTGTGGCAATCTATCTGTGACTTCATCCAGTTTTGTTTGCTTTTAAAACGCACGCATATACCATGTAAGTATGCAATAATATACTGAAACTAATACGCGAGGAGATTTTTAAAAGTATTATTTGTTATAGAATACTTAAGGGTTTGTTTGTAAAACATTACAAAATCTTACTTGAATACAGCCGATGGCAATCAAATTCTATCGTTTGAGTAAGAGCATATGTTACATTTTAATCATGACTCAAACTAGTATTTATACTATCAATAAACTTAATAATTAATAATTTCGATAGTAGTCATATATTTTACAGAAGTTATATTTATTGTAAGAATTATTTTGAAAATTGTAGTATCTTTTGTGTTATTATAAATATTTTACAGTCGAAATATTCTAAGACCGTCTTTATATAAACTATCTATTTGAAAAAAATAACGTTTCTTTTTTACGGTAAGACAAACCAAGAAACGTTAGTAAATATAAAATACAAATATTTGACTCGCATTGTCCGTGATTTAAATTTTTATGCGAAATTATGTTGCTGTTAACTCCGTCGATTTCCATGTAAGATTTAGGCCATAGAGGTAGCACGCAAAGTGTTGAGGCTTTGGTTTCGGTAGCAAGTAGAGTTTTATGACTGGAGTTACTCGTAACACGTCCAACTGCTATTCAATTCAGTATTATCATTCGTCTTGACTTGATGTAAACCAAAGTTAAAGAAGCCAGTCTGCCATTAACCCATGGATGTGGAGTGGAGTGGGAGAAGAAATAGGTGTATACCTTTCAAAGGGTATTCGTGCGAAAACGAATGCAGCATCACAGTGAGAATTTGAAGTCGATACGCCAATCCAACATTATACGTTGATAACTCTTATATTACACGTACTTCCATTTTCAACCCTGATAGTGCACCGAAGGTCATAGAATAATCGAACGAAACATTGTAGAAAAAAGAAAGAATGAGTTCAATGATTAGAAAAACATTCCACACCAAGCAAGGAAATAAAGCCAGCCGCCAATGGTTCCTGAGACTGAAATAACCTAAGAAACCTTTATGTAGGAGAAAGGACAATAACAGAACAAAATTCAATGAGACAGTGGATGAAGATTGACGTTGAATTTAAATTTTGGATAGTCGCAATTGACAGGTAAGCAAGAAATCGTAAAATAATTTTACCAGTGAGAACTGCAAGAAAATAAACTATTAGAGTAGCGTTTACAGTTATATCTTGCAATTTTAGCATTATAATGAGGAGAATTGACAGCCAATCTAGTACTGTATTTAAATTCGCCAGTGTGAGATACCAAACAGGAGCGGTTTATCAAAAGAGTTACCATGAAAATATTTATAGAAAAAGTAATTGGCAGCTACGTTAAGGTGGTAGGGATATGATTGTATCCTAAATGCTTGGTCAGAATAGATAAATGGCAAATTCTTCTTTGGATTTTATCAAGAATATCTAGATAGATAGCAGAAAAACCCAATAAGATTTGTCAGGAACATTCAACGAAGGGACGAATTGTTTGCCATGAAAAGGGAAAGATAATTTCTCGTGAAAAAGTTTTCCAGCATTAAAGTGCACCAACTTTCGTAGCCACTTCACTATAACTATCAAGTGATTCGATACAATCGTTCCAATTATTGCCAGTCGATATATATGTATGCATGACAAAGGAGAAACAGTTTTCGCGTTTCGGCCTACGTTGATGTGTCTATGTAGGTGCACGAATGAGTGACGTTAGAAATTGTAAATTTAAAGATGATATTTATATATATATATATATATATATATATATATATATATATATATATATATATATATTGGGTAGATAATCTAGCAGATTACATTTATATTCTTAGTTCTAAACTTAGTCCGATGAAGTCTTAAAGAATAGAACAAGCCATCATAAAATTTTTGCACTTTTCATACATCATTCCACTACAATTGCTCTTCATATGTAAAAAGATATATATCATTATCATACGCACATATAATTTTAAGGTATGATATATTTATGGGTTAAAATGCTCAATATTAGTGATAGAGCGTATATAAAAAACAAGAGGACATTGAAGTCAACACACAGGTGACAGTCAGTGTCATGATAAACACAAAATATTTATACCGTATGTGCTTAAATCTACAGTACATTCCGCACTGTATTAAAAAGAACGTTAACATGCGTTTAACTATATATATATATATATATATACATATATATATATATATATATATATATATATATATATATATATATATTAAATTACACAATAGAGAAATCCAAAATTGCCTCGTGAGTATAGGCTATTTAAACTGAGGCCGAGTGCGTCAGTCTTATTCAACTCAGACGATGGAATGTATGCGATGTCGGAACTAGAGATTTAAAAGTTAATATTTAACAAAGACAGCAGTTGAAAAATTGGTACAGAGCCAACCCATAAAAAGCTGATAGGACAGATGGCCCGTGTAGTGGAAAGGGGAGGGCGGACGTTATCTGTCTTAAAAGGAAAGAAGTTACACAAATTCAACCCAGTCAGCTGAAATACATATACTCATGAGGTAAGTTTGGATTTCTCTGTTGTGTAATTTATATCCTCTGTTATAATAGATAGACTGAGCTCTTTTGGGGATCTGTTTTAATATTCTATATTATTAGGATTCACTTATTATATATACCATCGGATTTGTTACTTGTATTATATATATATATATATATATATATATATATATAGAATATGCATATACACACACACACACGTATCTGCTTTCGCTGGTTCCTAGGCCTCATGAATTTAAACGTCCTACGAGGCTGGCATCCCGTTCCCACCCCTTCACCGTTGAAACTGTTAGGTGTAGACGTCTCTTCTACTCCAATAGCTTCATGTCTCGAACATCTCGCCTGTGGAACTCCCTTCTTTATTCCTGTTTCCCTGACAAATACAATCTCCAACTATTTAAGTGTAACGTCAATCGACATCTCCAGTTGCCTTGATCTATCCACTTCTCTTCTCCACATCCTTTCACCTTTCATTCCTATCTGCTCTCGCTCCAAATCTTCTGTAACCCCCTTGCCTTGATCGATCCACTATCTTTCTCCACATCCTCTCCTTTACCACTCCTATCTGCTCTTGTGTACCCCCTTGCGTGCTAGTGGCCTCCAGCCTTGCTTGCGGTGATAAGCTTAAAAATATATATATATTAATGATCAATCAAACGAATAGGTCTGTGTAATTTGTTTATGCTTATGTCATCCTATGGTTGTAATACCAGACTATGCCAAGCTTTATAAATTCCTCTACACATGGAAGTCCACGTTTAAAATACATATACAATTATATAACCCTATCCGACATGATTATGTATTGTGATTTAATTTCTTATGTCTTCATTGATATTATGGCCAGCTTATTAGTCTGATTCATCTGAATGCTTTATCGCTTTCCCATTTTTAAACCCACTTCTTCAATAAAATATTTCTAATAATTGCTTTTGCCATCGTTCCACAGAGCAGCATTCGCTATGAAAGATGTTGGAAGTTGAGAAACAAATTTTCTGTCGAGACAGGTATCACCGTTGTTGACTGGACGAACGTTAACTGTTAATTTTAAATGTTTTCTCACCTCATTAATGTTAACATCTTTCATCAATCTTTTCTCGCGCTTATGCCGATACGTTACTTTCTTCGATCTAATCAATAAATCATATTCAGTGATAACTTCATATATTAGCCCTTGATCAGGGCACCTCAGCGTGGTGTAATGGTTAGCAAGTAGTGACTTCGATCATCACTGGGTGCTCCAAACTTTTGGCCTTGTACCACATCTAATCGGCGCTTAGAATATCACTATATTAGCCCTTGATCTAAGTTTGACAGAATAATATGCACAGAGACCTAGAAAGTTGTACAAACTTAATTACAATTCATAAAGGAATATATAAACAATAAAATAAATACGAACAAATTTATTTTTGATCAATATACAGTAAAGCGCAACTAATGTTTCGAATTTTATTTTCGCCATCATCAGTATATAAAACCATGTTTGATGAGAATATTTTGAAAATATAAGGCAAATTGAACTTTTTTTGTTTAACAATTGAATATGAATGACACTTTTTTCAGACGTACTTCAGCTAGATTTGACATATTTCAAAACCCCATACGCGGCCTTGTGGCTTTTAACCTATTTTCCACCTTACATACCCATTCCCAAAGATGCAAGCCTCTATCTACTTCCATGACAAATATTCAAAAGAGCTCCATTTTTTAGTGCTACCAGTTTAGACCTTGACATACCTGGCCGGCCTTTCTACATCCACAAGGATGACCACCTCGTGTCCTATTATTCCACTGATAAGTAGCAATAAAAATTCTTCTTCCCAAGAACTGCTAATTTGTGAAACAGACACTGACGCCGTTACTTCCCTGATCACTATAATCTTAGCCTCATCAGTTTTTGAGTCAAACATTATGTATCCTTCATATCGTTATAATCTTCACTTCTCACTTACGACTCTTACGTTCAAATCTCACTCCACATTCAGGAACCTCCTACTATGATTGAATATTGTTCTTTGTAATGGGTGAACATTACTGGAAAAAAACTAAAAATATTACGCAAACATAAACATAGTCATGTCCAACATTTGGGTATCTTTTTTATTATGTTGTTTATGGATTTAAGCTTTCTACACAAAAGATTATCATACAAACATACAAAATATCAACATATTTGATGCTGAAAACTTCTCAACTCGTCGGCCTGACTATCACGCCACGCATATAATATGTATATATATATATATATATATATATATATGTGTGTGTGTGTGTGTGTTTCTGTGTGTGTGTGTTCCGGATTAGTTTTTTTTATGCCCAATTCACAATAATGTTTGGAGAAAGGCATGTTTTGATTTTATTTCATTGCGAAATCTCTCGTCACTGTCGTGTAACAATAGCTGTCTGAAGTAAGTTTGTGTTGTTGCAACTGCACTTACACCCTCGATAATGCCAAATCACACACACACACACACACACACACACACACACACACACACACACACACACACACCCACACACACACACACACACACACACACACACAGGTGAATAGGTTTATGTATGTGTTGAAAGCGGATTTCGTTTCTTTAAATGTTCTGCTTGTAACAATTTGAAGCTTTTACAGGTAATAATACATGTTCACGAATTCCTTCTCGTTTGCATCGTGGTGTCAGTATTTCTGTCATTGATCCCAATCACATTTCCCAGGATTTAATGATGCTTTTAACCAAGCATACATTTTTTGTATTTTTCACATAATATTCCTTCCAAAACTTGCGCGGCTATGAAAACACTTGCATAAGGACGCATCGCTGCTGATTGCATTGGTACAATTCGGTCTGCAAAAGACCAGTTTCCTAGCCATCATACAAAAAATCTAATTATAATATGTTAAAAAGAAATTTTAGAATGAAAATGCATTCGCGAAAACGGAAAGAGGAAAATTAAAACAAAAATTGACACGGAACATTTAGAAAAATGAAATCCACTGAAATTAAAGAATTAATTACTAAGAATATTTGATGACGAATTTCTTAAAGTCAATACAGATAATTAACTAGAAGTACGCAGTTAGCTTTTTTGTGGCACATAAAGTAGTTGCCATGTTTTGTACGGGAATTATTGGGCAGTAAAGACAAATGGAAGGATTTCGATTGCAGATGTTCAAAGTAATTTTGCAAACAGTTTTGGGAGTTTGGCGCAATGTAATTTGCCTATTTCGCGTTCATTACGGCATTGGTTACCACTCACCAATAAAATACATAATATCTTTTAACAATACATTTTTAAACCACTATAGTATATAGACACGATTTTTATATATTAAACTAACAAGAGTGTATTTTGACAAAACCTAAAACCATGAAAAAATATATATAACCTTTAGGAAAATATATTTAACTCTAATCCCTTGACAATTTTCCTTTTACATTTGGAAATTAATAGACTATTTACGTTTTTGCAGTTATTACACAGTAGTGTTGTCCAAGTAGAATTTCCAAACATTACATCTCATTATTCGCATTGCGGTTTAAGAATAAATTAAAATATTAGCATAAAAGTTATACCGATTTCCTTCATTAGATGTGATAATTAATATTTATTTTAATACATTTTCGAATTTTAAAAGATATTTCTAGACACAGTTTTCGAATTTTTAAAGATATTTCTAGATAATATTTTCGTAATCTACTATAAATTTTGCATAAAAATCTGACTTGCTCGCGCCGTGTTTTAATTCAAAGTTCCACTTTATTCCTCGCCTGCCGTCCGCTCCGAGATTAAATTTTCCATTCTACTTTGGAACGAAATTTTCAACGAAAAGTTATTTCTTTAAGATTGTTTCTACTTAATTTGTTCTTTATTTGAATCTTTTGAACATTATCAAATGGGCATTTTCGGATTTCATGACTTAAAGTATTTCTTGGTGGATTGACAGAGATGAAGCTATAAGTATGTATTGTGTTTTTTATAACCTACATATATTTAGTAGATTTGTTCTTAAATGGCAGTAATTCTTTATACTGCGTTGATTATTTTAATATTTTAGGCTTCCTTATGATATAGAAGTTTTTGTATTATTGACAAGTATTTTCGGAAAGTTTGCATTTTCTTGTGTTGATTCGATATATGCGATTAATTGTGGTGGTTTAAGATATGAGACGTAATTGAGACTTGACGAATAAATTTCAAGGTTACCGGTCTAAAATCTGTCTGCCTCCCCTCTCTCTCGCATATATATATATATATATATATATATATATATATATATATATATATATATATATATATATATATATATATATGAATATTATCAAATGGATAAATATAGGTAGATGCACGAGCAAGCGGTCGTATACAAATACATACATACATATATATATATATATATATATATATATATATATATATATATATATATATATATATATGTGTGTGTGTATGTGTGTGTAGTGTAAGAAAAACAGTGACCAATGTAAAATATCAGACATATTTAATATATTAAAAATATACATAATATCCTACACTGATTGCACAACTCGGAGTTTCATGCCATTTGAGTTGTGGAACCAACGTAGGGTATTTTGCATATTTTTAATATGTCTATATATATATAGACATATTAAAATATATATATGTACACACACACACACACATATATATATATATATATATATATATATATATATATAAAAAACGTGTCTGTGTGTAGTTATCGCTTGCATCATAGTAGCTTCATGTCTCTGTTTGGGGTGAAATATTAAAATATATATGTATGTGTCTGTCAGTGTATTTGTGCTGCAGTCTCAACGTACCTGACAAGGTATATTTGTTAAATTGTTTTTTATCATGTGTTTCTTGTTTTATTTGTATATTATATACAAAACACAAGATGTCTCTGTGTGTGTGTCGGTGTGTATGTATCTGTTTGTGTGTATGTTATGTGTGTATGCATATCCGCATTTCTCCATCGATTTCCATGCAATTGTGCACACGTTGCAAATTTACCAAAGTATCTCAAGACTAACTTTTCAATTACCAGACGTCCTCCTCCGGGTTTGGCAGAAAAATCAATAAAACTGAAGGTGGGGACGATTTTTACCAAACATCAAGACAGAGTTACACGCGAACAAAATTTTTACTGGATGAGCTGGTGTTCTTTGCTTATAATGCAAAACATAGCTGATGTAGAGTTCTTCATAGTTTTTCTACGACATTGGCTTCACACAAAACATTGCATAAAATTTGAAAAAACGGCTTTTCGTATTACTTAAAATAAAAATTTGAATAACCTCTTCATTTTTTTTATCCGACTTTCTTCCAACATGTCACATAAAAATTGTCATCATGCACGGAATAAGATGATTTTAGTCCTGCTCGCTTCCCCGCGTACAACGAAAAACCATGAAGAACTGTTCAAAAAGCCCGTTTTTCGATCATAACTCTCTGGTTTTTTATCCGATGCTTTCTAAATTTACCATGTAAATTACATATGACACAGAAATTGTCTTGTGTGAATGTTTGGTTTAGATGATTTCAGTTAAGTGGACGAAATCTGCGACAGACTATTTCCAAAATCGGCGTTTGCCATTTAACCAATAATTTCTTCATGATTCCATCCTAAATTGGCATTCGAACAAAATTTGATGCAAAGATGGTTTGAGAAGGATTACTGACGTATTAAAAGGGAAAATTCCCGAAGAACCTTTTAGAACACCAGCTTTACAGTAAACGTGCGAGGAAGGAGGAGGCGTTCATGCATTTGCACCAGCTGTTAATTCAAGCTCTGACACTTCATCCTAGTTTTTGATTATTAGATTTGTGAAGAATTCCATACTATTTGGAAGTTATTACAGCCATAGGAAATTTACTGAATATCTAAAACATTGCAAAAATTTAACCCTGAGCAAGGACCACATAAGACGGTTTTATCAAGGGAATTTCTTTATTAAGCACAACCAAACACTTGCGAAGGACATACCGTAAAAACGATGAGGGAGGAATAGCCAACGGATGATGCATACAAGTGGAGACGCAGGTAGATAATTCTAGACAGTGGGTGCGGGTATACAGGGGTGCGGTTATACTATTGCAGTCATTTACGCTTTAAGTGAATGTAGCTACTTTTGCACATGTGCACTTACAGTTTCATGTATATGGGACCATTTACAGGATAAATGTTTTCTGAAGAGCCAAGACATGATTTCGTGACAACGAAGAATTCACTGTTTCTGATCCCGGAAACAATTCCAAGTTCAGCTATCAACGAAGAAACTGACGAATAATTTGGGATGAAAAATGTGTGTTGCCCGCGGACTTCATACTGCAATTGTTAGTGGAGGCCGTCAGACACAGTAAAACACAGTAAAACTAACTGAATGAGGTGTTTGTCTAAAAGATATCAAGACATTATCCCATAGGTATCATCCTACTACACATTACTGCTACTCCACAAATGCCCAACATGGGGGATGAAGCTGGGGTCTGTGTTATGGTAGAATAGAATTTTCACTCAATATCACACCAGATCATCAATATCAAGCCAGTTGCAATGTTGATCTGAGATGATTGCCGACCGCATAGGGCGGAGTTACGTGACTGCATAGAGCCATCTGGTTTTATAGTGGGGAAAAGAAAAATGATACAGGTAGTTATGTAAAGAAACAATTCCGTGAAGAGTTCAGCAGCCTTTTGCGCGCACCGTTATCATTAATCAACACAACCGTTTCATCTTCTGGGTGTTTTACCGCAGCCATTTAATATTCCTGACTTCGATCGTTCAGGTTATCATCAGTTTCGTTCCCTGAAATGAACCAATATTTGGAATAGGATGTATACACTTTTGAATTGTGACTGGACTTTAAATTACAAGATAGTCTTAATAAATAGTTAATAATAATGGAAGTTATATGTCAAAGTGTACATTGTATCAATGAGATAAATATCAAAATTAAAAAGCGTTTCTAAATCAATTATTGCAGCTATGAAACTATGCTATTGTAAGTTCTAAGAGAGCAGATTGCATGTGTTCGGTTAGCTTTCACTTTTAATTGGAATGGGTTTGATGGATTAATTTGTTTCTTGTGGTTTGTCAACCTCTTGTGGATTATTTAAAGCCAGAATATATTTTTAGATTGTCAATATCTTTGCAGGTATTAATTATTTATCGATACAAGTACTGCGTATTAACCTGTAGTTGACAGGGAAGAAGAGGTTCATTCATAACTATCCTAAGAATATTTGCACGTAAGTGAATGTAACGAACACAACTGAAATTGAAACGGCTCTCAAACTTTCAATTCCAAGAGGTCACCCATCCAGATACTGACCAGATTCGGCTGTTTCATATGTAATATCGCTGTAAGCTAAACGAAGTGTGAATTAAACCACTTTTCACGTAGACATGCTAATCGATAAATCCTAAAATATAATGCATTTGATTTGAAAATGTCCTCCAAATAATGATGATTTTCCAAGCGTAGTTTAGATGTGACACAAGACCGAAATTATGGGACACCCAGTGACAATCGAACTCACTAATCAGTTGTAATTGTTCTAGCGAGACAAGCGTTGCTAATCATTACACCGCCTCGGTGTCCTCAAATAATAATCTGATTGATCTTGTAATTATATTGAGAGATAAATCAGTTTTTTGGATATTGCTTCAAAACCACATTTTTAATTAACCCTGTTCAATTAATGAATAAAATTAAAGTATATGAAGATGTACACACATGAGTGGACAAAAGAGACTATATAGAATAATTATACAAAGAAAGACACACACACACACACACACACACACACACACACACATATATATATATATATATATATATTTATATATGTGTGTATGTATGTATTAGTGAAAGAGTGAATCACATACCTCGAAAAAGAGTTCGTGTTTTGTGTGCGATCTGCCAAAGAAAGATTAAAGAAAATATATTTATTACTGAAAATACACCAATTGTGGCACAAGGCCAAAGGAAAGTGGGGGAGACCTGGTCTCTGCTAACTATACTAGTCCTAGTTAATCACAATCACTACCCATTCATTCAATACAATTTATCCATTTACCACAAGAACGCATCCCTCACTACACCAACCTGCATATACCACAATGCCACGCATTCACAGATGATCTACCATGGCATAAAAATCTCGAGAAAGTTCATAATAAATTATATAAAAATTTCTTGAACCATGAAATGAGTTGGTGGGGGGAATGAATGACCCAGCCGAGATGAAAAAGGGGACCAAAAAATTAACTGGGGAGGTTTGGAATCTCGACATAGATCATAACAAAAACGTGCCAGAAACAAGCCAGGAGCAACACTTATTCACATTAACTAGGCAAAAAAATAGTGTCTAGCTTAACCAGGGGGAGGGATCACAGGAAACCGCTTCGTTGTGCATCAATAATACTTAAAAAAGGGGCTCAATGTTAGCCCCTTTCACACAAACGAAGCTTGCTACTTTCACCCACCTTTCGCTGAGATCTACCGATATCAAATGCTTTCTGTCAGTTCTGATCTTCACCATCAGCTGATACTGAAAGAATCCGACCAGTGCCTGATGAGAATAACGTTCATATTGCAAGATTCCATCCATCTGCGACGTCCAAATCACCATTCGAGCCACGGCTACAGCGTCAGAAAAACCGTTCGATTCTCCCCAGAATACAGTGGCGACACATTATCACACGAGATCGATGAGCACGAGAATATCGGGAGTGATACGATCCGTCAACTTACCGACATAGTCCTAGAAAGGGCGCGCCTGAGGACAATGGTAGAAGACGTGTGAAACCGTTTCTTCCAAGCCAAGGTTACGTCGATGACAGTCGAGGAAATCCGCTCAGCTGAAGATCTTGTCATTGAGAGATATCAGGTTCCGAATCAATCACCAGGTAAACGAAAACTCGCCGCTGCTGCCCAAGACCAGAAAGAGCGCAAATCGACCAACGACAAGCCGGACAGTCCACAGAGAAGATCCTTCTCGACCCCCTCCACTAATTCACAATAAAAGGCCCTCAAAGGTGGTGAAAGTTCAATGGACCGAGGAAAGACCCCCAAGGCCACACGACAATCGCTGAGGAAGTTGACAGTCTTCCGGACCTAGGATGGCGTTTAGCCCAGGAGATGCGAGAAGTGATAGTAAGGCTATGAAAGGCGTTCCTAACACTCCCCACCCAAATCGAATTCTCAGGCGTAGGAAAGCCAATCTCGAAACTTGTCGATGGCTCACCAAGTGTGGCATTCCCTCCTCCCCCATGACACGGCCGCTGGACACAATATTCTTTGCGGACCTTCTGCTTGTGACCATCCTACAAGAGGGAGGACAACAAGCGCTTGATCGCCTTCCTAATGTCCTTGCAAAGAGGAAGTACAGCCAAGCGGTAAAAATGAGAGGAAAGACGGAAGTGACACTTGCCTCATCTGTACTTTTCAAGAACAAACTCTTTCTTAGTTAAGTCCCAATCGACGCTCCGAACTTTGCCTGTATTCCTGACCATTCTTTTTCCAGCTGGAGTTCGGGTCCAAACCACACCTTAAGAATGCGGACATGACCGTCCGTCCAACCAAAGGGCACCGGAAGGGCACCCCCTACCAGGAACCTAACCGCAAGCCGGAAGACTTGTTGCGGTTAATCTTGGCCCCGTGAACTTTTCGTACAGTTCAAGCACCTTCTGCACCACCACATCTACGCCGGAGATCACGAAGCAGGCGGGCAACCTTACTCCGATATCTCAAGCCCCTCACATTTAAACTAGCTAACTTGAGAAACATTTTTCAAGTTTGCTTCCCTTAATCACAGACTGTGAGTGCCAAGACCCGACGGATTGTCCCAGGCTTTCGTTGGCTATATCGGACTTAATTCGTCCCTCCGAGACAATGCTGCCGCCGTCTGTCGGGAAAGTTAATTTAATCGCCCTATATATAGAGGGGTGGAGGAGAATCGGGACACTCCCTGCACAATGTTGTGCTAGTTTCTTTAGGAGGGGCGACTCAATTTTGGCCATTCTATTTCTTGGGAACGCATATTTTGCTTCCGCTACCTGGTCCCATACTTTTACATTATCACCGGAAACCTTTCACATGCGACTTGCTTACAAACAGAATTGTTCATAACATTTTGGTTCTCATCAGTCGAAGTGCAATTTTTAAATGCACTGAAACGAAGTTGCATCTTTGTAGTGAGTAAATTGTTTTTGTCTATATGAAAAAATTATAATAAATAATTATTATTCTACTATCGGTATTGAGCCCTCTTTTGAATTAATGATGTGAACGTTAGAATTTATATATTATTTTCGTTCTATTTACATTCGGATATTCCGCTCCTACTCTTTGGGTCCTGTCACTGGATCTAACCAACGCCTTTATCCACTGTGCCATTTGTCCTTGAGGACCCAAAGAGTATGAGTTCAATACCCGGTTAAGGCAGTGGAGAACTTTCAGAGGGAAAAGTTAACAGGTGATAACTGATAACTGACATCTATTAAACATTGCACGTGGAACTAGAACAGTCTACTCCAGTGAGAGAAATAAAGGGTTCAGTTCGACATTCCAACCACCTGAAGAAAGACGGATTATACAACGGGCGAAACGTAATAAATATGCCGACAAAGATGAGGACAATAGCACGAACAACACCTCAACCATCTTTCACCAAACTGCTATCAACAACCACTACTGTTTCACTCCGTCACTTTTCGCCTTTATATATTTTTTATTTTATATATATTTTTCAAACAAATACAAAAAAAAAAACGAAGTGACGTTTCACATGCGGCTTGCTTACAAACAGAATTGTTCATAATCATATTTGTTCACACTGGTCGAAGTGCAATTTTGAAATGCACTGAAACGATGTTGCATCTTTACAGTGAGTAAATTGTTTTGATATATATATATATATATATATAAATATATATAATAATAGTAATAATAAAAATGAAAAAAATCACCTGATATGGGGAATAAGCTTACTTCGACCGACAAAATTATAATGCTTCAGTCTTATTCAATCCCGGTATATACTGAGTTCGTGTCGGAAAAAAATTATCTGTAAAAGCTAAAAAAAAAAACCGTCGAAAACTAGTACGGACTTTCCATGTGTCAGTCAGACGAAAGGCACGAGAGGGTAGTCAGGGGATTGTTAAGGGTGTTTGTCTTAAAGGGAAGAGGTTTTATAAAATTAAGCCCGGATGTTAACTATATGACATTAAATTACGGTTATATGAAGAATGAGATGTTAATTTTAAACTAAGATAGAAATAAAAAGGGGTTTAAATAACCTTAAAAATATATCGATAAAGTTATATTTAAAAATATAATACATATAGTTATATTTAAAAATATAATATAAAGTTATATTTAAAAAATATAGCATGATAAAAGAGGCCCAAATTTAATAAAAACATAGTTTTATTGCAAAAAATATTTTTGTTATTAAAAGGAAAGGCCAAAGTATTTTTTAATTATTTTTTAAAAGTTGTAATCCTTTCTAGCAGGTACAAAATTTTTGGTTAAATATTCTTGTTTTTTCGCGTTTTTTTTCAGCTGAAAAACATTAATTTGGAAATTCTCGCAAAGATCAAATAATTGTCGGATTTTAATGTTTCGTTTAGGACGTATTTACAAATGAATGAATTTACTTTTGAAAATATTATTTTTAGAAAATCTTCATAAAATATTTTTTTTACATCTGTTAACACCCCCTAATTTAATTTTATAAAATTTTCTAGAATTTAAAAGACCAACAAAACGGTTTTATATTAGTTAAATTCAGAAGACATTCGAGAATGTAACGCATTAATATTTTTTCCTAATTTTCACCAACTTTTCTAAAACCTGCTTTTAATTGCTTCTATAAATAATATATATTTAGGTTATAATAGTCTGGAGAAAGAATTGCTATAAATAATGATTGTAGGGACCAGTTTCCGTCAAGAAAAGTGAAAATATATTCCTCTAGTTTTAGAAGAACTCTTCTCAGGTAAATTGAAAATGAAAGTTTCAAAAAATGCTTCGAGAAAAACGGATTTCTTTACAACGCGGAAATCAATTCAATGCTAAAATCTTACAAAGAACTTAAGATGGATTTATTTTCTGCTCACATAATTTTATTAAAATTTCTTTACTTCTATTGTATTGTAAACTAATACCGTAGTTTTTAATTCTTTTATATTTATTTGTTGCCACGCTTTATGGCAGTAAATTCATACGGTATTCCTGTCATAATAAAAAACGAAATCGAATTAGGATATTATAAATAGAATAGACACGTAACGTTATTTTTCACACAACACTTTATATATATATATATATACATATATATATATATATATATATATATATATATATATATATATATATATATATATGTTTGTGTGTGTGTGTCAGTGTGTGTTTGTGTCTGTGTCTTTTTTGTGTGTGCATGTATGCTTGTATATGTGCATGCCGAATGACATATTTTATAGCTTTACACATAAGCTCATGAAACTCGAATAACGGTATAATTATTTTGTTTTACTTTTCTATTTGGAAAATATCACAAGCATATTTCGGAGCTTAATTTAACTCTTGGTGTCTTGTGTATTTCTTTTTAATGCGTACGTACACATACATGCAAATATGTATGCATAAACACCATCTAATTCTAATTAAAGTGATAAATTCCAACAGTTTTATCCATTTCTGCATCTGTTAATATTTTTTGCTGGACCAATACACCCACAACCACACACACACACACACTATATATATATATATATATATATATATATATATATATATATATATATATATATATATAATGTATGCATTATTTAGAGGTGGACATATTTCGCCTGATTTGCGATGCATTTATATTTTATCCGGAAAAAGAAAACCTTGCACAGAAGAAATATTTACACTATTTGAATATATATTCATTGACATTATTATTTTATGATACCTTTCTTTTTTATTGCTTTCTGACGTTAACGTTTTTCTAGTTTCTATCCATTCAGGGAAATGTTTAAAAAAAGGAAAGAAAATATGAATAATAAAACAATGAAAAGGCTCACAAAAAAAATACTGGCATTCTTCACAAAATGTAATATCCGGAACTGTTGCCACAAATACCTGGTGTATTTTTAAGTTCCGAAACAACATATTTTTGTTTTTAAACAAGCACTTAAATTTCGCAAAGGTTTCACAGGAAAAAAAATCAATTCAGATTAACACCAAAATCTGAATGAATCTGAAACAAATATCGAGCCATAAAATCAAGAGATAAACATTCTATTCACATTTATGAACTTCCTTTATGTGTTATCTCCTCTCTGAATGTGGCTAACCACATCTTCCTCTCTTCGAAGTAACTTTATTAAGTTTCCTTCACTCTCCATTGTCTTTTATCCTCAGTAAAAGCTTGGGTCTTATTGGTTTTATTCACCTTGCTGGTTGTGAAATAATTAAGACTTCGACAATTACAAATCAGGAAGTCATATATGAACGGGCCAGTCTTTGTGGAATCTGGATAGAGTTGTTTCCAACAAAAAAAAGTAAAACAAATGTTGGAAAAAATATTCATTAAATACATACACCAACATTTCCGCCCATCAAGCACTATCCACAAGACATTCAGTAGAAACAAAAAAATTAAATAAATAAAATATGTAAATAATAAAAATGTAACTACGAATGAATATATATGCATATGTAAATGCAATAATAATAATAATAATAATAGACAAATAATTAATCAATAATACATAATGAGTACAAAGATAACATATAATCATATCTAGAACACACTTTCTACTCAATAACTTCAAGAATAATTTAAAAAATTTTAACCACCCAACAATAGCGATGAAGATAATACCACAGACCTTACTATCCACAATGCATCACTGACCAACATATAATATATGAATAATCGAGCCATAGCACAACACACATGCCTTCAAAATTCTGCTGAAGCATGAAATAGACTGTCGCCACTTGGTTTAGTCCTCAATGTCCACTTGTATATTTACATACGTTCTATCTTTGATGTTGAGCACTTTTTCTCATAAATATAGCTTACCTTAAATTTATATTGTTAAAGTGTTAATATTTAACATTATGTCTGTCTATCTATCTATCTATCTATCTACCTATCTATCTATCTATCTTTTGATGTTTGTATGACGTTTTACATTGTAGGCCAAGAAATGTTCTTGGTAATAACTATATTTGTATCCCTATAGAATCAGAGAGACCTGTACATTGTTATTGATGAAAGTAGTGTCCAATAGTTATGAAAACTCCGGGGAATTCCAGTAAGATATCTTTAATCATTTCTAAGATACAACGATTCAAAGCTTAATGTAACTATAGGACAATTTTGCTGTTATACGATTTGGACAGTTTTGCTGTTACACCCGGTAGACACACACACACACACACACACACACATATATATATATATATATATATATATATATATAGACAGATAGATAGATAGATAAAAACACATACACACACACACATATATATATATATATATATCTATATATATATATATATATAGATGAAGAGAAATAATAGAGAGATTTAGAACTCGCAGTTCTCAAGCATTTTTTTAAAGTGCTCATAAAAACGTAGAGCATAATATGTTAATGATATTTTTATTAAAAATATTTCACATTGCCACATGGAAATTCTTATTTTGAAACCTAATTTTTTATCTCGTCATCAGGCAATGGTCAGTAACTTTTTGATGAAAATTATTTACATTTGAAAATAGGAAACAATATGTGACGTCTGCAATAAAGATGGAGGGTGAGAGGATCCAGATTTTAAAATCTTATGGGTATGTCTCTTTTTAACTAATCAAAAGAAAGGTCAAAGCTAACTCAGAAAAGTTAAAAATATAGGTTAGATATTGGGGGTGTATACCCCACCACAACATCAAACCTAAATATTAAAGAACTTTAGGTCCCGAGACAGAAATTTCTGTGTCGCAATGTAAAATATTTTTTTCAATAAAATAACAATAATATATATATATATATATATATATATATATATATATACATATATATATATATATACATATATATTAATGTTATTTTATATACATACACACACACACACATATATATATATATATATATATATATATATATATATATATATAAGGAAATACAATTGTTAGATTCAGCTATAATGAGCTGATTATAAAGAATGTTGATTATGAAGTAGAGACTATAAAATGTAAGAAAAGTACAACATAAGAATAATATATACATATATATATATATATATATATATATATATATATATATATATATCCTGATAATAGCGTGGTAGAACAAGGTGCCCAACACTGAGGTCCTGTCTCGAGTAGGTCTGCCCAGCGACAAGTGAGACCTCCAAGAGTAAAGAGACACAACACACATGCGACGTCTGCAACAGAGATTGTTACTCTCACATCGGCCTCTACTGTCACAGACGTCGATGCTCCAGCCAAACAGACAACTAGGATGTTACCCTGACCGATAGAGGCCTACTATATATATATATATATATATATATATATATATATATATATATATATATTCGGCCCTTCAAAAAGTGTGGATGGTTCTATAATCAATTCTCATGTACAGTTGTCGGGCTGTCAGTTTCCTAGGAACTGATCTGCATGACCGTTATACGTCGAGTTCGATGGGGAGAGTCGAGTACATATATATATATATATATATATATATATATATATATATATATATATATATATATCCCTTACCTTACTATGGAATCTTTCACCATTTCTTTGACGGAGAAAATTACATACATATATATATATATATATATATATATATATATATATATATATATGCACACATCGCTCGATTAATGCATTTCGATTAGTGTGCTAAAACTGTTATATACCAAAATTCGATTAATGCATACATAATACTCATTTAGTGCGGTAAAACATTCTTGAGTTTAACCATAATATATGAAAATTGATTTTTAATAGTTACCGATGAACACATTAGCTACACCAATCGAAGGATTCCTGTATATGCATATTAAGCTGGTTAAGGGTACTGAATACTAAGTGGAAATTAGGAACTCAGTACTGTTAATTACCAGCGTATTATTATTTATTTAGAATCTATCTATCTATCTATCTATCTATCTATCTATCTATCTATCTATCTATCTATCTACCTGTGCGATATTTAATACGCGTAGAAGAACACTAATCTTAAACGAGAAAAAGTATCGACGAAGATTGTGTTTCCAAATGGGATTAGATTGTTTTACAGAACATCACTCGAAATATACCTAAACACACGCATATATACACAAGTATCTGACTATCTCTCTATATTTTTATCTCGCTCTCCCTATATATATATATATATATATATATATATGTATGTGTGTGTGTGTGTATGTGTGTGTGTATCTTCATTTGCGTGTGTTCATTTCTAAATAGGAAGTTGTCGATTCATTTTTTCTTCTTATTTTGATGGCGGCTTTTCGTGCAAAATCCATTATCCGAAAGAGTATAATGATATAATGTTGACTCAGCAAACTTCGCTGACAGCAGAAATGTTTGATCTTGCTTTTTCTCTCTCTGCAGGACTCCTAAAAGTGAAAGTTTAAAAACTTGGATTCGAATGGTATTTTTTTTTGTTGTAAAAACCCCAGTCAAAAATCAAAGAATTTTATCTATCACACCCACTAAGAGACACGACTCATATAAAGCGTTATTACTTACCACTCTCGATCGGTTAATAGAGTACGAAAAAAGAAAATTTTCAAATTGACTTAGAGAGCAAACATCATGTAAATATGTTTTGCTTTTTTAACTACTTATCGTTTGAGGTTTGTTTTACATTTTGCATCAAGAAAAATATGAGTATATAGTTCACTGCCTTAGAGCTATGATTAGCAAACATGTTTAAAATATTTACTCGTATAAGGTGCAGTCTTTACAGATTGTTCCCTCTAATGTGAACTTATATCAGACTAAATACATTTAATGACCATGTGTTATCTTCTGTCATGTAGTAGCTAATAGAAGTCAGAAACTCAACTTGCTAACAAAATGATTAGATTCTTCTACAGTGAAACTAATAATATCATGGTCATCTGTCAGTCTAAGTTTCTTTTGGGAAGAGTTACGTGCTTATCTCATTAGTGAGACAATCATATTTCCCACTCGTAAAATAGATACGTTTTCAACTCGATATAAAAGCCAATATTTTCACTACTTGCTTTCGATGGGACTAGTTTGCAAGAAGGTACCGACAAGATATTATAACAGTCATTTCCTACCATTCACGCTATCGATTATCAGGGAAAAAGTGACACCCTCTAGATTTGAGCTACGTATTGAGAGACGTAGTACCAGACAATCCAGCGTCAAAGAACTAGAAAGGCGCATAGGAAAAAGGTAAGATATCTGCAAAGAAAAGCAATTAAAAAGTAATTAACAGGTTGGAACATTTAGTTAGAAACATACTAGACTGTTTTGCTATATCTAATCTCCTATATAGCAGTGAATACCGAACAATCTCCTCGAAGATGAAAAGAGACTTGAGGCAATAGAGATATGGTTCTACTGACAGATCCTAAGAAAAAAATGGGCTGGAAATTCGAGCAAAGTTGAAATTCTAATGACAAAAGAAACAGCAAAGAAACATTTTAATTTCTGGTATTCATAATAAGGAAAGAGGGACTAAATAATTTAACACACGTAAGGCATAATAAAAGCAAGAGAAGCACCAGGAAACAGTAATTAATGTACTTTGAAGCTTGTGTAAGTGGATGGCAGAACTGTAACAAAGTCAAAAAGGAGATGTCAAAAGTCAAAAGCAGCAAAAAGAGGAAGTTGTCGAGAACCAAGATAACCTCCATCCCAAAGAATCACGACACATAAAATTAAGATACTCATAAAAATATATATCAGTAATTCGATGAAAAAAATTATACACAAATTTGAAAAAATATTTTTCTTGTTTTGCATTAATTTATTCTAAGTAGTGACGTCACCTTGGTTGTTATAGTTACAACAATTTGGTCCTTGTACGTATCACAAGTTTACCTATTTCAAATGTCGTTATTTTTCATGCTCCTTTATTAGCTATTATAAAGCAAGCAAAATAATGTTTACAACACGTTGTATTGCTACCGAGATATTTTTTGGAGATCCTTCGCCAATTTCATGATAGCATGTATGCCACAGTATCACTTTGAGTATTTCACTTAACATAGTGCCCAGTTTCACATGGAGTCAAGCAAGGTTGCGTCATGACGCAAACACCTTTCTACACTGCAATCCTGCCTTGCACGTTGGACTGTGCTCCCAAGGGAGTATACCTGCGCTCCATGCTGGATGGCGACCGCTTCAATCTAGCCCGTCTCCGCACCAAGACAAAAGGCTTTGAAACGGTTATCGGGACCTGCAGGATACTGCAAGGATATCAAACCCATGATAAGTTTACAGTGCTACTATTTGCGCGGCATTAGGTCTATTTCGTGGAAAGAGAAGGTCTCCAACCCCGATCTCCTTGCCAGAGCAAATATGCCAAGAGTAAAAGCCATGCTAGCAAGACTACGATTGACTGGGTATATCTATCGTTTGAGTGACTCTCGATTGTCAGAAATCACTCATTTTGGTGAACTATGGTGCAGAAAGCGACAGTGAAGAGTTCAATGACTGCGCTATAAATACTGCATCAAGAAGGCTATGAAAGCGATACAACTGGGAACAGCTGGCTGCAGACCACCCTATATGACGCCGAAGTTTTCACACAGGAGTAACAGCAAACGAGGATACAGGTTGACAAGTTACCAGTGAGCATTGACCCAGGGGCATAGCTGTCACGCGATTCAAATCACCGAAGCCAGATGAATCGCCTTCTCGTGTTTGTGTTGAATACTACGGACAGTCGATTATGATGATATTACTGTAAAATTCACCAAACGAAAAGTTACAAAGAGAAAATTTAGAAGAATACATACATACCAGCTGTCGTGAGCCGCTTCTCTTAACTCAACACCAAAACGATCCATTAGAATATATAATACAATCAGTAAATGTATATGCATAAGTTTTTTTTAAAAACGGTGTCGAGAAAATGGAACTCAAATTTCGTATGTATCCCAATCCGGGTGAATTAACTTAATTTCGTTATTCCTCTACTTATTAATAGAGAAAAAAAACGGATTTTTGAGAATTTTAACGCAAACATTTGTACAAATCTTGAAAAAATATGTAAAAAAATATGAAACAGTTATTAACAAGTATACTAAGTTTTTAAACGAAATCGAATATAAAACTAATACCTCATTGAATGCTGAGTGGATATTGAATCAAGCGAACAATAATGGCAGAATCAAAAGAAATGTGTTCGTCATGAATCGAAACAATAACGAGATGAGATATTGTCTGCGAATGCGAGAAACGTGGATCGAGATTATTTGATGTGGCTTGAATAGGTCACCGCTGTAAAAGAGCTAACAAAAGAAGAAAGTTTCGTCTCAGAAAGCGTGTATTGGACATCTATTTAAAACCAAATAACCTGAGGGGTGAAGACAAAAACATATTATCTTAGCAGTAAAAGTAAAAAGGCCTTACTAACATTTCCAATTAATTAGCTAGCTATAATTAAACACTGATATGTTGGAGTTCAGTATATATATATATATATATATATATATATATATATATATATATATATATATATATATATATATATATATTAGGTCATTCAATAAGTTCTGTCCAAATTTTAACTTTTGTTAAAATGATCGAAATTTAAAGAGTATTTTATAATGTCTAAAGGAGATGAACATTATTTTTATGTTTAGATGCATTTAAACTGATCAAATTTTATTTAAGAGAGCAATAAAATTAAATTTTGTTTGATTAAAACCCTGCTAACATGGAAGTACCCAAGAATCATTTGAGGCACATAATGCTTTATGAGTTCAAGAAAGGAAACTCGGCAGCCGAAGCGGCTAGAAATATTCACTCAGTTTATGGAGAGGAATGTGTGAATGAAAGAACTTGCAGAAGATGGTTTGCAAAATTCAGTGGTGGAGGTTTCACCCTTGAAGATGAAGATCGAACTGGACGTCCAGTTGATTTTGATGAAAAGCTTCTTGAAGCAGCCCTTGAAGAAAATCCTGCTTCATCAGTTGAGGAATTGGCAGTGGTTCTCAGTTCAAAGCATACAACTGTTCCTCGTCATCTTCAACAACTTGGAAAAGTTCCTAAACTTGGAAAATAGGTGTCTCATGAATTGTCTGAAAACAACCTCAAATCCCGAGTTGACATCTGCTCTTCTCTCCATTCCCGCCAACTTGTTTCACCTTTTTTGGATAGACTTGTGACTGGCGACGAAAAATGGATCTTTAAATCGAAATGTTAAGAGCCGTAGACAGTGGCTTGGTAAAGAGGAAGAACCCCACCCACAGCCGAGAAGGGAACTTCATGAGCAAAAGGTTCTTCTTTCAATCTGGTGAGATTGCCAAGGAATAATCCACTTTGAATTCTTACCACCTAATGCAACAATTAATGCTCAAATATACTGTCAGTAATTAGAGCGTTTGAACCAAGCTTTGAGGGAAAAAAAACCTGCTCTAGTGAATCGAAAACGGGTGATGTTTCATCAGGACAACGCGCGACCACACACAGCAAGAATCACGTCACAAAAGATCGAAGAACTTGGTTGGGAGAAGAATCCTCATCCACCTTATTCTCCCGACCTTGCTCCTTCAGACTACCATTTGTTTCTTAGCTTACAGAATCATTTGGAAGAAACAGCTTTTGTAACACAGGAAGAGGTTAAAATGGACATTTGTGAGTTCTTCGAATCAAAGCCAAAAGAATTTTACAGTAAGGGTAAATACATTGTTGATTGAATCTGTAATTAAATGTAACATTTAGTCACTTGTTTTCTTTATTCAAAATTCGGACAGAACTTATGGGATGACCTGATATATATATATATATATATATATATATATATATATATATATATATATATATATATATATATATATATATATGTGTGTGTGTGTGTGTGTGTGTGTGTATTTATAGGAAAGAGTTATATAAATTTATATTGGTTAATATCTAAAGCTTTTATAAATAAAAAAATTCTAATATAGAAGTAAACAAATTAAATTGTAATTAGTTGCCCCATTTAAAGTTTTTCAGTTAAAATTTCACATTTAAATTATGTATAGTTTCTCATATCTATCTATCTATATATATATATATATATATATATATATATATATATATATATATATATATATATATATATATATATATATCTTTTTTCGTAACAGATTTAATGTTTAGTATAGAGCTTAGAAAAAAATCGCAGTCTGAGATAGGCAAGAAGTAAGGCATGTAGCAACATCAGCACGGCAAAGGGCACTGCTTTAAAGGCAAGGAAGGGCAAAAATATTTTAAGTCAAGTGCTAGCGATTGCTGTATGAGTCGTACGATTTTTGAATCAAGCACGGGCAACGCCGGGCCATGCTGCTAGTAATATCATAACATTAATTATATAATCATAATAAAAATATTTTCAGTATTAATATTCAATTTTAAAATGATGAGACCATGCCCCCAATCAAGTACTGCGCTTAAATTGGTAAAGTCTAGGTACCAAAGAGGGAATCTCAAAAAAACAATTACCATGAAAGTATTTAAAGAAAAACACATAGAAGCTTTGTTAAGGTGGTAGGAATTGAAGCCGAGATGCCAGAAACAATAACATTCCTGATTCTTTGAATTTTATCAAGAATATCTAAATATATAGCACGGGCATTAGACCAGATATGGCAGCTATATTCAATTCGAATTCTGGACAGGCGCCCAACTTCATCCCTGTAAATCTATATTGTTCAGGAACAGTTCGAATAGGTATAAATGGAATCTTAATAGAACAATATTATTTTTTAATTCATTTACAACATCTGCAAACTGATTGTTTCTGTTTTCATCCACTATCTCCTCATAATGGATGATAAGCTTCATGAATATTTTCCATCCACAGGCAGTTTGCGTCGCAATACCTACAATTTTTCCATTTTTCTTCTTATTCGGCGCAATTTTGTCAACAGTATTTCTGAATAATAGTAATTTATATTTTAGACATTTTTAGTTCGCCTTTTTTGTGTTTGTGCAAGTAAATAATGTTTCCTTAAAATCAATACAATGTTAGTTTGCAGGCGGAACCATTTTGATATAAACGTCTAGACACTGAAATATCCTTCTTTATAAGAACTATTTTAATATTCAGGACTCGATTAAATACTCCACAACAACAAAAAAATACAAACACCTTTCGCTTGCGATTGTAGAATGAAATAAACGCCTTTTGCACGAGTTTCCTTATTTCAATATTGTGGAGTTTGGTAATGAATTATACCTGATAAAATTAGTTTTCACTATATAATGTTACAGTATATATTCTGTTATGTGGCGTGTGCCTTCCAGAAATAGGATATCAAGGTTCTTCACAACTCCCGCTCCTCTTAGCAAAGTTTGTCTTTTTGCTATTCGGATTAGTCCCTGTTCTGTTAAACATTAACACATGCTCGTAAGGAGTATAAGTGTTGCCTTTTCTCTTTTACCGTCCGCATTTCCTGTGGGAGAGTAAAGAAATCTTGATGAGTCAAGGGCTAGCAAACTAGAGATGCTGTATCAATAAAATCGCTGTGGAGAAGGCAATGGGAAACAAATCCACTATAATGCTCCTATAGAAAAACGAAAATCATGAAATGTTTCCTTTACGAGGGAATTACATTTCTTTTCTATAAAGTGGTGAGTCATGTGACCATATAGACGAGTTCTATTACTCAATTATTACTCCTAGTCAAGTACTCATTACCTGTATAAAAGATACTAGTTCAGAGAATTATTCAATGAATCAGAATCTAATCTCTCTGTCTGGGAGATGTATTCAGTTACAACACATTTTTATTTCTGTCTAGCAACTGGACGTGAGTTGTTAATCCTGTTGCTTTAGATATTTGTTGGCCTGTCCTAATAATAAGTGTAACGTTTGTTTTTGTGTTTCCTTGTTTTTCGTGTGGGGAATGCCCTCCCGCCATGGCAGAGTTGACCCACGAAAAAGAGCCATTGGCTACCACATGCACTGCACCATCAGCATGGGTGGTAGAAAGGGACGGAACATTATGAAAAAACGGAGTGATGAGTACAAGGAGTTCATCTCAAAAGTGAACATTTGCCAATGCCTTCCGTTATGGAGACAGTGGCACAGAGGACAATCTCACTGTTGACAGTCGACATCAGGACCGGAAAATTCATGGCTGTCAGCAGGGAGACCATGGAAGAATCCCTAAAGGCTTTAAATATCGGGGCTAAAGTACTGGCCAGATGGTCCAATGCGCTGTGGGACACACTGCTGGAACGTGGGCACCCGAAATGGAGTACGTGGACACCCGAAAAACTCGGATTACCTTACATGGCCCATGTACATCACGAAGGTTCATTAAGGGGCCTTCACAGACTATGGTCCGGTAGGTGGGGAATCCGCCATTAAAAGTAAGTCGGGCATTGCCCCCAGTGATTTTGAGATCCTGGCGACATTGACCCGGCCAATGTTTAATGAGGTACCCAACATTAACTCTTGCAGCGACCGGAGAATTTTGTTGTTGTTGAGGGTCGTCGCCTCTGGGCTTGTGGTGCTGCCGGAAACCTGGATAAGTTTTATCCAACCAGGAAACCGACACCACAGACAAAGCTAACACCGGAGTAGCCCAGAGAGGACGCAGCAAAGAAGGTCTGTAATAATGAATGGACTAAGATGGTGAGGGAAAAAAACGAAGGCAACAACACCGTCTCCCCAGCAGGATGTCCCACGTAAGGGTGCTGCTAACGAGCAACGGAAGCCGGATGTCCCCACCAAAGGAGCCGCTAAGCCAACTGAGAAGCAGCAGCAGCAGCGACAGAAACTGCGAGAGCAGCAACGTGAACAGCAGTGTGAGCAGCTGCGGCAGCAACAGTCTGGGCAGAAGAAGCAGTAGCAGCTATTGCAACAACGACACCAGCCGCAAAAAGAGGTCCAACCGGAGCAACAAGTTGTGGACCTCTATATGGAGGTTGAGGAAATGCCTCTACCTCGACCCTTATCATTAAAGAGAGGAAGGGGCCAAGAGGAGGAGGGGAGAAAGGAGACATTGTTAATACCAAGATGGAAGGGAAACCGGTTCGGAGCGCGGCAGAGAATGCCTAGTACGCGCCTACTTTTCCAGCAAGAAGTGAGAAAGATCTCCTGCTAGTCAAGACAAGCGACCACTCCCCCCCCCATCTAAGGCTCAGTCTCCCCCGTCTCCCTCCTCAACCAATCCCAAGGAACGGAGATGAAGCAACTCTCCAGAGGAGACAAGATATGCGTTGTGGACCATGAGTTCCTCGAGAGGCACTTTTCCTCCCAGATGGCCCCCTATCAAAATTCTTCCTCTGTTGACGGGAAGTCAACAGAAGACCCAAGGAACTTTCCAGGCGTAATAATACCGGGGTATTATTACACCGGGGGAAACCTTAAAGTCTGGCTCTTTAAGGAGAAATCCAAAAATTCGTCCCCGAAGCTCCGAGTGTTCTAGAAAGAGTCTCTAGATCTAAAAAAAAAACAACTTTCGCAATATTGTGCAGAGAAGCTCCCGGTTCTTCTCTCTCCCCTCACTATATAGTGCCCTAAAATTAATATTTCCCACAGACGTCGGCGATATTGTTACAAAAAAACGAATTACGTTCAATGTTGGTACTGGTAGTCTGGGACAAACTTAAAAGATGTCTATTAAGCTAGCCAGCTTGAATGTGAACGGCTTGAGAGATCGGAGTAAGGCGGCCGGCTTGCTTCGTGATGTCTTGTTTGCTGTGGATGTGGCCGCGATCCAGGAGACACACATTGTTTGCGATTTTGTCGTTTATTCAGCATACGGGGGCCGGCAGACCAGAGGTGTTTCCTTGGTAGTCAAGCGTTTCCTGGATGCGAGGGTAGACATTGTTCATCTTCATGCTTCTAACGACCATTGGGAGCGTATAGACTTTTCCTGTTAGTTGGAGCCGTTCCTGGTCAATTCGTCGCGCTTGGTCTTAATGGGGGAATGATGTCGTTGTGGACCACAAAATAGATAGGGGACGGGGAGCTAGAGTGAAGGCATCAGGCATGGTTGATCTGATCGGCGAGTCTGGGCTCGTTGATAGATACCGGGTCCATCATTATAAGGAGATCATGTGGACGAGGGCCCTTAATTGAGCACGTCTCTCCACGCCGGCCTAGAATGGCTGGACACTAGAAGTTCAATCTGTCCTTACTGGACAGGCGGGACTTCCAGCGACAGCTAATTAGATTAGTGCAGAGGGAAGTAGCGGTTATTGAGAATAAGTGGTGGGAGAGGCTTAAGGATAGTATTAGGTCCTTCACTACCGAATATAACCAATGACTCACCCTAGATAGGTCTAAAAACGTGAAGGCTCTAGAGGATAATATGTCCCGGTCGATGGAGGGGGAGTCCCAGTGAAGCGTGAGGCTAGCAAGTGCTATCAGGGTCAGTTAATTAGAAATACGTTAATGACCTCCTTCTATAAATTCCTGAGGTCATTATTCCCTACGGGCGTACTCTGGTCGCGACCAAAGACATGTACGCGGCATTTCGAGAGCCATTTTATCAACGAGCCTGGTCTTAGTGGCGACGAGTTTCGCATCTATTTGACTGTCGTTCCTCAGCTTTCGCCGACATTAAACAGTTAGCTGCCAGGGTGAGATCACAGAGAATGAAGTTTACCTGATATTGAAGGTCAGCAGAGGAAAATCTTCGGGACTTGTGTTTGCCCTACGAAATGTACTTGAGACTATCAGACATCTTTTTGACAGTGGTTTTCAACAACTGGTTCCGGCAAGGGTCCATCCCCGACCGGATTTCCATTGGCGTGATCACGCTGTTGAAAAATGGCAAGGGTGTTAGGATTGGCTTAGACAATTACAGACCAATAACTCTGCTAAACACGGAGTTAAAGATTTTAGACAAGATCCTGACCAAGAGGTCACGAGCTTGATGGCACCTGAGCATACTTTGTGCTGTGAGGGGACGAGCAATTCAAAGCAACCTGCATCTGATCCGCACTGTCATAGAGGGTGTAGAAGAAGACAAACCAGCCGCGCCGATCAATTTGGAACATTCCAAGGCGTTTGACAGGGTTGACTATCAATACATTGCTGCTGTTCTACAGGCCGCCGGATTCACAACCGACTTCTGCAAGTGGGTCATTCTCCTGTATTGCTCCCCCTGTGCTGTGGTACAGATGAGGGGGAAGCGATCGAGCGTTTTTGCGCTGTCTCGGTCGGTGCAACATGGTTGACCGCTGTCGCCCATACTTTATGCTTTGGCGCAGGAGCCACTCCTTCGCCAGCTGAGAGACATGGCGTGCAGACCATCCCTACGCGGAATCGCTGTTTTCCCTGGTAGAGCTCTAGCTAGGGTTTCTGCGTACGTCGAAGACGTACCATCGTTGTGTCGTCGTAACATTAAGGTGATACAGAAGGCGCTTGAACATTACGAGAAGGTGACAGGGGCTACGATTACTCGTAACAGGTCTTCTAGCTTGCGGTTAGGTGCCTGGCAGGGGTTCGAGCTACCGGGGACTTTTGGTTGGACTGATTCTTGGAGTGTGGATTGGTCAGAAGGTCGGAGCGTCGGTCCAGACTTGGCTCTGAAGGAGATTGTCCTTAAAGGGTAGGGCTGATGTGCGTGCCACTAACGTCTCGCCCTCATCCTTTACCGCTTGGCTGTATTTCCTCTTTGCAGAACTCGTATGGAGGTGATAGAGCATTTGTTGATCAACCTCTTGTGGGTTGGTCACAAGCATTGGGAATGTAAAGAAGCCAGTTACCACAGTCCATGTCATGGGGTAGATTTCGACACCTTGCGAGTCATCGCCATGATTCAAGGTTCGCTTTCCTACGCTGCGTTTCGACGAAGGGCTGAATGTTGTCGCGGAGTTATAGAGACTCTTACCCTAGCCTTACTATCACTCCTCCCACTTCTTGGGGGAAATTCCGTAGCGGCAGTGGAGTATTGTCGAGTTTCCAACGCGAGTTTCGGTCAGCGAGTTGTGTGCTGGTATCTCTCCGATCAGCTCATGTCCATTAATCTCGCGTACGCTTGTGGAAATGTGTCGCTCCCGTTTTCCGGAGTAAAACGGATGGTGTTTTTCACGTTGCTAACCGTGGCAAAAATGGTGGTGTGGATGGCGCGAAACGAGGGAGTCTTGCGGGTTGAACGTTATCCGCATCACGATCTTGTTTTCTTTAAGAATCATCTTAGGGTAAAAATCAGATCTGATAGAAATCGTTTGTTTTCGACAGATTTCAGTGAAATGTGGGTGACTGAGTCGAGCCTGGTTCGTATGGACGGGGCTAGCCTTGATTTTCTCTTTTATGTCTCCTTGATGCAACGGGGCGGTTTCCTGTGAACTCTCCTATAGTTAAGTTAAACACTATTCAGTTTTCCTAGCTAATTTGAATAAATGTTGTTCCCGGCCTGTTTCCCGGCATTCTCTTTTGTTATGACCCACGTCGAGATTACCAACCACCCCAGTTTGTTTGTTCCCTGTTTCTTATCTTGGCTGAGGCAGTCTTTGATTTTTCTCATCCCGGCATTTATTTCGACCCTCCGCATTGCATTAGTGAGTGTAATTCTTACTTCTTGATTCTGTTTATCGGCAGAATACAGCGGCCACTCTTATTATTTTGAAGGGTGGGTAAGTCCTACTAACATTTGTTTACTTTTAGTTTTATTATTGTTTTACATTTTTGGTTGTTTTCTTGGGGGGGGGGGGCTAATTCCCCCATTCCCATCATTTCATACATCATGAAATTTTTATGTATTTCTGTATATTTTTAAACTGTGGAATATTTATGTCATGGGGTGTTTTGTAGGTCTCCTCCGAATATGTTGTATTTTGGTGTATGTACGATTGAGAGGTGATGAATATGTTCTTGTTGTTAATGATTAAGTTGTAATGTATGAATGGGTCGTGAATCTTATCAGCTAGGACTAGGATAGTTAATGAAGCCCAGCACCCCCTTATTTCTCACCCCTCGGCCTTGTGCCACAATTATGCAAAATAAATACCCAGAATCTAATCTATCCACAATTGGCAAGACGAGCGAATTGTCTAAGGACATCCGGGACAAAATTGTATACTTGCACAAGACTGGAATGTGCTACAAGACGATTGGCAAACATCTAGGTGAGAAGGAGTCAACTGTTGGTGTGATAATAAGAAAATGGAAGAAACATCAATTGAATATCAATCTCCCTCGGTCTGGAGTGCCACGCAAGATATCCTAACGTGGAGGGAACCTGATGATGAGAAACGTGAGGAAACAACCCAGAATTATGCGGCAAGAGATTTTTGTTGATCTCAAGGAAGCTGGGACCACAGTCACCAAGATGACCATTAGTAATACACTACGTCGTAGTGAACTGAAATCATGTAATGCCCGCAAGCTCCTCCTACTCAAGAAGGCACATGTACAGGCCCGTCATAAGTTTTCAAATGAGCACCTGAATAATTCAGAGGAGGGTTAGGAGAAAGTGCTGTTGTCAGACGAGACTAAAATTGAGTTTTTTTGGCATCAACTCGACTCGCCGTGTTCGGACGAAATAAAGCTGACTTGTACACCAAGAAAACCATCTCAACCATTAAGCATGGTGGTGGAAACATTATACTTTGGGTCTGTTTCGCTGCTAAGGAAAACTACACAGGGTCGAGGGAAAGATGGATGGCACCAAGTACAGGGAAATCTTGAGTGAAAACCTCCTTGTCTCAGCCAGGACACTGAAGATACGTCGCGGATGGGTGTTCCAGCATGACACTAATTCAAATCATGTTTGTAAGACAACAAAGGAGTGGCTCAAGAAGAGGCATATTAAGGTAATGGAGTGGTATAGTCAGTCCCCGGATCTTAATTTGTGGAGGGAGCTGAAGCTTCGAGTTGTCCAACGACAACCTGCAAAGCATAAGGATGTGAAGAGGATCTGCAAATAGGAATGTGCCTTGATCCCCACGAGATCTGTAAAACCTTGTTACTTAACTACAGGAAAAGTCTGGCTGCTGTGTTTGCTAACAAGTTTTTCTTCACCAAATACTGAGTTATGTTTTGCTATGGGGTGAAATAATCATTTTTTTCAATAAAAAAGAAATACATGTTCAAAAATTAATATAATGTGATTTTCTAGAAGTTTTTTTAATATTCTATCTCTCACTTTCAAGTCGGACCTACACTGATATTTATAGACTGTTCCCATTTATGTAAGGTAGCAAACTCAGAAAATCAGCAGGGGATGAAATACTTATTTTCCACACTGTAAAATACACTTGTGTATTAATTTACTAGCGATATTGTATGTACGATATTGTTGAAGATTTAGTGACATAACCAAAAACATTCTGGAGCCTTGAAATATACACGCCATTCCACATATTGATTTCAGCGTTCTCCATAGGTGACACACCATTTCTCAAGTCTCTTTAATAGTCTTCACAAACGGTTAGTGATTGGGTATTGAATACTAATTTGCGTAAGGAGATCAGACAGAATCATTTAAACTACCCCCTACTATTTATTTCTTCTCCCAGAGTCGCAACCGCGTCTTTGACTGGTTGCGACATCTGTCGAACTCTCCGTCTCGGCGGGGAGGGACTCGGACGGGGCTTTGCCGCAGGGCAAAGTGCCGTCCGGGGAGGTAGACAGTCCCTGAACCCGTGTACACGGGTTCTAATGGGCATATTTTTGGCCGAGCATACGGGCTCGGTAAGCCCACATTAAACCGGCCTTGTGCCACATTCGAACCGTGTGGGGGGGTTGCTAAATATCGAGTCGCAATCGAGTCATGAGCAGTCTCTGACTGTTTGCGACTTCTGTCGAACTCTCTGCTTTGGCAGAGAGGAACCCGGACGAGGCTTTGCCGAAGGGCAAAGTTTCGTCCGGGGAGGTAGACAGTCCCTGAACCCGTTTATACGGCTTCTAAATGGGCATATTTTTGGCCGAGCCTACGGGCTCGGGGAGCCCACATTAAACCGACCTTGTGCCACATTGGCAGGGTTGTTAAATATCGAGACGTAATGACTCTCCCCCTAATCATGTGGTCAACATTAATACATCTCTTTTCTCATTCTGTTAACTTTAATCACGTTTACATTTTAAAATCTCTTTCAACTGCGATTTAATAGTAGAACAAGCCTAAAGTCGTACGGTACCAAAGACACGTATCATGTGATGCTTGAAGATAAAGCAAAAAACAAAAAAATAAAAGAAATAAACAAAAATATCACAACGCATGAAAAATAAATATTCCAAACGTCTGGAGACTTTGGGACAGTCCACGGAAACCCCAGATATTCTTGCATTGCAAATTTCCGATTTCAGTTGAATGCAACTCGCAGTCTCTTTCCAGATGTTCTGCTTTTTGAAGGGCTTCCAAACGAGGATTATGTTAACTGTGATCCGTGCCAAGATATAAAGGAAAAATAAAGCCTACGTAATAGGCTTCTGCAAATGAACGACAAAACGGCGGTTGGAAAGCATAGTAATATTATAAAAAAATACATAGAGCTGCGAAGGATAAGGAAATATAGATGACAATAATTGTGTCCACCTGAAGGGACATAATACATAAAAGAAAAGCCATAGTTAGCTCATTGATGCGTGGCTATATAGAAGAAAACTGATACTGTAAGCTGCTTTATTTAGTTAGTTTTATTACGAAATAAACCATAACTAGTAAATAAAATAATCCAATGTTGCTTGGAGATAATCAATACAACCCAATGCGGTCATTACTTTTAAGCCTAAGATATTCATGATTAAAGCCCGCAAAATCATTACTAGAATATCCACAATAATTTCCTAAACATACCAGGACGTACATTTGCAATTATTGTATTTAAAACTTCTTATATTAAAGTCGTCTTCTTTCCATATGAGATTTCATCATCTTCCAATTACTCGTAAACATGATAGAAAAATATAATCATATTTGCATGGAATTAATTGCATTAATTCATTTATCGTCATCTCAGTAACAAATCCGTCAAAGCTGACAAAGTAAACCTAGCCGATGAGCTGAGAAAGGTCCTCTACTTAATGGTCAAAGGAAATGTCTTTAAAATTTTAACGCTTCCAAAACAAAACTGCTCACATTTAACCACCATAGAGAAACCTTTCTGTCTGCTGTCAGTATGGCTGAGGATAGACCCCTGGAGAGCTACACATTGCACTTTCTTGGCTTCACAAGTGGAGCGACTACATCAAATCAATAATTGCAAGCAAAGTTGGTTCATTATGACGTGCCAGAATGATTTTTTCTCGTCAGAATCCACCTTGCACATTCACAAATCTACCATTCTGCTGTGAATTGAATACTATTGCCACATCAGGTCTGGTGCTCCTGTTACTCATCCGAGGTTCTTGAAAAAATCCCAAAAAGCATCTGCAATGTAATCGATCCTGACTTGGCATCTCGATTTCAGTCCCTTTCTAATCGACATGGCGTGGCTCCCCTCTGTCTTTTCTACACATATTTTCATGGCAACTGCTCTTACGAGCTCCCCCCCCCGGTGCCTCGACCTCCATGAATTTTAGTGTTGCTACTAGATTGGCATCTAGGTCCCAACCTCTTACTATGAAAATAGTTAAATGCAACCGCCACTTCTACTCCAAGAGTTTCGTTTCTCACAATCCACGCCTGTGTAAATCCCTTCCGTTTACTTGTTTCCCCGAAAACTACAATCTTCAAAACTTTAAATGCAATGTCAATCGCCATCTTCTATCTTCTTGAATCCCGTTCATCTTTTGTCATTTCCTCAATCCTCCCTATATTCAGTCTTTTCTCCCGTTTTCACTCTTTAGAACTCGTTGCGTACCAGTGGCAGTCCCGCCTTGCTTCAGGTGAAATGATTAAAAAAAATGTGTTGTTGTTGGGATATACTCAGGCTTTATCGGATAAAACGTATGCATGCCGTCTGTGATCGTCTCTGGAGAAAGATCCAATCAGGCTGCATTGAATACGCGGAGATAATGACTTAATTTCAATAGACATGAAATATTCAGTTCTTTTTTAACAACCGAAATTAAGCAGAATAGAAACAAGAGCACAATTATACGTAACTTCAGAAAAAGACTTAACATTTCTAGGACATTTATGAATGAGTGATATTGGAGAATCTGAAACACAGTACCTACCGAAAACAATAGTAAAAGAGAGAAACTGTGAGTTATCTACACAACGAACTTGCATAAACGCATGATAGACTTGGAAGTAAATTATGGGGACAAACATTGCAAAGGAAGTTGTGGAGGGCCATGATTGCAACTGTCTTGAAGAGACAAGTGACATAAAAGAAGCCCGTATCAGTGTATTGATTTGAAATGGAGTGCTACGGGTTATTTAATAAGTAGTAGTAGAAGTTAGGAAATTAACATTTTGTATGAAAATAAAATTGACTTTGTCTTTGTCGCAATATCTACAAATGGAATTAGATGAGGTTAAAGATTATTTGTGTAATAAAAACTGTTCCAGATTAATATCTATACAGTAAAAAGTCACATAAATCCTATCATTCGAATGAATTAAAAAACGGTCATAGATTAAAATATGTATTTATTTATTCCCTCTAATGATAAGTGATATGCAGGTATGAAAACTTTAATATATCATCATCAACATCATCATGGCTTGGCTTCGCAAAACGAAGATCACGACGGAGTATGTACACGTCGCTTGCAGGTACGTTTGTGACTGATAAAGCCAAGGCGGATAGGCATACTCAGTCGCAGCTAAAAGTCAAGGATGGGTTTGATGGCATAGTATTGCAGTACTCCCTCCTCTGCCTATTGTCGCTGAGAACGGCCTTGCAAGTATTTTCAAAAAAGAAGACAGCATGGTTGGTGGTGAGACGCCAGGCGTCAAGGTTCTCAGCTAGAGTTGGCCATTGGCAATGGTTAGTGTGACAGTCACCAAAGGATTTTTTAGGCAAGCTATGAATCACTTTGGTGTTCCTCTGTCACGATAGCCAGTAAAGCGCTCGCTGTACAACCAAATCTTAGGCAGACGATGATTTTCCAACCTGGAAACATGTCCATCCCAGCGCAGCTGGGACTTCAGCAGCATGACATCTATGCTGGTGATATTTGCCTTTTCAAGAACTTCACTATTGTAGACGAAGTAACTGCAGTGTATGTTAAGGATCGTGCCGGTGCAGCGCTGGTGGAACCGTTCGAGGAGTCACAGGTGTTGTCTTAAGTGACCCATGACTCTGAGCTGTATAGGAGTGTGGCGAGGACGATAGCTCTATGTACTCTAATCCTAGTGTCCGCTACAAACCCCATTCGGTGGGGGCAATATGGCCAGCACCGGCAGCAAAGCAGGGGCATCGGATAAGTTGCTCTAGGGTCTTCGTCTTGGCTTTTAATCGTCGTAGAGTAAACAGGCCACCATCGAGACGGTATCTGATTTAGACTCCGTCCTCCTCATCAAGATCTTTCATGGCTTCTTTGAGCATCATGCTGAAGAAGATAGTAAAGAGAGTCGGTGCCGGAACGCAACCATGATTTACACCGTTAATAATCGAGAAGGGCCACCTACAACCCCTTGTTTTGCTCCTGACACTTCTCCTGTAGTTGCCGGAGAACAAACACCATGCCTGTTGTGCTCCTGTTGGTTCTGAAACTGCACTGACTCTCTGGAAGGTGCTGTCTCGATATGGCGGGTATTTCCTCACCAGCAGTTCTTAGATTTCCACATTGCTTTCATCAAACCAGTCTTTGTTCTTCCTTGAGGTGAACCCAAGGACTTCTACAGATGCATGCAGAATGCCAATTTTGAGTTCTTCCCAAAGTGTTTCAGGAGAGGAACATGCGAGAATGTTCGTATCTTCAAGCCTTGAGGCAAGTGCTACTTGGAAGCTAGCCCTCTCTTCATCTGATTTAAAACTGCCAACCTTGAACTTTTTACAAAGGGCCCCTCTTTTCTTGGCTTGAGTTTAAAGTGAAGCTTGAGGTTGCAGCGGACAAGGAGATGGTCGGTATAACATTCTACACTAGGCAACACTCTTGTGAGCATGACGTCTTATAGGTAGCACTGGCGCAGATGACATCGTCAATGAGGTGCCAATGTTTAGACCGAGAATGTATCCAGGTTGTTTTCAATTGATTTTTCTGTGGGAAGATGGTATTCGTGATGACGAGCTGACATTAAAGGTTGTTTGGGTAATAAAAACTGTTCCAGACTAATATATATACAGTAAAAATCCACAAAAACTTGAATAAATTAAAAAAAACAGTGATGAATTAAAATATGTATTTATTTCTTCCTTCTAATGTCAATATAAGAGATATTCAAGTATGAAAACTTTATTATATATATATATATATATATATATATATATATATATATATATATATATATATATATATATATATATATATATATGTTTGTATGTGTATGTGTGTGTGCGTGTGTGTGTAATGTAAATGTACATCTTCTCTCTTATATATATAAGATGGTGAACACACAGAACTACCGTTGGCTTGCAGTGTCACCAAAATATGTACCGAGGGTGATGGAAACCAAATATCCAGTCCAACTTGATGGTGTTTGGATTGATCACTAGGGATGGCGACGTTGTGCCTCCATTCATCTTCCCACAGGGATTCCGACCCAACACGGAGGCCTACATCAAATGCCTTGAAGAGGTAGTACTGCTCTAGATCAAGTGAGTGGCTGTTGAAGACACTATGTTTGGCAACAGGATTCTGCACCATGACAAACAAGCAGGATAAACCAATCAGACAATTTCTTTTGTCTGGAAAGTATATATGTTGTATGAATCTGGACGGAAATTCATCCTAAAAGATTCCTTAATTAGCCGACTTTCAATATATTTTCGACTTAATAAATTGTTTTTTTCTTTTATCTGAAAAGAAATATTTAACATTCCAACGTTTGTAAAATTGTAACCTAATATATATGAAACTTTATGCTAAAAAAAAAACGAATTCTCACTGAAGAAGTCCTTTTGTGGGACGGAACGAGTGACCTACTTTTAAATTCTCCACACACGCACACATACACACACACACACACACACACACACACACATATATATATATATATATATATGTATATATATATATATATATATATATATATAGAGAGAGAGAGAGAGAGAGGATACGATTGCTAAATTATTGATATATATATATATATATATATATATATATACAGGATGCGATTGCTAAATTGTTGCTATTTTATAGTTTTAATATCACGAATGTGCGTTGTTTGTTTTTGAAAAAGAGCACAATGACGCAATTCACTCCGCCAGAAATTTGGAAACGGCATGCTGTACTGCGGGCATTCGCGCCAGAAGCTCCAATACGAAAATTGTAGATTGTTTGGGGGTGTCAATCTGACAGTGCAGAGGATTTGGAAAGATTAGCTATTACGAAGGTGTTTGGCGTGATCAATAGTGATGGCGACGTTAAGCCTCCATTCATATTCCCACAGGGCATTATACTCAACATGGAGGCCTACATCAAGTGCCCTGAGAAGGTAGTGCTACCCAGGGTCGAGAGGGTGGCTGCTAGAAGATCCTATGTCTAGCAACAGGACTCTTCACCATGCCTCACAAGCAAGAGAACACACTCATGGCTGTCAGACAATTTCTGCGACGACATGACCCCTTACATCTGGACCCATAACTCCCAAGGCTGCAACCCCTTTCATTATTATGTGTGACGCGCAGTTGAGCGAAAGACTAACAAAGTTCCTTGTAACACCAAAGATGAACTGAAGGCAAAGATTATGGCAGCATTCCTTAAGTTCAACAAGGAGTCCGTCTAGAAGAGTTGCAAGAAATTCCGAAGTTTTTGGAGGCCGGGGTTGAAACCAGTGGCGATTTTATTGAATAAAGTTACTCTTTAGTATTTCAAGATATTGTTGTGTAATTTTGGCAAATATATCTGTTAAAATGATATATCAGTGTTATTTTCATTTTTGCGTAATTAATACGACCATTTTTCTTATTTATTGGGTTTCAAGATCAGCTCAGACCTCAAACGGAACATCAAGACGGAGTCATTATGTTGTATGTTAACATGAATTAAAAATATCAATAATCTTAACGGTTTGTTTTGGGAATGTTGAATTTAACATGTACGTCCAGAAGACTGTTCCACTTGTTCTGCAACAAAAGGAAGGTAAAATGCTGTTCCAGCAGAATAACATCTGCATACATAGCCATAATGCTATGTATGCAGATATTTAAGAAATTCAACTGCCCCACTTGATGAAAGTCAAACGACTTGTTCGGCTAATCCACCTCCCAGAATTGTCAAAGGATGAAAATAGCGTGGAATAATGCTTCACAGGAGGTTAGTTTCAATCAGTATCATCGTATGGATACAACAATACAGGTCTGTCTTAATGCCCGAGGAGAACTGATTTTGTTAGTCTAAGCTCTTTTAAGACGTTGTCAATCATTGCCGCCACATATAGTTTATTATCTATACTTGGCTTATTAAGAGAGACTCTTGTGTGGTCTGCGGTTGCATATTCTATAGTTTGCAATACTGTGTATTCAGTTGCTTACAGCAGCTTCCACCCAAGCCCAGGCTTACGGCCTTATCAAGTTGAAACACACCAAATTTAAGCAGTGCTGAGACTGGTCAGTACCTAAATGGGTGACCGCTTGGAAATACCAGGTGCTGTAAAATTGAATCTGCGATTAGTGTAATGATTTGGGATCATTACATTTATTTACGCGCAAAAAGTCTTGTGAAATGTATGAATTCACATCTTCTCACCATACCTATTTTTTAATCAGTATGGTTGAATAACTAAATATCTATTTAAAGAAAATTCTCAGAATCTGAAAATATTTTCTAGCTTTAAATGAACTGCAAAAAGGTTGATAAGTTGCAAGATATAAACAAATCAATCAATCATAAAAATGCTCACAATCCCAGTCTACCATATATGTGAGAATAGATAAAATCTTGCTTTTCCCAACGGCGCTGGTGTGAAATTGAACGCAAAAATGGTTGAAATTTGATGTTGGCGGACCGAAACTAGTTTCCCCGTCGATAAGTCTCAAGCTAACATCGCATCTATGAACATATCGTGCAGTTGCTACTCACTTAATTTTGAAAATGTGTACGTATTGACCTGAGCATTTGATCATTTACGCTAATCCAACTATATTTGCTGTGTCTTTTATCTTGAGTAAATTAAACACGTATCCAGTGCAATACGCTTTTATTTTCCGTTATTACATATATACTTGTGTGTGTGTTTGTGCGTGTAGTTTGATCTGTGTTTGTTTGTAGGTGGCTCTGTGTGTGTCTGTATGTGTGTGCGCACGCGCGTCTCGTCCGGACAAAAGTTATTTGTATTTGTTGAATTTCTCCATCATACTTATGGTAGTTTAGATGAAAATTATCTGGATTACATTTACAAATTAAATTATACTTAAAACTTCTTGCTTTTATTTCGAACTAAAAGAATTGCTTCGAAAACTTTACAAATTAAATGATATATTTAATGGTACAAGGAGATTTGTTGGCCTCTCGCTCAACTGCGCCTCGCACATAATCCTCAAGAGGGTTGAAGTCTGTGCAGATAGATTTCCAGATGTAAGGGGTGATGTTGTCTCAAGAATTGTCACACGGCCATGTCCCTGTTTAACCGGCTTGTGTGGCAGGATGCCAGATATTGGGTTTTCCGGCAGCCAACTTCTTGACCCAATGCAGCGCTACTTCCTCAAGGCACTTGATTTAGGCCTCCGTGTTGAGTCTGAGGCTCCGTGGAATGATGAACAGAGGCATAACATCGCCATCACTAAATCTGAATGAGTTTGAGCAGGTTATGCTACTGCAGACATCGGATTCCAAAAAGTCTAACTTTTCAAATTTAAAATGTCTGTGTATCGTCAGCGTTTCTCGATGCATATATCTATATAGATTCCATTTCTCCCCCTCTCTCTCTCTCCCTCTCTCTCTTTTGTATTTACATACGATATATCTCTGATATTGGCCACTTTATCCCATAAATATAACACACCTTAAAACTCTATTTCTTCACATATATATATGTGTGTGTGTGTGTCTGTGTGTATAAATGTGGATATAAACCAAATAATTAGATATTAGCAACGGTATATTCGCACAGGTAAGCGAGTAAATACTTAATTTCATATAAGGTGTGAATAAAACAGTACTCAATGTGGTTAGACAGAGCTAAGAAGTATATATTATAAATATACCTACGTGTGAAGTGCAAATTAAAGTTTAGTAGTTTTACCATCTCAACAGGCACGAACTATTACTTTTTTTTTAATACTGGGTCTCATGGTAGGAAATCTGAATTAATTGCAGATTCAAAGCTCAAAGTTAATACATACTTAATATATTATTGGGGTATAAATACAAAATGAAGAGTGTAGGTAGGGGCTATCGTAAAAGGAAAAAAATAAATGAAAGCTTAAAGTTTAAAAGAGGAACGTCGGGGAACACGTTAGGAATGAACAGACGTTAAAATGGTAATCACTATGCAAACTAAAATCAATAAAGGGCATGTGATATTTGGAT
This sequence comes from Acanthosepion esculentum, assembly GCA_964036315.1. Lineage (NCBI taxonomy): Eukaryota > Metazoa > Mollusca > Cephalopoda > Sepiida > Sepiidae > Acanthosepion > Acanthosepion esculentum. The sequence continues at coordinate 50,644,235 of OZ038478.1, forward strand.
AATTTATCTCTCCAGAATTGAAATACTTTTAGAGAGTTTTTTCTGTGCTTACAAGCTAACATGGGTTCATTTCATTTATTAAGTAGATTTCGGACATTAATATTTTTGGGGATTCAATTTTTTCAGGTTGCATCAGTCGCCCCGACCGGTAAAGGGTGTAGATTTGGCGGCAAAATTCCAATTTACTACCGGTGTACAATCATTTGTTTTAATATCCCAGTAAAATTTTGAGTGTGCTGCGGCATTTGCATATTGCTTATTGTTAAGAATCATTTTATGGTTATAATACCGGGTTTTTCAGTGGTAGACTGTAGGGCTGAAATAAAACAAAATTTTGTCTCGCCATTTTGTTTAATGCTAGTCTTGTAGATGACGCCTTTATACATACATTTATAATTTATTGGACAGTTTATGGTTTTTACACAATTATACATTTTTCTGTGTTAATATTGCTATTGAAGTTTTATTGGCATTCTTACTCTTATGGTCCAGGTTAGGACCAAGGAAGAACAACACGAACACAAGTGTAGAAATAACGAAGATATATTACACGGAATAATAATACAAGATGTGGAAGGTGTTAGCATGACTGTCAGTCTGGTTTGCAGGGAACTACTATCGGCTCGACTCGATTCGTCTCTCTCTCTTGAGAGGCGTAGTATACATAGTGTTAGGAAGAGTTCATTCTGTAGTTATAGGTAAGGACCCATAACACTTACTAATGTTTGAATTGTATTCTAGTTTAACTTTGTGTTTACTTTTATTTAGAGCATCTGCATATTTAGTTTTATATTTGTCAAAAATAATTTTGTTGCTAGAATTAGGTGAGTATCTGTGTTGTAGAGATTTGTGCAAGGTATTTAAAGATCTAGGTGGTTGGTTGGATTCTTTGCTATGTAGTTATGTTTATGGAGCTCTTTAGTATAAGGCATGTGTACTCCTCTGGATAGGTCGAAAGTAGTGTCTAGAAAGTTGATCACCTTGACGTTGATGTTAGTGGTGATATTCAGTCTCTGATCCTTGAAGAATTTAATAAGTTGTTTACTAAATCGGTCTGTTTGTTGTATTTGGTGTTACGTAGGAGGATAACTCCATCATCTTTGTACAGACCAGTGGTCTTACTATCGAAAGTATACCTATGTCTCCACAGTATTACAATGACAACCAATTCACAAGCTTCTACAGAATCTAACGCCCCTATCGCTATAGAGAAGTTTGTATTGTCTTTTTTGGTCCACACAGAACCATCGTGATATAGAATGGGTTTCTGGGTTTGTTTAATGATGTTGACTTCCTGATCAATGATGGTACAATGATTCTTGACCAGGGTTATAGCAGACATTAACAGGTCATCTGTGTTAGACGGGTAGAAGTTGGCGATGTTGAATTGCATGATGGTGCATTCGTTTTCATTTTTTTATATTAGAGAACCAGTTGATAGCATCTTTAGTATTCTTCTAGTGGTTGACCCCTGTGGCATTCTTGTGTATTTGCAGGTCCGTTCTTGCTGATCTTGCTTATATTATTCTTGGAAGGATTAAGCAATCAGAACTGCGGGTTGTTGGGAAAATTATCTTTATGGTCCTTAACACTAATAAGTTCAGTGGCTGTAATTCGTGCCTCGTTGTTAATATCATTTTCCCATTCAGCTGGGGCATTCTTATATATTTTATTGAATTTTTTACAGATAGCTTTGTGGTAGTCGTCGATGTTGTAGTAATATAGATTGCCAGTGTTATCATATTTCATAAGGATTTCATAAGTATTACGTATCTTGGCAATGCCTTTTTTTCATGCCTGTAGATTGTTATATTTGGCTGCGTAGTTGATTCTGTTTATGCCAGCGTATAAGTCTTTTGTCAAATTCCAGGCGAAGGTAATCGTTAGGTGGCGTTTCTGGGAATCAAAATATTCACATTCGTTATGGTGTTCCGTTTGGCGAAAAATAGCTTCCATGGAATTCTACTCACGACACTCTTTTTGTTGTGTAATAAACTGAGTTCATATTGGTTCTTTTCAGGGACGAAAGATATTTTTGGTGGAGTAGTGCAGAATAAAATTTTCCATTACCCAATAACCTATGTGGTCAAGTATATAGCTTGGGGTACACCAAGGATAGTGCTGAACATAAAGCAGCAATTGTAGGTGTAAATGTAGATATAAGCCAAATAATTAGATATTAGCAACTGTATTTACGTGCGTTAGTGTTTATATACAGGTAAGCGAATAAATATTTACTTAATTTAATATAAGGTGTAAATAAAACAGTGTTCAATGTGGTTAGACAGAGCTAAGAAGTATATAATAATAAATATACATATACCTACGAAAATTAAAATGTAGAGAGTAGGTAGGGGCTATTGCAAAAGGAAAAAAAGATGCAGGATTAAAATTTAAAAGAGAAAAGCCGGGTAACTCGTTAAGTATTAATAGACGCAAAATAGTCCCCTACGTACACCCCAATAATATATTAATTTTATATTAACTTTGAGCTTTGAATTTGCGTTTCATTTAGCGTTCCTCCCATGAGACCCAGTTTTAAAAAAACCCTTAATATTGCGTGTCTGATGAGTTGGTAAAACCAGGGTATCGGACGCATAGCGTAGGTTTTTTTTATCTCCCCTTTTTCTCATTCATTGAGCAACTGTAAGTCTGCTTTCTCTATGACAATATTGATAACGGAATATCTTTTATGAGGTTTTCCAGTGAACCAAACTTTTGACTGGAAGAAATATTGCTGCGAATAAAACCACTGGTGAAATCACTAAAATGTGATCGTAATGAGTTAAGAGAAAAGGCGTAATATTCCATCAGAGACGAACTGATTGTTTCTTAGGTGACCAAGAAAAATTCGATACAATGTGTCTTCACTCACCTCGGTATTCAGGTGATGTTTTACCTTTTGGTTTACGTGTTTGTATAGGTAATTACAAAATTCTCCGTTCGGATAGTGCATATGTTTCTTTCATATTTCTCGAATATTCAGATTGTTGGGTGAAAATAAATAAAAAATTCTGTTTAATAAATAAATGGAACGCCTAATCAAATATCATGTTTAAAGCGATAAACACACACACACACACACACACACACACACACACACACACACACACACACACACACATATATATATATATATATATATATATATATATATATATATACACAATTTGAAGTTATGCATGAAACTGTTGATTATATATAAAATCAATAGCTATGAATATTCGTTGAAATTATAAAAAAGTTATGTATGAAAGAATATAAGACTTACCTTATATAAGATTGTAAGAATCGTCACTAACGTAACGTGGATAATATTCGGAGTTCATTCACTTGGTCTCAAAAGACAACAACTCTGTAAAGAAAATATATTTAAGTTAACACTAATTACATTGACTGCAGCTAATGTATTTTACCATAATCGGCAAAGCAGTATATTTGAAAACTTACAATCAAGTCAAAGACAAGATACAAACAGAATAGATTTAAAGAACTGCATGAGAACAGTTGCAGGCGTGATAGTATAACACTTGCTGCCTGTTGTTAGTGTCATTATGTCTCTAAATATATTTCATTTATTTACTGTTGCAAGCTGAATGTCACCATCAAATCTTAGTCATTTAAGCAATGTCGAATAATAAATATCAATTTCTTCGAATGCAATACCTTGATTTATATATTGCCAATAAAATATCAAAATCTTTCACGTGTCCGGTTAGGCCTGGGAGTGTCATAACGTAAACCACTCACCAATTCTCCAGTGATTTACACGATAAATGAGTCCAAGGGAAAATCTTTGTCAAATTCATACACATTCAAATATATTTATATATATGCTTGTGTGTGCGAGTGTGTACGTGAGCGTGTGTGTGCAATACATTTTGGAACATAGGAGGTAGAACTCGAGAGACCGTTCGTACAGCGTTTATGCTGGCCAGGAGATTGAGATAAAAGTGTGTTTATATGCTATGGCGGTCAGGTGACTGAAATAGCCTTATGGTTCAAACACATTTTAACACCCCTGCGTCAAGATTAGTAGAAATTTTAGTGAGGATGGATCGCTTTCTTTTGATTTTTAGATGTCCAGGTTCCACCATGTTAAAACATGTCTAATTTATCGACAAATATGCTTACAATTCCGATTAGAGCACACTTGAAACTTTCTCTTGAGAAAAATGTTTAAAATTACATAATTCATGTCAATTTTTCATTTCCATTAAAATAGAAAATTATAAGGTGCATTTTAGACATTTGATCTTTTTATCGTCTAGGCAAAAATGCCTCGCAAGTAACAAAAAGTTAAATGTTGTGCACAGTGAACGTGCTTTAGCTCTCTCAACTGTATGGAGGTCGTTCTGTATTTTGAGTTGGTGATTGTAGCCTTATTGATGAAGAACGCTCAGACAGACTCCCACTAAAGGTGACAACCAAACTAAGACATTGGTTGAGAATATGCCGCATTAGGCAACTCTGTAATTGGCAGGGACACTAAATTTATCAAAATCCGACATCCATGAGCACTTAGTGAAGATTAGGCATTCAAATCGTTACGGTGTTTGGTTACCATATGGTCTGGGGGAAAATAATCTTTTGGGTTGTATCTCATCTGTAATGCAAATGCACCACTTTTTAAGCAAATTGTGACGGGCGATGAGAAATGGATCGTTTAGAACCATTTGGGGCGAAAAGACCCTGGGTTAAGCGACATGAGCCAACTTTAGCCACCTCAAAATCAGGTCTTCATCCGAAGGAAGACATGTTGTGTATCTGGTGGGATTGTAAAGACATCCTGTACTATGAGCTTCTGCCAAGTAACCAGTCAATTGATTTTGAAAAGTACTCTTCACAACTGGACCAATTAAAGGCATTAATCCAAGAAAAATCCCAGAAATGGCGAGCAGGAATGGAGTTGTTTTCCAGCAGGATAGTTTCAGACATTACGTTTCTTTGGGAACCCGGCAAAAGTTGTTGCTTGGCGGGGATGTGTTACCCCACGGTCATATTTATCAGACATTGCTCCTTCGGATTTTCATTTATTCAGGTCCTTGTAAATTCATCTCACTGGTACAAATTTAAATTCTTTGGATGACATAAAAAAAAAACAACTTAATGAGTTTTTTGCCGAGAATCCACCGAAATTCTGGGAAGATGGAATATTTAAGTTGAAGGAAAAATGGACAATGGTTGTGCAACAAAATACTTATTTAGTTGAATAAATACTTAATACCATAATTTTTTTCTGTTTAATTTCCCTTAAAATCGGCATGGACTCTATGGTTAACCCATATATATATATATATATATATATATATATATATATATATATATATATATCATCCACAGACAGACTGTTTCGCAGCTCATCGGTGTGGTTAGACGTCCGGTTGCCTCTAGCTAGGATCGAAACCCGACTGAATTGGCGTCAGTCGGAACTTCTACCACTAAGCCGTCGGCTCAAGGCAGAGATGAAGGTGAATTTTAGCGTGTTTATGTTTATTTTCAGATTTAGATAAACACACGGTGACTGACAGTGACTCAATTCTGCCAAAGAAAGTTTAAAGAAAGTTTACGGTAGATGACTAGATTACATTTATCATCCGTATACATTTGTGTAGTGGCTAGTATATCTTTAAAGTTTAACCTCTTTAATAGTGAGAAGTGTTCCGTTTAAAAATGACAGTATATTCATATCGTGAGCACGCAGATACGATTTTTATATACGGCCGCGTGGTTGGTAATGAAGGCGAGGCTGCACTGCTGTATCGGGTTGTTTTTTCCAGCCAGACGAGTCACCAAACCTTTACTGCTGTTTAACATCGCGTTGCTGAGACAGGATTCATCGCACCATAAACTATGGATCGAGTCAAACCGAGATCCGCTCGTACGCCTGACCGCGAGGGACACATTCTACAAGCTGTCGGAGACGATCTACGTATCAACACACGTCAACTGGACCTTTTGGGCGTATGGTTATATGAACTTTGTCCTTGTTTGGGTGTGCGGAACATGCCCCCAAAGTTTGTAAAATTATTTTTGATACACCCTATATATATATATATATATATATATATATATATATATGTATGTATATATATATATATATACTGTTGCGGGGAAGACCCCTTTTACACAAGATGGGCTCGTCCAAAGTCTACTTATACTGACAGAGACAATACCTGCGGATAGAGATACGTTGAGTCAGGGTGAGAGATACGGAGACAGTACACAGGGTGTTCACAGAGAGTTATACGAGAGTCCAACGAGAGAGATAATTACGGCTTCACTTACAGAGACTTGTACATATACTTACTACTAACCCGCATTCCTGGACTACTAATCTTCACTTCAAGTCTGTATTCTTACGTTTAATACACTTATTTTTCTATTTCCATTACTGGCGTTGTTTATTTATTTGTGCAGGATTCCATTCCTGGAATCCATAACACACACACACACACACACACACACACACACACACACACACACACACACACACACACACATATATATATATATATATATATATATATATATATGTATATATATATATATATATGTATATATATGTATATATATATGTATATATATATATATATGTATATATATATATATGTATATATATATATATGTATGTATATATATATATGTATGTATATATATGTATGTATATATATATATATATATGTATATATATATATATATATATATATATATATATATATGCGTGTGTGTGTGTGTGTGTGTGTGTACTGTCTTTATTCTACTTTGGTTTTAATTTCCTTTATTCCTTCTGTTTTCATTGTAGCCTTTATTAGTTGTTTCCTTGTTTACTTCATCCACTGGAAAAGAAAAATGACCAGAATGTGCAAGAAAGAGAAAAAAGAAACGAAAAGAAAAGGAAAGCAGTAAAATAATTAGGGAGACAAATAGAAAAACAATTAATAAAACTGAAGGTATAGACAGAAAGTCAAAACAGTGATCAGGTGATCAAGAATTCAGGCGATATAAAAGAAAGGGAATTACACATGCCGTTATAGCTAAAACAACCAGTACAAAAAAAAGCAAATGAGGCTCAAATGGAAGAAAGGAAAAATGCGTTTCTTAAAAGGCATTTTAACGTAGAAAAAATACAGCAATACATCATCGCATACTCAAAATGAACCAGTTTATTAAAGTAACTGTTATGGCGAGCAGTATAAGAAGACACCTTTTCCCAAAATATTATTCGATTCATCCATCAATCTTATGACAGAGTACTGAACTGAAACACCCTAAGAATTATGAAGATTTGAAAAGAAAGGAATCAACTTGGAATGTTGTGAAACAGTGATCAAGAAAACAAAATCCATTCAGATGGCAGGTTTAATAATATTTCCGTGGGATGGGATTATAATTTAGAGTTTTATTTTATAGTAAAAACAATAAAGTTGAGAATAATATATTAGTGATCATATTTAGAGGGATGTCATAAATCATATAATTTAGGGAAAATAAGTGAAAATAATTAGATTTAGAAAGATATTCCCAATGCTGACAGCTCTGAAGATTTATAGATTACAATTGTAAGGGTTTTGTGGAGACGCTCTTTAAGAATGAATTCCTCCTCTACCATAGAGCTAGAAAGTGATCTCTGAAAACACGTTTGTTACATCGTTTTTATTCTTTCTCTCGTTGCGATATCCCTTCAGAACGTGGGAGATCAAGGCTCTCCACAATTCCCTATAGTTTTAGTTATTGCTTAATTCTTTTAAATTCCACATTTTATTTATTGTACATGTTCCATCGTTCATTCCCTCACTCACTAGTGTCCAGTGGTATTCTCATGCCTTTCTTGATATGTTCTTCTTCAATGTGACCATTCCAATGGTTCTGTCTATTGTCATGTGAACATTCATTGGTAGAACCAAATTTCTGCTGCTTCATGTCTTTTCCTAATCTGTGAATAAAGTGTTCAGTATTCATTGCTATACATGAGAGTAGTCCAATATTATTTTATTTGCATTTAATAGCATTTTATTATCAATTAAGCGTTGTTCAGTTTCTGAAAACACCTTTTGCTATTTCTACACCCCTCCCTCCCGCTGGATGATTGTGTTCCACAATTCCGCGTCTCTTACTGCATAGCCCAGATACTTCATTTTCCACTACTGGTTGATTTTTACGTCTCTTTTACATAGCTCACACCTTGAAATGTCCGGTTTGTTAGCCGCCATGATTTTTCTACAATTAATGTTTATTCCTTTTTCTTGCTTTCCTCAAACTTCCTAGTGTAATAATTATTACACTTTATTTTGTGAAATTGTCAATACACTTCCATTTGCATTAACGTTATATACTTTGGTAGTAAATTCTTCTTTTTCATGTTAAACAAATCTACTGAATAAAACATGCTTGTCCAACTCTTTCTATTCTGATGTACGTAGTTCATTCGTTGTCTATTTGCGTACAAACAGTTTTTGTATTACAGATTCTATCATTTTTAGGTAACAGAAATAATACCATTGTCGTTATTTAAATTATTACGGTATTTGGAGTTACAAAATTTAATCAACGTTATAAAACAGACATATTAAAAAGAAGAAGAGGAAACCAGTAAAAACAAATCTAGAGTTTGATTAAATGTGGATACAAAGGGAAAAAAGAAGAAAAAAGAGAAAAATATTGGATAGAATCTACTTACTGGTTTTTGTTTTTCTCTCATCAGAGTGCAATCGAGACATAAATTCGTCGCTCGAGGTTTGATGAGAGAAGAACGAAAACTGATCAGATGATTTTACAAAATATTTTTCTTTACTTTTCTCCTCGTATTTCCATTTACTGTGGCTATTGTTTCCATGTTTTCGTTTTACTTTCCTCTTCTTATTTCTTTTAAAAATATGCTTACTTATATAGTGATTTTCTAAGCATAGGTTAGATGTGGCACAAAGCCGAAAGGATAGGGCACTCAGTGAGGATCGAATTCACTACTCAGTCGTAATTGTTCAAGCGAAAGAAGATTGCTAACCATTACATCGCACTGAGATGTCCTTGCCTGCTTATATAGTTTTGAATGCAGTTTTTATGTTATTCTTTTATTATGGTTATAATATAAGGAACAACCGTCATGTTTGACCTACGATGGAGAGCATCATGATTTCAATCTTACATACAGATAAAAGAATGTTGAACTGCTGTCTAATCTAATCTATATAATAATTGCGAATGTCACTGTGTCAGTATGACACTGTCACACTTTTTCAATTAAAGGGACATAAATCCCTAACTTTCAATAGCACATCTTACAAACATTTTGGATTCCCAATTTTCATTACTGTGATTGTTTTCGGCGATTTTTTACGTGATGTTTTGCGACGAATAACTATAGTAAACTTACTCACAACTCAGAGGTAATAAAGGAAAGGTGAGTTAGGTTGGTCAGATACTACTGGAGAGGCAAAGGATAGCTTATTAGCGAAGCACGTCTCTGGAAAGATTTCTGGACTTAACAGCATTGAACGCCTTTCGAAAATATTAACCAAATCAAAGGATGCTTGATGTAATAGGTTCGAACTCCCATAGATGGCCAAGATGAATAGTTTCAGTAAGTTAAGCATAGCCAAGTGAGTCCTATACGATTATTATTATTATTATTATTATTATTATTATTATTATTATTGTTGTTGTTTTTCTTTAATTTCTAGTGTATACTCATTTCTTTCCGGGTCCTGACCAGCGACCTAGGGTCAAAAATGACATCATAACATTTTTACTGAGAATTTTTTGAAGAAAAAAATAAAACAGAAATAAAACACCTAAGATCACTCATATTATTACATTATTATTATTATTATTAATTCTTCTTTTGATTTCTTTTGTATATGAATTTCCTTCTGGGTCCCAATCAGAAACATAAGGTCAGAAATGACTTCATGACATTTTCCATTTATCATTTTTGTAAAAGAAAGTAAAACTAAGATCACACACATTTTACATAGCTAGAACTCTTCCTAATGTGTAATCCGCACTTGTGAGTTCTTTTTTCGTATTTCTTTAAGGCATAAGCTATAGGAACATTTTCCAGTCGATCCGAGGGCTCCAATTACAACTGGAATTATTGATGTCCTCATGTGGCACAATTTTAGATTTCCACTTCATCATCATCATCATCATCATCATTATTATTATTATTATTATTATTATTATTATTATTATTATTATTATTATTATTATTATTATTATTATTATTATTATTATTATTATTATTATTATTATTATTATTATTATTATTATTATTATTATTATTATTATTATTATTATTATTATTATTATTATTATTATTATTATTATTATTATTATTATTATTATTATTATTATTATTATTATTATTATTATTATTATTATTATTATTATTATTATTATTATTATTATTATTATTATTATTATTATTATTATTATTATTATTATTATTATTATTATTATTATTATTATTATTATTATTATTATTATTATTATTATTATTATTATTATTATTATTATTATTATTATTATTTTCATTATTATCATCATCATATTTCCATTATATTTAAGATTTAGTCTTTCAGTTTGTGAATATAATAGTTTGCTTACTCCTCCTCCAAAAAGTATCCGTGTTTTGCAAAAATTAATAGTTTTTATCATCAGGATGCATGACTAGATTTAGTTTTAACTATCTTGAGTTAGTTTTAATTTTATTCGTTTATTTCTGCGACTGTGTAAAAATGCCAGAATTTGAGTACTATCATTGACGATGGAAGCATTTGTGTTGTATTTTCCACAAATGATGGTTTATTTTATTAATCCTAAAATGTGAATTTTTTGGATGAGTGAAGAAATGAATAAATTGGTTAAGTGAATAGATGAACGTGTAGAACTTTGTTTACGTATTTTTCTTTTTGACAGTGGTCAACAGTCGGCTAGACAAGTTACGATCGACAACAATCAAATTAAAATGTTACTTGAGAATACTCTCAGTTATACGACACACGAGATAGCCGTCATATACAAAATATCAAATTCGAGCACTGATAGTCATTTGAAGTGGCTTCCACGTATGGTCAGCGAAAACACATGCTTGACCTTAATTCACTACTTGGATATTTGTTTTTTTTTAGAGGAATTATGACAGCTGAAAAATGAATATTATTTATCAATGTAGAACACATAATGTACTACGTGAATCAAAATTCAACATGGGGTACCAGTAGAAAATTTTCATTTAAAAAACATAATGTCTCGCATATGATTGAACTGGAAGAGAGACTTCTACGATGCATTGTGTTTGCAGAAGCAATCGATTAGTCAGCCTAATTGGAGAGGCTGAATGTCACAGATTATGAAAAGTGAAATTAAGAGAAAATATCCAACAACCCGTCAGGATTAGCACGTTTATTTGACGACTAGACGAAACTTGTTATAACTTGATTTTACATTTTCATTCATCTCCTGTATCTACTAGACATTACATTTTCGGATTTTCGTTTATTAGTTTCTTCGAAACATTTCACAAAAGAAAACAAAAATGAATGGCTTAGAAAGATAAAAGTATTTTGCTTACAAAACAGTTTTGCTTACAAAGATACAATGTATGCGCTTAGAAAGATAAAAAGTGTTTTGTTTAGAAAGGTAAAAATCTTAACTTAGAAAGTTATAGCTTTGCTTGGAAGATAAGGTATTTAATTTATAAAGATAAACGTTTTCTAGCAACATAAATCACACTTTAGCTTCGAAAGAAGTATTTTTCTAACGTAAATAAATGTATTATTATTTGTGTAGTAATTAGTATTAGAAACGTAACAGTCGTTTGAAAGATATATATTTCATACTTATAAAGTTAAACAATTGGTTAGAGTGAAAACTAATTTGCTTAAAATGATACAATATTTTCTTTTAAAAGTCATTCAGAAGCCATCATGTACTTTGCTAAGAAATTTAAATCTTCAGGATACGGAGATAAAGTCCTTTTCTGAGATAAAGTAGAGTAGAGTAATATAGACTTTTGCTTAAAATATAAACATATTGGGAGGACTGGATTATTAAGTGGCAGGAATGATGGCAAAAACATTTAGATGAATAAAAAAGCAAATAGGCTTTTCCTACAAAATTGATGTCTAATATATTTTGAAAAAAAATACATAAATCTTTTTGCAACACAACAGTAGATATCCATTTAAAAAATGAATGGATGTATCCTACTTGGTGGATAAAATAGTTACATATGTGCCAGAAGTCAGCGTTCGAGCAGAGAAAAACGTCAAAAAATAATTGTTAATTTAGAGGATGCTTATAATATTATGAACAGTACATGTGAGGATAGAGGAATGTTTCAAAAAAGTAAGAAAAAGAACGATATTTATATTTGCAGTCAGAATGAGACAGATGAAATCTCTGGAACGTATGATTAGGAAAGATGGCTTAGAGAATTTCACACTCACATAAAAAAAATCATATTACCGGAAACATCCAGCTGTTAGATTTCGCTCCCAGTATAAATATCGCATTATTCCAAAGCGGAAGTGTTTAGTCGAAAATTTGAAAAAAACAAAAAAACAATTGAAAGACGCTCCCTCGAATTCCAGCTGCACTCAACACGCGAAGCTCGGAATAAACGCTCCTACTAGTTTTCAAAACAGTACCAAAAATAATAAACTGTCAAACATAAAGAGAAATTAACAACGTCTAACTCGACCCCCACCATTGAAAATGGCTAAGGAAGTGTCTGAAAGCGCTCGGGACAATGGAAATTAGAGAAACCTTTTGCACACTCTTACTCTTACCAAACGAAACATATAAGAATGTTGAAATAAAAGTAAATAAAAATTATCAATTTTTCCTTAACTGCCATGTACAAAGAAAGATATTTAAAAGATATATATATATATATATATATATATATATATATATATATATATATATATATATATATATATATATATATATGTGTGTGTGTGTGTGTGTGTGTACTGTCCTTATTCTACTTTGGTTTTAATTTCCTTTATTCCTTCTGTTTTCGTTGTAGCCTTTATTAGTTGTTTCCTTGTTTCTTTTTCTTATGTTAATTATATATTAAAGACTTGCTCAGACACAGTGGACCCGATTAAAATAGGTTTCAAAATAGATTTTACGAATATTAATATGCGTAACACGTATTAATATTCCTATCAGCCACATTAATTACATTTTTTTTATATATATCTGTACACATATATAATTTCATATTTTATACCGTACATGATTATTTATATTATGCGTGTATATGTAATTTTATCTTTGTAAGTATGAGATTAGGTTCCAACTGCATTATATATATCATCTTAACATTACCGTACGCCTGACCACGGATAACACATTCTGCAGGCTGTCAGAGACGATCTAAGTATCGGCACACATCAACTGGCCCTCATAGATCTCATTGTATACCGCATGGAGGGTACTTCAAGTGCAGCTCCTGTACCCGTAATATTTGCAACGCGTGCAGGGTCTTTCTCCCTCTGACCACTCACCCCGGTGAAACTTTTGCCGGCGGTTTATTCACAATTGCTGAGCCGTTGTTTGACTCTTCAGTCTTCTTTACGGATGAGGCAACATTTAGAAGAGATGGAATAACAAATTTACACATCCAACATTTGTGGGCGGATCGGAATCCCCAATGTACAATACAAGTTACACACAGAATAAATTTAGGATTAATGTGTGGGCTGGAATTGTAGGTGACTGCCTGACTTTTAGCTGACTGAATAGATTGGGGAAGACCAGTTCCATGGTCTGAATCCCTTGGATTTGTTTATCTGTTGGACCACCTTAAACAATTGCTTTATGCAGAAGACATTGATAATATAGAGACACTTCATAAACGTGTCACGGAGGCATGCGAAACCATTCGACACCGTGTGGGATTATCTAAAATTGTCCGCCAGTCAATGATCCAGCGGGTGCAGGCGTATGTAGAAGCAAGCGGAGCACATTTTGAACATTTGTTATGAGTTGCTGTGCTGATGGGCATTTTAACTTGTTTTGGTTTCAGGAACCCGTCCCCATAGTTTGTAAAAATATTTTGGGATTGTATCTTGGATTGTACAATTAACACCATCTGCTATAAACTTTAAACTTAATAACTCAAAAACGAAGGATTTCGGGACATATATTTATATGGAATTTGTCCTTCTTTGTGAGAATCCCGCCGCAGTTTGTAAATGTATTTTTGACAGGCCCTGTATATTTATATTTTTATATCTATTTATATTTCATATATAAATATGAAATATAAATAGATATAAAAATATAAATATACAGGGGCAGTGTCAAAATAGGTGGCATATAAAGAGGATTTTGTAGGTGACATAAATGTACGTAGGCGAAAAAATATAAAAGAGATTAGGATTGTATTAGTCCTATGCTTATAGCATATATGGATATATACAGAATTAAAGGAACGAGGCATGAAAAATGAGATAGATATAGATTATTATAATAAAATCCAAATTATCAAACGATATTTTTAGTGAGGATATTATTATTAACAGGATTAGAATCTTTTCATCTTAAAACATGAAAATTGGTTTATTTATGAAAAATTCATTAATATAAAGTTTCGAGGAAATTCTGTTCTAGAACATTCAAAAGGAAAAATCAACAATTTACCGGCAATTCTCATTCATAGAACAGAGATTATCTATACGGGAGATATAACTATTTAATAACTGATCTCCTTCTGGAGTAGTATAAAGAACCAACTATATTCCAAGCGTCTTAGATGATGTATATACGAGTTCAACGAGGTCTAGGCTGAACCTGAGTCGCAGGAGACTTTTAAAGTAAGGAGCCTCTTTGAGAGTGTGCAAACATTCATCGTGACTTGTGAGAATTTTGGCAGGGTCGGTTATGCTGAAATGTACTACTTTGGTGTTTGAGGTATAGAAACTTACAAGCCAGTGTCTCCTTCATCGAGTTGTTAGCGATAGTTCAGAAGAGAGATCAGTTATTATTCAGCAGATTCCAAAAATCTCTTGTTTGATTTCCTGCTTGTTTTAAACTTTCATAGAATTAAATGAATTGAAAAGTAAAGAGAATATGTTGACACACACATAAACGCGCGCACACACAAACACACACAGACACGAACAGGCACACACACTCACACACACACACATACATATATATATATATATTGTGTGTATTTAGGCAGCATTTTTTTATTCATACATGTTTCATTAAATAATATAGATAAGTGTTGTCTATATATTTTATGTAAGTTTTTTTCATATAGTCTGATAAGCTTAATAACATTATCATTAAACAATGAAAGAAAATCACAATATTGATACATACTTTATATATATATATATATATATATATATATATATATATAATTATAATATATCACACATATGTCAGTGTCTATACACAGCACCTGAAGATTGAATTGTGCATGAAACCTCGAGCCGTGCCAGCGGTGAGAGATAATATGCATATTTATTAATATGTATCGTCGTCTTCATCGTGGCTTGTTTCGCAAAACGAAGATCAGGATGGAGTGTGTACGCGACGATTGCAGGCACTTTGGTGACTGACAAGTCCAGTGCGGGACAGGACAGTTCTATTTCTTTCTCTCTCTCTCTCTCTATCTCTCCCTCTCTATCTATCTATCTATCTATCTATCTATATATATATATATATATATATATATATATATATATATATATATATATATATATATATATCTGTGTGACCTGTCGAAGAAGCATGGCATTAATTTTGATCTTATATTTTTCATGTACCTAAATACATGCGCGTGCATACACATACACAAACCTCAGTGTGGAGAGATTAAATTGACGCAAACACTGACGCACGTACACTGTCGTACGTAGATGTAGTCATATATATTTCTAAGTGTATATAAAATAACATTATGTAAGGAATATACACACACATTATATATATATATATATATATATATATATATATATATATATAGAGAGAGAGAGAGAGAGAGAGAGAGAGAGAGAGTTATCCATATATTATATATGTTTCGAAAACAAATATATATTGCGAAAGTTAATGATTCTAAATAATTTGTTTGCGGATATACCAGTGGCGTAACGACTATCGACGAAGAAAATGAAATCGGTGATGTGAGCTGAAATTCGAGCCTCGTCTGCTGCTTGACATTTCGCACAAAAGTATATTGGAAAATCCAAGAATCCAGCTTCGCTTCCACCAGAAATTCCAGAGTACACTAAGCTAGCAATCTTTAGTAGATGAAAAGCTTACAACAACGATTGTTCTGAATTGAAAACGGAGAAGACAACAGGAAAGCAATTCCCCAAGAATCATAAAAATTGCAATATAAGGTGTGTGCTGATCGACTAAAAGTTAAATAATATTTAAACTGTAGAAAAATGCACAATATAGTGCAGAAATTTTATCAGCTCGACCAAGTAGTGATCCGACACATGCATACATGTGCGTGCATGCACGCACAGACACACACATACATACACGCGCACAAAAATAGATTTTAAATCGTTTTGTTAGATCAAGTGAAGTTGGTCCGAGAACTTTGTCGCAAACTTCACATTTATTAAGTATATTTTTGCCTGCTTCAGACATATAAAAATCTAGTAGCGATTGAGGACTACACTCCGTTCAGTGGTGATTAAATGCAGGGACAACTTGCTATATATTGGGCTACATGGTGAAGTCTATAGATATTTGCTCTGCTTAACATAAAATCGAAGAGATGTCAAGCGAAAGAGATGTGATTCTACCGAGGAATTCTAAACATACCATGGACAGAACCTGAAAGTAACGCAAAAATCTTAAGTAACTCGGGAAGAAGGAAACACAAACACTTACAATCAGAAAGAGGGAGCTAAGATTTCTGGGACATATAATGAAGAAAAAAGGCACAAAGAATTTAACACTCACAGGTCATATTAAAAGCAAGGAAATCAAGGGTAGGGGATAACGTGCACCTATGTCAGCGAGTTTGTTTGAATCAGTGGACAGACAGGGACAAATAGGAATGGTTAAGATTTTAAAATAGCGCAATAAAAGACCGGAAGTTGTGGAGAGACATGATTTTCCTCATCCTAAAAGTCCTTGGCACATGAAAGAAGATCTTACATTTCACAGGATGTCGCAGTTACTGATTCAGTCAAGAGTATTGAAACCACTAGCAACAGATTGTCATTTTCATTGTGTTAACCGTGCAATGAAAAACCTGACCATAAAAGAAAAATAAAGCATGTAATAAAATAAAAACATGTATGTTCAAGTAAATTGTTTTAAGGGTATTGATTTTGTGCCATTTTTATCTGATTTTAGTGAAGCGTTCAGAATCACTTGAATGCCAATGAAGCGCATGTAAAATATTCAATTTCCGTTTTCTGGTTTGAACATTGCCAGGCGTTCGTATATTAGGAATATTTGGTGTTGATGCAAACAGATCTATTTATAGAACATTTTCTGTGCTTTACTTCTTACTTTGAACATGTTTTGGGTTTAGGCCTGCCGTTTTCTTACTCTCCTTGAATCTTGCAGTTTACCTTTTTTTTGTTCCTCCATTTCATGCTGATATCATAAAGCATAGAGGAATTTTGTAAAAATTGTTTTCGAGTATATTTATTTATGGTATTCTTCTTCATTCAAGTTTTTTTTGTGGATTCCGGGTATGGAAACCTGCACAAATAAATAAACAACGCCAGTAATTGAAATAGGAAAATAAGTGTATTGAACGTAAGAATACAAACTTGAAATGAAGATTAGTAGTCCAGGAATGCGGGTTAGTAGAAAGTATATGTACAGATCTCTGTAAGTGAAGCCGTAATTATCTCTCTCTGTGGACTCTACCTATCTCAAACTTATCCCAACGTATCTTCAACTCTGTCGGTATAAGTATACTTTAGACAAGTCCATCTTGTGTAAAAGGGGAGAGCCCCACAACATTTTTAACGCGAGAATAATATTTAGACAATGTTACGAAGATTGATTTGAGGAGATCAGATAATCACAATTCCATCTAATGTTATCAAAATCTATTACAAATCTCATCTTTTTCTGATATTTTATCCTTCATAGATAACTGATGCCCTAACCTGAGATAATTTTTATCAACGATTTTCATTGTTCTACATATTGAAGGTTTTTCTCCTTTGTTTCCACGAATTAAAAATTCTTTATACTCTGTGTGTTTTTCACTTTTCCATTAGCATCATTTCCTCTTTAAAACGTATAGAGCCTGTTATAAATCATGTTTTCTGTCCAGATTTTTCTATAGATTCCGATTCATAAGCATTCTGCGGTTTCTCAATCTATGCATATTTTCAACAAACTATTTTTGTTGCTCACCTGTACACAGACACACGCACGCACACACACAGACGTATATATATATATATATATATATATATATATATATATACATATATACACAGAGATATTTATGCATATATACACTTATATATATATATATATATATATATATATATATATATATATATATATATATATAATACATATTTTTACGAAAAATGGAGACTTAAATAAGCATATATTTAATTGCTTTCACTGGGATGGAACATCTTAGTTTTTCGAGAGGATTACATTTTCGTATCCCTCCCAACAAAGTGAGTAAGGAGCATATTTTCGCTGAGTTTGAGCTCATTTCTCAGTTACATTTTCATAACACGACCTCTACGGAAAAAATCCCTGTATAAAACAAAATTGTTTGAATTATCTTATGAATACTCGTCGCTTTCTGCTGATCGGGATTTTCTCGCATGGCCAAGATATGTATATGAATAAACCGGGCAAACATTCTGGAATGGTTATCTTTAATAGACAGGACTATTTTGATAAAATGGATGTCATTTTAAATGATTCCTCTAAATGTATTATAATTTTTCATATAAATTCATGTGACAGTAGACTTAAAATCGAGGCGAGATTGCAGAGACGTTTACTCTCTGTTTACAAAAGTAAACTTCTTTCCAAAATGGTGTAGGACTATTTTAGTCCGTTAGGATCCCAACGTTCTCGCGTGTATGGTTTGCCTAAGGTTCATAAGAAAAGTATCTCCCTTAGACCCATTCTGTGTATGGTAGGATCTGTTCAACATGGTTTAGTCAGATGGTTGGTTGAATCGCTTCATTCAGGCGCTTATCTGTTTTCTCCTTGTGTTTACGAATTATTTCGATTTTCCAGCGTTATCCGAAATTCCTATTTGTGTTCTGAGGAAAAAACTCACGGTGTCCTTCGACATTGTCCGTCTGTAAACTAATGTTCCCTTCCAGAACACTTTACAGATTTGTACAGATGTTCATTATAGAGATCACCTGGTTCCCCTGATAATTCCCGAAAATTTCCTTTTAGAATTTATACAGTTAGCAACAGAGGGGTAGAATTTAGTTTTACTAACAGTATCATGCATGTCCAAGTCAACAGGGTTTCGATGGGCAGGCGCTTGAGTACCGTGTTAGCTAATATTTTTGTTGGTTTTCATGAAAACCTTGTGTTTCAAACAAACCGCAAATCTCATGTATACATACGTACGTTATGTAGACGATCCTTTTTCCGTTTTTGATTTTATGGAAGATATTTTTTACGTCCAATACAATTCCATTCATTCACTATGACGATGGAGAGTGGTTGTAAGTTGTCTTTTGCGGATGTACTGGTTGAACGGAAGAATGATCGTTTCTTACCAGTGTGTACGGAAAGCCTACTTTCACAGGTCCGTACACCAATTAGAATTCATTCGTCCCCAAGACCCGTAAGATAAACCTGATCTGTACCTTAGTCCGCCGTGCGTTGATGATATGTTTTACTTGCAGATATGACCAAGAAATGGGGAACATTTATGATGCTTTCAATGACAATGGGTATCCTGAGAATATCGTCAAATGCATAATTAAACGCTTCAAAGTTCCGTTGGTGTATATAGGCATTAATATCACCCGGTCAGTACTCCTTCCACTTCTCTTGAACAGGAGTAGAGGCACATCCGTTTTTTCCTGTTTAGGAAGGGGTTCCGGGATCCTTTCCTTTTCTCTGGCCTCTGTAGTGGTTCTTTCGTGATATGTGCGATCTGTGGCAACGTCTCTTCATACTGAGGGTAACGGTAGGCAGTTTTCTGGTTGCTGTTCCCGACTGGTAGTTAGGAACCCGAAATCTTGCGTAGCTTCTTGAGAAGCTGCTCTCATCAAGAGTTGCATAATATCGAGGCCCTTGCAGTGCAAAGTCGCGCATGGAAGGGGGTCCCTGCATGCACCTCCGGTGGGCAACCCTGAGGTCATATTACGTTGCAGTCTGCGCCAGTTCTTTCTGCCCATATCATATACGATGACTAGCTACTACTATTACTTTAGGCTATTTCCTTAGCAACATAACATGATGATAAACAATCAGAAATATAAGCCTAGACCAGAACAGAATTATCCAAACCCTTTAACACTTCCTTCTCCAACATCCGTGGCATTCATACCAAATTCTTCGGTGTGGAATAGTTCCTCTTCGAAAAATCTCCTCTGCGAGACTAGCCTTAACTCGTGAATCTCTACTGATTTTTCGATCCCCGGCTACATTCGTTTCCTTAGAAAGCACTCTTGCTTGGGATTTTATGTCCGCCATCATCTTCCACTTGCTAGGGAGTTCACTCTTGAATATCCAGACCATTCGTTTATGTGCCTCCGTCTATCTCTCCTCAATTCAGTAAGCTATCTCTTCTTTCTCTATCGTTCCCCTTCCTATCAAGACTGTGCTGTAGTAGATAGCATTTCCTAAAATATAGAAAAAGGCCATCTCTCTACATCTGTCTGAGCACACATTCGTGTTCGGTGAATTTAACACCCACCATACCATCTGGTTTAAACACTGTAACTGACCTCGCTGGCATCCAAACCCTTAAATTTTCAATCACTCAATCCCTCACGCAAGTGGTTGATTTCCTACACATTTCTCCAGTAACACTGACAGTAATGCTTCCATGCTAGATCTCTGTTTTACTCCCATCCCTGTCTCTTGTCGGGCTACGCAACTTTGCCCGCTTGGCAACTCTGATCACGCCGTAGTGTCTATTAACAACTCTTTCCATTCCCCTTCCAGCCAAGAACCTCCTACTATCAGAATATCTTTCTGTTATCAACGCGCAAACGAGGACTCGTTCCGTGATGTCCTTCGCGACGTCCCTTGGAATGTTGTTTTTGAAATGTGCGTCTGAGGTCTCCTCCTGGGTAAAAGCTAGCATCGAGACTTTCATCTCATCAAGAAAATATAAAGTTAAATCCCGATCATTTCCTTAGTTCTCAGCTGTTTGCTTAGATACTATAGCCCATAGGAATCTCTTCATCCGTCTGTACCGAAACGACATGTCAGATTGCAACAGACGTCTCTTTGTCTCTGCTCGTAATGTGTGCAAGCGTGTCCTCAATGAAGCAAAGTTACTATTTACTGATAGAATGAAACAACGTATTGCTTCGCGCAAATGTTGTTCTAAAGAGTGTGCTGAATAACAGCAAATCCACAATCTCTTTATTCAATAAATTCGAAGTCCTAACTTCCTCAGCTAGAAAGGATGACTTCTTTGCTCGGACATTCTCATCCTACTCAACACTCGACTCATCTGGAGTACCCACACCAGATTTTCCCTCTAGAAATGAGACTCTATTCATTGAGATGAGCATAATTCCGCCTCTGGTAACTGTCATATTAACGGCTCGACACCTTACTTCTGGCAAAAAGTATACATTTAAATTACGAATAAATATTCTTATAAATATGTATATCCCTAACAATGTTTTTTTTTTTTAAATATTTTAACATTTATTTTAGAACTATCTTAAAGGGACCTCTGGTATGATCAAAACATTTTGTTTACATATTTTTGAACCAAAATACAATTCATAAAAATAAAAACTAATTAAAATTAATCCCTTCCCGTCTACAGACGATCGGCTTCAACGGACTCCCATTAGTCTGTTTATGAGAGATTTGTCTGTATATGCAGACTCAATATAACGCAAAAGGACAGTTGTTTGTATATGTGTGTGTGTATTTTTGACTTACTAATATTTTTCGGCCATTAATGAAAAATAATTTTTTATTCAATCTATAAAAAATAAACTTCATTATTCTTTGGTTCGTAACTAACATAAAAATGTAAATGATTTTCAATTAAGTTTTATTAAAGCAAAAACATATAGCGAGGCTTATTTTTTCGAAAATTAATTTAAATAAAATATAGTTAAAATCGTAAAACAAATAATCAACACGATTAATATTGACCGTAAGTCATGTCTGTCTCTCCTAATTTTTTTTACTAAAGTTTTTCTTTTCTTTTCAAATAAAAAAACTCGAAAATTATACAATCGCTTTTCAAAACTAAATTCTGAAATTGTTTATACTCACTTTCAAAATAGAAATTAAATTCATTTACAGATAAATGTTTGCTAATGTAATTTTTAAACGTAAAACTTTATTTACTTAAAAATCTAAATTCCCCTTCAAAATAAATAGTAATTAATTATTTTACGAAGAAGTAAGGCTCGCTATAGATTTTTCTTGAAAAAACGATGAAATTAAATGTTTAAATATATCTTAATTTAAGTTTATTTACATTTTTATTAATAATAATTGTAAAAAAAGTTAATGAACATTTATCTACGTTTGATTTGTTTGAAAACAACATTAACAGAGTATTTATGCTAGTATTTAAATAAAAAATAAAGTATCTTTTTGAATAAAAATATTGTATGCTCTGCCCCCCTCCAAGGCCTGGTATTGGTATTGTGGTATTTTCCTAAATTTAGTTATTTTGTAACAAACCAATTAAACAATGAAGTTTATTTATAAAGATTGAATAAAAATTGTTTTCTATAAGAAAGGCTGCAAAATA
>OZ038478.1:50672143-50807143 GCA_964036315.1 Acanthosepion esculentum
AATATTTTTATCAATCTCAATTTTCCGAAAAATAGATTAAATACAACAGATCTGACAGGTGAATTAAGCAAAACAGGAAAGGTCTAAACTTTTCGTATAGTCGAAAATATCGTTAAAAATTGAATGATTCTCGTAAGAATAATTAATTTACATAATTATTTTATCGGTGAAGCCTTCTAGACTATTCAGTAGAATATTTGGGATAATTTCGGCAAAGAACATCACGTCGTGCATAGAGTGTTACCATTGTTATTCTTACGGTAACATGATAGGGGATTACAAAGTAACTTAGCATTGACTTGAGACAGAGAATTATTTATTTTCACAAGTCGGGAAATAGAGTACAATTTCAAACCGGTTAGCTATCCCTAGATCTACGGTACAGTCCGTTATAATAAATTTTAAACAGCTTGGCACGACACAGAATTTGCCTGGGCGTAGAAGAAAATCCAAATTGTCACCGAGAACTGCGCGAAAACTGTCGCGAGGTTATTATAAGCCCAAGAGTTGTTTTGAAAGACATCGCCAAAAGTTTGGATACAATGGGTTTCACCGTAAGTACTCGTACAATACATCGCTGTTTAAATAGAAGTGGGTTGTATGAAAATCGACCACGACACACCCCTCTTCACAAACCATGTCACATTGTTCCTCGTTGTAATCTTGCCAAAAACTTCTTGGACAAAGATAATTGCTTTTGAGAACAAGTACTATAGACTGATGAAATAAACTGAGATTTTTGGACATAATGATGTACAGAAGGGTTGGAGCAAGAAAAAGGAATACTTCCTCCCAAAGAACACAGTGGCAACATTAAAACACGGAGGCGGCTCGATGTTGTTTTGGGGAAAACTGGATAATTAATTGAAATAAGAGGAATCATGAAATCTGCGGATTATATCAAAATTTCTGGATGAAAATCTACAACTATCTGCGCGAAATCTTCATCTAACTCGGCGTGTTAGTTTTCAGCAAGATAATGATACCAAACATACATCTAAATCAGTGACTGCGTATCTTCAGATAAAGGAGATTACAGTTCTACCACGGCCTTCAATGAGTCCTGACTTGAATCCTATTGAAAATATATGGCAAAAATTGAAAGTTCGAATATATTCTCGGCCACCAAAAGAACTCTAGGAATAAGAACGTGTAACCATTGAAGAATAGAAGAAAACTCCAGAAAAGACTTGTTCAAATCTCATCAAAAACTTTAGAAAACAAATGCAGCAAGTTATAAAGATAAGAGTACATGTTATTGACTATTAATATTGTGAAAATTGTTCATATTTTCTATTTTTATACTGTGCGAATAATTTATGCTTTTCATATTTTGCATAATTCGCCTGCCAAATTTGTTGTATTTAACCTATTGTCCTAAAAATTGAGCTTTAGTTTCTTTTTTGGGGTTATTAACATATAAAAAATCCTGGCATCATGCGGACTTTATATTCTGAGTTATGGATAAAAAATATTCAAAATTGATGGGTGTACGAATCATTTCGTCGTTCACTATATATATATATATATATATATATATAGTGAGAGAGAGACATAGATAAAATAATTTGACGTTAGTAAACTGAATAAATGTGATAGATCAATAAAGCTACCTTTACCTCGTTAGAGAGGGCAGCTGAAAAATGTATTCATTGATTAACAGATAAATAGAAGCTATTTGCATATATAACTAGATATTCTAACAGACTGATATCGATATATAGATTTATCCAGAAAAAAACATCAGGACAGACTGATATGAAGATAGAAAGAAACACATAGGTTCATAGATGTAAACGCAAAAAGACAAAGAAGGATAAACAGAAAAAGTTATAATGTAATGCATGCTAGCAATACAGGATGGAAAGAGATGTCCTAAAGAAAGAGAGATGGCTGGAAAGGCAGGAGAATACATACGCTGCTTTTGGGATGGAGCGAGAACAAAAAGGAGACTGATAATATTTATTTCCTATGAAATGATGCAGAAAGCTATGAAAAATAGCAATTTATAAATTACTGGCATCAATATACCGTGGTGAACATAAAGTTTGACAATGTGTACTGGTGGTTTCAACATCGTTGATATTTAACCTATAATTAGTTCTTGATTGGCTTATCTGTTTACATTAAGAATAATATCATGAGCTTATTTCCTATTTATCGACGACACAGATCAAAAAGTAAAGACAAGAGCAAACAAGTATTATTCATAATGTCTCTTTGAATTTCAACAATCATTATTTACACTATTTACATTCAGACTATTTCCTTCATATTTATTCTTATCACAATTTGTCGGTCGTATGAAAGATTAATGAAAGATTATACCTAACATCAGAAGGAGACAGTTGGAATATTTAGGCCACATAACGAGAAAAGAAGGTTCAGAAAATGTGACACTCATAGGACATATTGAAGTTATTGATGGACAACGCATAATCTAACTAATGAGCTCGTGTAAATGGATGGCAGAACAGGGTTAAGGAATGGTAGCAAAGAGATAAAATTTACTCAGAGCTTCAAACTACAGAAAATTGGGAAGAACCATAATAACCAACGTTCTGAAGTGACATGGAACATAGAAGAATAAGAAGATCCTATTTGGAAATGGCTGGAAGTTGTACACTGAATACATGGAAGTTTTTACAAGCAAGCAAGGAGTTACATTTGTACATTCACAAGTCCAAGAATACACACAAACGCTCCCACACGTGCTCAGAAACAATTGCCGTTTTCTGTTCTTTTATTGTCCTTTCTATTCACGAACTCTTCAATAATCTCTTCCATTTTAGTGGCATTATCAGCTTGTTGGGAATGAAGTCATCACAAAAATGCATGAAGATATCGAGAGGAAAAAAAAGAGAGAGAGAGAGAGAGTATAATTTCGTGATTTAGGCGACGGAATAAAACCCGTTGCATTGAAATAAAATTTAATTTAAAGGTAAAAAAGAAACTTAAGCATTCTTCGACTAACCATTATTAACAATACATTTGTTTATCTTATGAATTGTTGAAGTGAAGTAGTATTCTAGAGAAAAACAATTTCAGCATATAAAGCCAATATCTGCCTTCATATTGCGATAGTTAACAACCCTTAGAGTATGTTAAGTTTCATCTATTCCGATATTACAGCATTCGTAGCAGGCTTTATTGCGCCATCATTCATTCCTACTCCTCCCTTTCCCTATTACTTTCGCTTCTATTTATTTATTAAAAAAATCTCTCAAATTTCTCTTACTCTAATCTCTCATATTTTATTGCACTTCCTTTATTTTCAGATTCTCTATTTCCTTCGTCTATTTTTCTCTCCTGTTCTCGCTTCTCAATTTTCTTCTCTTCGAACACCTCCCTTTATCTGATTTCTTCACCAGCCTTCTCCTCTTGCCGCTGTCTTTTCTCAATCTCTCTTCCGACCCGTCTCCTGCTATATCTTCATATCTTTCTCGATATCTTCCTGTTGCTTATCAGATCGCTCTAATACACTCTTTGTTTCTCACAACCGCTAATTTACACGCACATGTCAACCCAGTTGACATGTTAGTGTCACTGGAATTATTGTTACCATCAGTTGGGTCGATAAGCTACATGAGGAAATAAATATATTTCAATCGTCTTTCATGGCTTCCTTTCTTACATTATAGTGTTGAATTCCTGTATAGCACTATCCGTTAATTATCAAATGCACCTGTCTTCGACAACATTGTATTCATATTCGATAGAAACGAGAAGGTTGTGGGAGAATACGTAATCTATGGTGGAAATAAGCCCCGATTATGCGCTTTATCATACTGAGGATTTAAAATATTTGCCTCCTTGTTAGCCTGGCTGATCTGTCAGGTATTAAATTTGTCATCAACCAGAGGTGACGTACACTGTTTTATGTTAAAATTATGGGTCATATTGGGATGCGTGGTTTGTTTGCTGGTTTATATATATATATATATAAGTCGGTGGTGATTGGTCAGCAGTGGCATTTATTAGAGGAGTCCATTTGTTGCGTGCTTCACGTTTTTCTGTTTTGTTTCAGGATCACCTGTCGGAATAGTACTGTTTCTGTAGGGTCTCTTGGGAGAGCAAGTATGATGTTGGAAGACCCGAAACTTGCCATGACCCCAAGTCAAAACATCACTGACGAGGCGATCCTGAGCACTCATGGGAGTGTTTTCATAACAAATATATATATATATATATATATATATATATATATATATATATATATATATATATATATATATATATATATATATATATTAGTGTACCCGTACCACCAAAATTGACGGCAAGAAGGGATGTATTATAAGTAATATGTATTATGTTGAAAGTAATTTTCGTTTAATCCAAGTACAATTTAAAATAGTTCGTTGTTAACGATAATGATTGATCAGTGTACAATTTATAAACGCATTAGAAAAGATATCCTTACTTTATCCTTGTTGTGTAAGTACGTTCGTGAGAGCTCATGCACGGACACACGCACGCATAGCTTTTGTACGCATGCTTTTGTGACACACCTTGTGTGTTTTTGGGAGTCAAATTTGCTGAGAAATTAGAACATCATTACTAGTGATAGTCGATCACACAATCCAAGTCACCTTGAAGAAAATTAAATTATGGGAGGTTTAATTCAAGCTGAAATAAAATATAAACCATGGCCAAGTTTTATCTGACATATATTTATCTCACCTCTCTACTCCTCTCTATTTTCCCGCTATCTTTCTTTCTTTCTTTCATTCTTTTTTTCTTTGCAGTTGTGTATCTGTTTCTTTTCGTGGCTAATTTTCATCACTCTTTTCGGTTTTATCGTAGTTCGCAGAGAAAGGGAAAAGAAGGGTGTAACTTTGTAGTGTGTCAGCACCGTAGCTTTTCGTGTGTGGACCTGAATGTTATCATGACTGCTGTGCATCTCATGTCAAAATTTTGCACAGTGCCACTCAATTGTTACACCCCCTCCCCGAAAAACTTAGAGGTTTATCTCTTGTGTCTTGTTTATGATTGGATGATTGGAAGTCTACTTCCCCACTATATTTCTAACATCTCCGACTGAACTTTGAAAATTTATTCACTATTTACGTTATAACCTCTACAAGACGAGTGTTAGCTGTTATCTTTCCTGCATAGCCCCAAGAAATCCACTTCTTGGCCTTTCTTACGCTAACCCAACACTACCCAGTAACCCTCTACCTAGAGTGGCTATTGGATCCTGAATTGGTTAAACATTAGTAATATATGCACACACACACACACACACACATATATATATATATATATATATATATATATATATATATATATATATATATATATACGTTGTTGCCTTTATAGCACCGATCATCGCAAAGATAATAAGAGCACAATGCGATCTACGAGCTAGTAGAGAAAAAACAAGACCTACAGGCCTCTCTCATTCAAACACACGCACACACATACACGCACGTTTATATATATATATATATATATATATATATATATATATATATATATATATGTATATATATGGTGTGATGAGTAAATTTTTACCACTTTAAATTTTTAATTTCGCGCATGGGCGTTGTTTGTTTTTGATTTTATCGACTTCACAGCGTCGTGTCAGTTGGGCACCATTCGTGAGAAAAAGGAGAACTGAACGCTGTTGACTCCACCAGAGATTTGGAACGGCATTCTGTACTGTTTGGCTTTTTCACCGGAAGCTCCAATACGAAGAGGGTATCTATCTGAGGACAATACTGAGGATTCGGAAATAGTTTAGTCTAATGGTTATTGCGAAGGTGTTTGGAGTGATCACTAGTTATGGTGACGTTATGCATCCAGTCATATTCTCACAGTACCTCAGACTCAACATGGAGACTTACATCAAGTGCCTTGATGAGGTAATGTTGCTTTGAGTCAAGAGGGTGGCTGCTGGAAGGGTCTTCTTTGTCCTGCATCGTCCAGTTCACACTCATTCCTCGTCAGTTGAACAGGATTAGATGTTTATCCATTCTTTTCTCTTTAGGATTGGATTTCCGGATCCTTCAAATGTGTTCTCATTCTTTTTCACGCCCAATAAACCTTTGAGTCTTTTGGGGTGAAATAATTAAAAAACAGACAAGAATCGAACCATTCTCCGCGCCATTCGAATAGAGCACGAATAAATATATAGATGCTTTAATTAATTTTCTAGGCAGAAGTTATCTTTTTATTTCGAAGTAAGAAATGTTATATACTCGCAATGTAATCTTTATCGCTGCGTAAAATGAGTCGGCGAAAGGATTTTTAGCTGTGCCTTAATCTGTTGCGTTTTCTTTTCACTATTTTCCTTAAGGAATGCATGAATTTAATCTTTATTTCACCAAGTTTGGGGTAAATATACAGACTTCGGTAACAGCTAGCGATGTAGATACCGTTTGTACAGCTCATTGCGGTTGTAGAACTTGCCACTCTCAAAAAGAAATTCCAAAACTTGACTAAAAAGTCTTTAAAATAGTAATATTTCCTTATATTGCTAGGCCGTTTATGTTGTTTGGCATACAGACAAAATAAAACATTAAACAGAAACTCAAATCAATAAGAACAAAAGGAGGGAAATATATTTAAAAGAAAATAGAAAAAGTAATTAAAGTACTATGAAGAAAATCACATAATAACTTACTAATAGTGTAAACTCCAAATTAAATGTCTAGTGTATCCATTGGCTCTAAAGTGAAATAAGATATAAAGTGAAATGAGAGGAAAATTCCCTTAAATGCTGCCATTCCAAAGCATGTTGCCTGGAGAATCCTCTTGCTTCAACTCTAGCTCGGTCCATCTAGGAAAAGGTAATACGGAAAACTTTCACTCAATTTCCTAAGATTCATATTAATTCACACACAGTGAAGAAGAATATCTGTATAAAGGCTACATCATGAAGGGACATGGATATATATATACATATATATATATATATATATATATATATATATATATATATATATATATATGTGTGTGTGTGTGTAAATCTGAAAGTTGATTATAAGTCAATAATGTGAAATTAAAAACAATTTTAAAATATTTTACTGTTTCAGTGAATTTTATTTCACATAAACTATTTTTATTCTGAGAAAGGATTACCAGTGAATCATGAAAGTAAAAATATTTTCCAAATTTCGATAATGCATTCACACACACGCACACACACTGCAGAGACACACACACACACAATGTGTGAATGTATTATCGAAATTTGGAAAATAATTTTATATTGTATAATATATAACACACACACAAGCAAGCACATATATTATACACGCACACACACACACACACGCATATATATATATATATATATATATATATATATATATATATATATATATATATATATAATCGCAAACACTATCATATGCCTCAAAATTTATCATATTTGTATTGATAGGGAAAGCATCCTCAGTATCGAAGATACAGTTTTTGTAGGTATAGAAAGTGTGGAGATAGGAATCATCACATCATGGTGACAGTCAGTTTCACGTTTCAATTTATGGAACTACTTGTTCAGAAGCTGAAAAGTTATTAAACTTGGGTCTGATCTTAAATTTTTACTGTATAATGTTCGCTAATGAAGTGTGTACCTGTAATTTATATACATTTGAATTTGCTCAGGTTTAGGGGCACATAATCTTGAAAGTCTGGTTCTCAACCGCTCACCGAAGTTAAACAGCGCCGATCCTGGTCATTATCTAGATGGGTGATCGCTTGGGAATACCAGGTTATTTAAGATAGTATGAGATGTGGCGTGGTGGAATGGATCGGAATGAGAAATCGGAGAGCTAAGTTCGAATTCCAGTCGGGGTCGTTACAATTCGCAAATAACCTTAGGCAATCATGAATCGAAAAAAAGACATGATCGCTCAAGCGTGAAACACTCGCGCCTGTCAACGCAATGGGCCAGCGGTAATGGTCTATTCTTCCCCTTGAATCTGGGGAAAGGCTTACATCCAATAAAGGACGTTCAAGGAGAAAAGTTTAGTAGGTCTTTATTAAGTTGCAAATCCTTATCACTCATTTGTTATACATAGCTGTGGTTCAGTTATATTGTTCTTTTTTCATATTTCTTTTCTAAGCTGCACAATTGTCAATATTCTCGTATTATTTCGAACTATTATTCTCATTTTGGTTGCTATAGATGTTATCGACAAACCGTTTCCACAAAGTTCACTCATGTCAGCATCAGGTGTCCATTGATTGACTCATATGGGATATCAGTTGTTTATTGTGATGTCACTACCTGACCGAAGATTTGATTGATTACTATGTGTTTTACGATTTATCAACCTTTTTCGGACTTTTTAAATCCAGGAAATATTATTTAGATTATAAGATGTTTTCGGGGATAATGGTATCTCCAGACTATTTAACCGATTGCTGCAGAAGAGCAAGGGTGTTCGTGCGTAACTAAATATAACGAACCCGGTTGGAATTGGAAAACGTTTCCCCGATTTTCAATTCCGAGCAATGATAACCATTTACACACTTTCACATACCAGATCCAAGAATTGAACTCATGACCTTTAAAAGACAGCAACACATGTATAACTAACTACTATATCCACCATATCAAAGATCAATTAAAAAACTGAATGCTTTCAATAAGGCTAGTATTTTACCGTAAACAAACGCCTGATAAATTATTTCTAATTTCTAAGATATCTATATCAGGCGGTCATTATACGTCAACTTCTCCTTTCTATTTCATATTTCACATTTCCTAACGCCTTTCACTTAAAATACATCATATATCCGAAAATGAATCCTTCAAGACATATTTATTATGTATATTGCTGATACACAACTGCATCCTGTTAAGTAAATTAATAAAAGTCTGCATGCGATTATGTATGTAAATTATGCAGAAAAAAGATCATATGTGTTGAGCTTCGAGGCTATTGGGAGCAAAAATTATTTAATTTTGGATCAAAGTAACTTTTTTTATTTAAAAGAGATAACTTGAACATCAAGAATTATTTTTCTGTTTAGAACTTTAACGCATTACATTGTGTTAAATTACTAAAGCGAAAAGCCTTCTTTACACGAAAAATATATATACATATACAAACACACACACACACACACACACACACACATATATATATATATATATATATATACATATATATATGTATGTATATATAAATAAAAAGGAAAGAACAGTAAGATATAAAATCCGGTGTTCTTATAGATATTTTTATTTTTACACAATAGTGCTCTATGTAAATTTAAATTTACAGAGCATTAATATTATAAATTAATAGATTTAAAATATGGTTTTACCGCTACACAGTGATGACCATGTTTCAGAAATGGAAGCTAAAGCCCCTGAATTTAATTTTGTTATTAAACCAAAGACATTAGTTCCATTTCCTCATCAAGCGAATTTTGGAGTAACTTACTTTTTAAAATTTACGGTTGTTAACGGCACAGGAAAGATTCATAGTTTGAGGGTTTCCAAGGTTACCGATAAATCCATTCATCTAGACAAGGGGTGGTAGAGGGTTCAATTTTTAATTTTCGTTGTCTCAGTTAATAGTTACATTTGAAAGCGGGGTTATGTTTAGGGATGGGTAGGGATGTATCTTTTAACAAATTCTGACATCCGCTAAATTCATGTCATCTGGGTTTATTTCTAACGGCAAAAATTCTTATGGTATTATTTCTATTTGTATATTTAAAGATTTTGAGGGACTGTTTAGGTTAGAATATGTTTTATCCACCTTTCTAAAAAGTTATTTTTAATATTTGATATACTATACTTCTAGTTAAAAACCAAGTAAATGTATTAGGATTACTTACAGTATTTAAAATTATTTATTCTTATCGAGTATAAGTAAATATTATTTTATTTTATTTTATTTTATGTAAACTTTATGACAATGACGGCAAAGGTGGTTAAATTATTTCACTAATTCAATAAACTTAGTATTATAAATGTATATATGTATGTATAAAGGACATTTAATGTTCAATATTATATTCTAACTTATTAATTTCACATGACTTTCGGTGTTCACTTGGATTCTTTCCAGTGTTTGAATTGCTTTGAGAGAGGTGTTATGGTTAGAGTACGTTTTATTTAATTACAATTTTAAAAGATATTTAGGTTAGAATCTGTTTTATTTAATTTCAATTTTAAAACATTTTTAAAATTCTACTTTCAAATTTAACTTTTTAATTTTAATCGGCTATATTTCTTTATAAACCAAGTAAATGTAATATAATTATCTACATTATTTAAAATTATTTATACCCATCAAATATGAGTATGTATAATAATCAGGTAATTTTTTTTTTTTTTTTTTTTTTTTTTATAGATTATTTAAAGATTATTTAAAGAAAACTTTTGGCAATGACGACAAAAAATAGCTATTTCATTTCTCTGATTCAGTAAATTTTTATTTTTTATAAACTTAGTAATATATAGTTTCTCATGTATGCATAAAGGACATGGGTCATTTAATGACCTACATATTCTAGCTCTTCTTATTAACTTCCATTTCACTGTAGGTGTTTTATTGGATTCTTTTAGGTGCCAAAAGTACTTCGAAAGAGATGTCTGACTTTTATACTTATTTATCCTAAACGAGGATTGATGTTGGTAGAACCTCTTTTTGAACTCATGGCTAGTGCAACCTATATAAATTTTTATGTTTTCAGGATTTTCAACAGAAGATATATTACATTGGTATACTACTGATTCTATGCAACATTTATTTTGTAAAGGACAGTTTTGAGGGTTTCTACAATTACATAATTTTTGTTCACCCTCATTAGTTGTTGTTTGTATTTTTCCCTTGTCTACAATTTTTTGGTTCTGGTATAAGTGTTTATTTAAGATATTAGTATTATGTTTCTTAATTATCTTTTCTAGGTTATCAGTACAGCTATAACT
Organism: Acanthosepion esculentum; assembly: GCA_964036315.1. Lineage (NCBI taxonomy): Eukaryota > Metazoa > Mollusca > Cephalopoda > Sepiida > Sepiidae > Acanthosepion > Acanthosepion esculentum. Next base: position 50,683,041 of record OZ038478.1, read on the forward strand.
TAATTTTAGTGTATTTCTATTGAAAATGGTACTAAGTTTACTTCCACCGGGAAAATGCTTGAGTATTAATTCAAGGAATTTTTGTCCCAATTTGTTTTTTACCATTTGGTTGTATGGGGGTGTATACCAAATTATTTTCCTGCTTCTGTTTTTCCTATGTTTACCGTTTTCATTTTTAATATAAGTTAGTTTTAGGTTTTTGTAGCCACTATCTTTTAGAGCTTTATTATAGAAATTAATATGTTCGTCGAAAATCTTGTCATTTGCTGAATTTGTACTAATTCTTTTTCGGATAGATAAAGGTATATGTTTAATTATAGATGAGGGGTGATTTGATTTAGGGTGTATATATACAGGATTCGTATTGAGTTTTTTATAAGGTGTGTATGTATTGTTCTTTAAATCTAATGTTATATCAAGGAAGTTAACTTTTTTAATTTTAGTGCTAACGGTAATTTTTAAACCCATGCTTTTAAATTCTTTATATAATGCCTTTCTAATTTTGTCTATTCTGAAGTTAGTAGAATTCCTAATAACCATGAGACCATCGTCCCTGTATAGACCAATGTCAGTTGAATCAATATCACGATGCGCTGTTAGGTTGTATAAAATAAAAAGACCAATGAGATCAGTCTTATACCAGAACCAAAAAATTGTAGACAAGGGAAAAATACAAACAACAACTAATGAGGGTGAACAAAAATTATGTAATTGTAGAAACCCTCAAAACTGTCCTTTACAAAATAAATGTTGCATAGAATCAGTAGTATACCAATGTAATATATCTTCTGTTGAAAATCCTGAAAACATAAAAATTTATATAGGTTGCACTAGCCATGAGTTCAAAAAGAGGTTCTACCAACATCAATCCTCGTTTAGGATAAATAAGTATAAAAGTCAGACATCTCTTTCGAAGTACTTTTGGCACCTAAAAGAATCCAATAAAACACCTACAGTGAAATGGAAGTTAATAAGAAGAGCTAGAATATGTAGGTCATTAAATGACCCATGTCCTTTATGCATACATGAGAAACTATATATTACTAAGTTTATAAAAAATAAAAATTTACTGAATCAGAGAAATGAAATAGCTATTTTTTGTCGTCATTGCCAAAAGTTTTCTTTAAATAATCTTTAAATAATCTATAAAAAAAAAAAAAAAAAAAAAAAAAAATTACCTGATTATTATACATACTCATATTTGATGGGTATAAATAATTTTAAATAATGTAGATAATTATATTACATTTACTTGGTTTATAAAGAAATATAGCCGATTAAAATTAAAAAGTTAAATTTGAAAGTAGAATTTTAAAAATGTTTTAAAATTGAAATTAAATAAAACAGATTCTAACCTAAATATCTTTTAAAATTGTAATTAAATAAAACGTACTCTAACCATAACACCTCTCTCAAAGCAATTCAAACACTGGAAAGAATCCAAGTGAACACCGAAAGTCATGTGAAATTAATAAGTTAGAATATAATATTGAACATTAAATGTCCTTTATACATACATATATACATTTATAATACTAAGTTTATTGAATTAGTGAAATAATTTAACCACCTTTGCCGTCATTGTCATAAAGTTTACATAAAATAAAATAAAATAAAATAATATTTACTTATACTCGATAAGAATAAATAATTTTAAATACTGTAAGTAATCCTAATACATTTACTTGGTTTTTAACTAGAAGTATAGTATATCAAATATTAAAAATAACTTTTTAGAAAGGTGGATAAAACATATTCTAACCTAAACAGTCCCTCAAAATCTTTAAATATACAAATAGAAATAATACCATAAGAATTTTTGCCGTTAGAAATAAACCCAGATGACATGAATTTAGCGGATGTCAGAATTTGTTAAAAGATACATCCCTACCCATCCCTAAACATAACCCCGCTTTCAAATGTAACTATTAACTGAGACAACGAAAATTAAAAATTGAACCCTCTACCACCCCTTGTCTAGATGAATGGATTTATCGGTAACCTTGGAAACCCTCAAACTATGAATCTTTCCTGTGCCGTTAACAACCGTAAATTTTAAAAAGTAAGTTACTCCAAAATTCGCTTGATGAGGAAATGGAACTAATGTCTTTGGTTTAATAACAAAATTAAATTCAGGGGCTTTAGCTTCCATTTCTGAAACATGGTCATCACTGTGTAGCGGTAAAACCATATTTTAAATCATATATATATGTATATATGTGTGTTTGTGTGTGTGTGTGTGTGTGTGTGTGTGAAATGTCTATACATATTGTTATGATCCAGGTTTCTTGTACCACGGTGATCGTCCATTAGTATTATGGGTAAGTTCCCGTAACACCCCCCCCTTCCAAAGATTTTGCGTAGCAGGGGTTTTTAATATCTTTTTTTCTTTTGCGGTTTTCCAGGTCGACACTTGTTATGTGTGACGGATAGCAAAAATGTAAGTCCTCCGCGTATAGAGTTCGTATTTCCTTGGGGGTTTCCTCGTCGCCACTGTTATGGTCCAGGTTCCTTGTACCACGGCGATGGTCCATTACTATTATGGGTAAGTTCCCATAACATATATCAATATTTATATGTGTATATGTATATATGCAATTTTATATATATATCTATATCTATCTCTCTCTCTCTCTCTCTCTCTCTCTATATATATATATATATATATGCGCGGTACTTAATGAAAAGCGCTCGATGTCAGTGATTGTGCTAACATATTCAGTTGGAGTGATGTGGGTTTGTGATCATGGGTGTGACGCTATTTGCGATCGTCAGACAAACTGATAAATTTTTAAATTTTGTATTTGTATATGGTTTCTTATATCGGTGTATTTATGGTAGTGGGAGGAAAAATTGTCGTTGGAACGCCACTCATACACGCATGTTCAGAAATTGCAGCTCACACAAACATAAACATATATGAACAGTGTGGGACTCGGCGTATATGCGCATCTGTGTGTTGTTGCGTGCATACCTACGCAATTGGTCACTGTATTCTATGTTGGATTGTATAACGAATTTCTTTCGCAAGTCGACGCGTCAATGCACAGACTGTTCCTCTATTTTGTTCGCGGAATAATGTTTTATCGCACACACACATATATATGCATGCGCATTGACACATCTTCTATTCCTCTGTTTTTTTTTATCTTAAGATGGGGTCTGTGTAAAACTATGGTAGGTGAAATTGTTATTATTTTTAATTTTTTAATGCTGTTTTGTTATTATTTTAAAGCCGGATATTTGCTTGTTTTTGGCGATAGTGCTTATGTAAATGGTAGAAACTCCAATTTATAATACTTATTGGTATTTGTTCAGTGGTTTAATTTTGCTAGACGGAGGAAGGAAGTATAATTGTGGACTGATGCGGTAATGGTAATTGTGGTGCGCTAGTAATTGTTGACTAATTCAGCAATGGTAATTGTGATGCGGCGGTAGTATTGGCGATTGTAGCATCAAAAAGTTATTGTAAAGTGGCAGAAGTGGTTGTAGCAATGTTGGTGGAATGTTAATAACAATAATTATAATTATTATGATGGTAGTTCAATTTTCGTGTTCATAGGGTCAGTGGTGGTTTATGTAGGAGGATTGGTTGGATTTTTTTTATCCGTTTGGTATGAATTGTGATAATAGCTATTTGTTTTCATGTCTGCATTTACACCGATATACGCAACCATATACAAATCCAAAATTTACAAATTAATCAGTTTGTCTGGCCATCGCAAACGTTATTTTTCGTGGATATCCGTATTTGAATAGACGCTCTGTTTTAAACAGTATTTATTTCGGCTATCGACCGACACACTGGAGAAAACTTAATAAAGAAAATATACCATCCGTCACGTTTCGACTTCCGTCCTCTTTTGCAGTAAACAAAGCACCTTTTATTTTATAAGATTTATGTAGTGTGCATGCCAGTCGAAGAAATGAATACTGTTTGAAATAAAATCAGGTTATCCACAAAAAATAAGTCGGAATAAAAAATAAAATACAGTAATTATGTGTGGGTATATATATATATATATATATATATATATATATATATATATATATATATATATATAAAGAACTAATATATATATATATATATATATATATATATGTTCGTGTGTGTGTGAGTCATGAAGACTCCTCCATTGAAAATAGGTTCACAGCATCCTCAAGAAGAGCAAGTAGGTTTTACGAGGTGGAGTTTTTAGTTTACACTTATCATTCAAGACTATTTACTAATTAATACGACAGAACTTAGTCTGTACTTCTATCAAATATATAGTCCGAAATTTGGACAAATCTGTAAATTAATCTTGAACAGGGAAATAAGTTAGTCATTTTTTATATAAATTAAATATAATGGCCGGCTACTCTTTTTTGCCGAGCGCACCCGTCTGTTACGGTGTTTAGACACACCTTATCGCAGATGCCGACTCACCAACACTTCAACAGACAAACATTTTTGCAAGACTAACCCACGAAAATAGGCTCTCTACTCTCTAGTAATAAAGTAAAAAATTGCAAACATAAAATTAATCTAGAATACATCGACAATAATAAGACTGACAACAAAACGCATGAACACAGAAAACGCGACAAAATTTGGTCTAAGCCAGAATTTAACACTAATGTCAAACCAACATAGGTTATATTTTCCTTAATTTAACCCACAAGAATTTCAGCAATATTCCATTGTTCAAAACAATATTAAAATTAGCTACAGCTGTACAAAACCCTCGATCAGTATATAGCACAGCATACTAATTTAATGTTAAACAAATATTTAAACAACTTCAATAGTATTATAAGTATCGACAAAAATTCTAATTGTCTAAATATTAGTATCTGTCCACTAAATTCTAAATTCATGAATAAAGGCGTTGTAATAGCGAGATTAAATTTTGTTTAACTGCTAACCTGTGGAAAACCCGTATTACCGTATTGCCAATAAGCAATATTCAAATACCACGGCACTCTCTAAATTTTTCTGGGAAATTAAGACAGAAATACTCCATACCAGTAGTAAATCGGCATCTCATCGCTAAAACCAAACCTTATTTTTACCCCAACAACGATAAATGTTCTCCGTGTCTCTTAGAAAAACGAACTATTCTCAAATATACCGATAATCGTAATCTGCTGCACAAGCGATGTGAGCTTATTGCCACATGCATTCAGAAAAGGAACTCTCTTCTCAAACATTTCGATGATTAATCGAAAGTAATTAAGCAGTTAATTTAGAGCAATTAACCTAATATCTGCTGTAATACCCCCACTGACCTTCTTCTTATATTTTTCCTATTCAGTGATCTCCCTTGCACTATCCTAGCGTTTAACGGTTATTATCACCCGGAGTTCCCTTTTTTATTTTTTTAATCCGTTTTATTATTATTTTTTATTATTGTTTATTTTTTCTTTTCTTTACCCTATATACTTTTTTGTCTACCCACGTTTTTTATTTGGTAGCTCTCAACTGTTTTTAGCTCGTATTACAATAAACTTAGCCGTTGACTCAAAATAATTTAACGGATCCTTATCCCTAATAAACTTATTATTAATACCTTACGTTATTCTTCGATATCTACCTACCAACACTCTATATTTGGAATTTATACCCAAATGCTATATTGCATTTATAATAATCTTCAATTTTGAATGCACATACGATGTAGCGCTGATCCCATGAGAACAGTAATTAAAAAGAAAAGAACCGCATAACTGTTTGTACCTGATGAATGAATGAAACTCCGATCGGTACTGTAAACGAAGTTATACATATCATTATTAATATATAATTTATAGCTCTGTTTAACTACAATGAGCACTGTTTTGTTTACACCATTAATGAAATTTATTCACCTGTATGTATACGTAATCGCTCGCATATATGCTTGATCATGTATCTTTATTTAGATCATTTCTACATCTATCTATCTATCTATCTATCTATCTATCTATCTATCTATCTATCTATCTATGAACTTTACGTAATTCACTATACATTCTTCCAGGTCCCTCCCTATTACAAAATAATTGGGTAATCCTGTCGACTGGAATAGAATAAATATGTTTTATATTAATCTTTTAGGCAAGCAACAACAGAGAAACGATGCTACCACAACGATCTCAGCATTGAAGAGAGTAATAAATACAACTTTACTTAAATGTCAACCGTAACGTGATGACCAATGTGGTGGTAATTTTGACTTCGCCCCAAGATCTTTCATTTCAGTCTTTCAGGGGCATCGCCTTTATAATCCTCGGTTATCATTTGAAATGACAAAAATGCGTTTCCAATATCCCAAAGGAAAATATTTCAGGATCCAACATATTACAATTTCTAAATGAATATAAGTAAACGTGAGCTTGTGGTAAAGAATGCGCTTGAAAAGTAATAAAAGGCATACTATTCGAGAAAGCTATTTTATCATGCCAAATATTTCTTTGCAGCAATACACTCCAGGTTTTCAATAAAATATATATCATTCACTTCTCGTATAAAATGAGATATAAATATTCTAAAATGTAGAGTATGCATTTTTGCTATTTAACAGGGCTTTCCGATGAGAAAACTGATGAATATACGTGTATGACCTCCAGAAATACTTACGGATATACATATATATATATATATATATATATATATATATATATATATATATAAATTTCGATCAAAGCTGTTATGAATCAGACTAGCACGCATTCAATACGTAACGCGTGATATTTATCGAAATTCTTGAGATGAGGAATTATTAGACACGCCCATTCTGGTTTCTGTGATTACGTTTCAGCTTTTTTACACTCCGGTCATAATTTGTTGTCCCTTTTTTGTACTTAGTAACTTCGAAATTTTAAATCGAAGTCTTCATTCGGTTAGAGCTTTATCAAGCTTTAATTGAGAATAGTTAAGCTCTGGCTTTTGCTTTGGATATTCCGAAGACATTCGTCAGGGTTTGCCATGCTGGTCTTCTTCACAGGTTGAATAGTTATATTTCTAGACGAATTTTTGGTTTGACTCAAGCTTTCTATGTTAAATCACTAAATGAAGGTTGCCTTAGAAGGCCACATGCTTCTAGTTCTTAAAGCACTGATGCAGGTATCCCCTAGGAATCTATTTTTGAACCTACGTTGTTCATACTTTTCATCAACGTCCTTCACGATGTCATCAATTCTCAATGCGGCATTTATGCTGATGATACAATTATTTATTTATTACCACGTGGTCAAATTGTCAGTCGATCTAAAACAAATTAACTACAATCAGTTGTTAACTGGGACAAGAAATGGCTTGTTAATTTTAACTCCATCAAATGCCTCTCTTTTAATTGTTTTAGAGAACCTTTTTGTTGCCTTTCATCGGAATGGAGAGTTAATCATTTCACCTTGTCGAGCTAACTTTTTCCGCTGATATGAAATGCAAAATCCTATTGAATCAATTACTAGGTCTGCTGCTCGGAAACTTGGTTCAATGTGGCGTGCTAGACATTTTTTCTTACACATGTATAACTCTACCATTCGCCCATGCATTGAATATTTCTATCACATCTGGTATAGTGCTTCTATTATGTATTCAGTTATTCTTGATGAAATGTAAATAAGAATATGCAATATTATTGGTCCGGGCCTGGAATCTGCGCTTCAATCACTTTCCTATCACTGTAACATATTTTCCCTGTGTCGTTTCCATACATATTTTCATGGTAATTATTTTGATGATGTTTCCACTTTGGTACCCGTCTTTACGAATTCAAGGGCAGTACCAGATTGGTGGCTAAAACTCATCATTTTCCAGCTGAAATGGCTAGATATAACTATAAGTTCTATTTTAACTGGTTTTGTCTTTTGCACTTCTCGCTTGTGGCCTCTTGATTTCCAGTCAAATTTTCTTTTCAAAAATATAAATGCAACCTCAATCGTTATGTTTTGTCCTGTTAATTCCCGTTCACTTATTGTTCTTTCTTTTTAATAATTAATATTTTTTCTTTTTCTTATATTATTTTACACTCAGTAACCCCTTGCGTTTTAGTGGCTTTATAACGTTGTTTAAGATGAAATGATAAAGAAAATTCTCAAGTTTAGATGTTTCTCATTCCACTTTTCCTGTTTATTGATTATTTCATATCAGCTAATATTTATCGGCGCTATTCACTATCGTTTCAATTGCCCGCATCTTCCATTTCATGAGAATGTTTTTCGTATCTACTCTACCAGACACAAAGATAGAATCCACAACGTTTTACCCCATCAGCTGACTGGAAATTTATGAGTAAAGTCTGTATACAGAAGGTGGGACTGTATGAATATATTGTCTAAGGTATTGGAACTGCATGTATTCTGACTCACGTAGTGGAATCGTTACTATTTAATATGGTAGACTGAATAAAGGGATCGGTTTGAAATTCCAAGTAGTTTTCTGAATACAAAGCCAAGCACGTGATGAAGGCTGGAGGTTAAAACTGTGAAACGTTCTGAGTAGAACGACCGAAATGTATATGCTGGTCTGAAAAGAAAAACACCTAATCGTGATAGTTACTATTACTAAAGGTCAAATTACGCCAAATATTCAAAACTCTATCATGAAGATTTTTTTTTCGTATAATTCGGCATTCAAATTTCTACTACCATTACATCGGCGTAGAATATTAAGAGATTTCAATTATAAGGTAGGCCACGATGATTATTTCTAACCTTTTTACTTTGAGGAAATAAATATCGAACGCGTTACCATTACTACAAACAAAGTGAATAACCATTATTTTACAATGTTGCTCCGGAAATCTTATTAAAAAAAATGCTTAACTGATGATATCTACTTAGCTTAGCTCAGTTTATACTAAAAAACTTGGCGCCCAGTAACGACTAAATTTACTCATTACTAATGATTATGATTATACTAATTCGCTAAATGGAATCCAACGATGATGCCCTCTAAATATTTCCAGGGTTTAACTTAGTTTGACACAGGACTACAAATGTGGGGTATTTATTGCGGATTGAAATCACAATTCACTAGTATTGGTCCCCCAATTATTATGTTATGTCGATTATTCAGAGTTTTCTAAAGACGAATAATAGTATGCAGTGCTTATGATGCCAGCAGTTATACAAAGCATTGCAAATGATGCGTTAACGAGTAATTAAATAACATTTATATGTAAGTAAATGAAAGGCAAACTATAAATATGTTGGCTGCAACGTTGAGATATGGTATAATATTCCAGATGATAATCAAATAACTGAATCCCTATTTGATGTTCGTTAACGCGTCAGCATGACATATCGGCTGAGATATTTTTCAGCCCTCGTCAAGTTGCACAATCTGTAAGAAACGCACAACCTCTTTTCATATTAAAGTCTTCTTCTTTTATGTCCCGTGTCTCTTCAGAATGTTGGTGATCATGACACTCCAGAACTTCCGCTTCTTTGTATTTTTTAGTAATGTTTTTTTTTAAACTACCACCCCCACGCTCTGTTCTCTCAACCATTCGCTCAAGCTCATTAGTTAGGTTATTCTCTTTTCGTTTCTCTCCTTCTTTCAATATGTCATGTGAATGGAAGATTTGCCAGGCCTCATGAAATTTCAACTTTCTTATCTAATTATAAGTATTTTTTGATTTACCTTTTTCTTTAAATACTTTCGTCCACAATATTCTTCGAATCTATTTTAGAATTATATATCTGTTAACCCAAGTCTCCTTCGTATCAGTGAGGAAATTGCCCCGCATTCACTGCTATATAAAGGTTTTCACATTACATAGTATTTTAGCACTTAGAGGTAGAAAAAATACTAATAAAACTACAGATCCAATAAATATACAGAAATTTAAAATACAAATAAAAATGCATATATTTTGTCATATTTTGTTACGTACGTTACGTAACAAACAGGTAGCCCAACAGTTTCTAGTAGTATAGAATGTTGAATCTCTTTATGGTCTTCCATCACATATAGATTAAATAACGCAGTAGATTAGGTTATCTAGTCTTGGGTGTCAACCAGTGTATAAGGAGGTCTATTCTGAATTAAGGGAAAATGTAAAAGTCAACGAGAAACCATTTCATTGTCATTCACAAGAACGCATGGCAATTCACAGATAATAAGTGGATGGCCATGAGCAATTATGCACTGAAGGGACGTGCCATTTGTAAATGGCAATCAACAAGTAAAAATACTGTCTGTATATATTATACATTACAATGTTATGATCTGTCAACTAAATGTGCTAGGTCAATAAATGGGTCGGATGTGCGAGTAGTGTAATGCATAGTGACTATAGAATGAGAAATAAGAGGGCCGAGTTCGAATTTCACTCGGGTTCGTTAAATTCTAGTACGCACAAAATCCATTTGGAAATATATGAATCTAGCTTTCCTCTCCCAGCTATCGGTTAAATATTGTATCTCGAAAAATAATTATCTCCAAAAATTGTTAATGCAGTATATTCAGTCACAAAAAAAAATTATTCTTAAAATCTAAAATATGGATCGAATTTAAATGACCCACAATTTTTCGCTCATTAATGTTACTCTCATAAATGGCTGCATGAAATAAAAAAAAACTTGATTCGAAATACATTTTACTGAATATATTGACAGCAGACTGATTTTTGTGTAGATCGTTTTCGTTTTAATATTACTTCTGTGACGACGGAAAATACTCACTCATAAAGCGAACAAAGCAAAGTCGTATTTCAACAAAATGTAAATACTTGAAAAGAGAGAGAGAAAAAGAAATAATTGAGAGATACAGTGGAATTTAATTGCCACTTAAAAAACCTGACCCGCAGCTGCTTGTTAATGAGGGAATGCTGAATTAAATGTTAGGATGCTTTGAAGGAAAACCAGTTTTTTTTAGGATGCTTATAAGGTAAGGAAAATATGTCATGTTATGTTAGTTTTGTATCCTCAAAGAACATTTTTATTTCGCCTTTTAATGGTATGGGCAGAAACTTTCAACAGAGGAGAAAAAGAAAGATTTAATTACTGAAAAAATTAGGATGAAATAAAGAAATAAATATCTGTGGAAAAAAAAAAAGAAAAACATTATTTTATTTTATATAACAATTATTTCAATAAAAGATATTAAAATAAAAAAAAAGCAATGAATTATCTTTTCACGAAAGACTATCGCTTGTATTAGTTTTCCAGATGTAAATAAAAGTAATTTTTGTAGAAATTATTTAGATGCGCAGTTGTCATTATTATAAGGGCTGCTATTCGGGATAGCAAATTTCCCGGACCAAAGACGTTCCTGTTATTGTAATTTCCGGCATTTTACTTTTAATATTGCCTTACTCAAGACACTTCCCGAAATTTGAAACCGAACGCTTTTCCAAATGGTCTGAATAATGCAATTGTTATAGAATATCTGATACTCTGGTTGAAAGTCATAAATTCTTTTTCTTAAAATAATTTTTCCGGATAATTTATTTCTCATATCTACTAGCAGTTATCGCACTTTCACGTGAAACATGTTCGACTTTAGCAATTAAGGGTGTTATGATGGAATATATATATATATATATATATATATATATATATATATATATATATATATATATATATATATATATTAGTTTGATTGATGAGAGTTTGACAAACATCAATCCAACTAAATATGTTAGCTGTATCATTGATATTAAGCGCTTTCCAATAAGTACCGTGCATATATAATATATATAAAAATTGCATATATATATATATATATATAAAGGGGGCGTTTCTCTCTGTGTGTGTGTGTGTGTGTGTGTGTGTGTAAAAACAAAAGGAAAACTTATGTTAGCCGACGAGTAATGGTAGTTATATTTTTCTTGTCTGCCTATGACGCGATTAAATTTATTAAAACAAAGGAATTCTCTCTTTTTATCGCTTGTTGACTAAAGGGCTGGCGAGTGAAGGCGACAGATGATGGATCCTAGATGTAATCAGCCCACAAGGCTGCTACAAGAATTCCTCTCTGATGGAAATTTGGGAGAATAATTGAATTTAGCAATTTGGGCTAGTCTCTGCCTACCCTTGGGGAACAGGTTTGATAAGGAGACAAAGAGAGAGTTAAAGGCCCAGTTAGAATATCAAGGAAGGCGGGAGAATTGCCTGCAAACTTCGGACGCTGATGGTGAGAGGCATCCACACAAGATGGAAGGAGTTGGGCGGATTGATATTCTGCCACTCTTTGGGAGAGCGATCTCGCCAAGTTTGATCAGGCAACCAATTTTCCAAGACCACACAACGAAAGGCTCTGTATGTATGTTGGGGTTTCACAACTGTATCTTACTTTGTTACTTCTGGTGTCATCTCGCCATAGCAGCCAGATACGACTCGGCGTTTCCCGGTGTCTTTGGACGGTGTGTGACGTCATATTTTATCAAGGCAAAGGACGAAATGCCTCGGCTAAGATAAATTTTCTTTTTGTCTTTAGTCATATTGTTCTTTTACAGATATACCCTATCTGTAATTTTATACCCCAACACAGACAAACACGCAAACTCACACACACACACACACACATATATATATATATATAAATATACATATATATATATATATATGATTGATTAATAGATTGTTTATATATATATATATATATATATATATATATATATATATATATATATACTCGAATCTCCCGTCGAATTTGACGTATGTGAGACAAACAGATCAATTTCTAGGAAACCGACAGCCCGACACCAGCGCATGAGATTTGATTATAGTGGTGAATGTTTCGTGCAAGACCATCCACACTTTTTGAAGGGCTGAATACAGAGACCTGGTGCATTACGTGCCACAAGGTCCCCAAACCACCCTCCGCAGGTTTTGAATTCAGAGTTGCCATCCAATGCTATAGAACCCAGTCTGTCCTGCTATTTACTCATAGGTGGAGGGAGAAGAAGAGGATTCATAGCTTTCCAAAGGGTATTTTAGCACGTAAGTGAATGTAATGGATTCGACTGGAATTCGAACTCGGCTCTCCTCAATTCAAGCCGGTATCCATTACGCCATCGTGCCTTGATCTTTATTGACATCAAACCATACGTGATAAACCTATGCCTTCCTTCTCAATCGCATTTGGATCGAAATAAAATCCATGGTTTAAAGTACAAACGCCTTCACCAAATAATATTTGAATGCGGACCAAAAACTGTATAATTGTACTGTAAACATATCAGAAGTATCTGTTATATATATATATATATATATATATATATATATATATATATATATATATATATATATATATATATATAAAGACATTTATGATATGTTTAACGTTCTTTTTATAGATACAAGTATTTAAGCAAATACTTGTATCTATAAAAAGAACGTTAAACATATCATAAATGTCTTTAAATAAATTGTCGGACTTTGTTCAATTTATATATATATATATATATATATATATATATATATATATATATATATATATATATATATATATATATGATAGCTACAAGGGATAGTATGGGAAAACTCATGAAAGAACAAGCACGAAGAAGAAGAAGAAGAAGAAAAAGAAGAAGAAGAAAACATAGAAGAGTACTTTTAAAAAAAATTATACTCCTGTGCTCTCATACTTATAAATCAACACGAGAAACTATAATATAAATGAGCAATAAACAAGAAATGAGAGCTATCATCAACACATTAGTTTAAGATTTGATGATAATAGGTAATCCATTCGTCATTACTTTCCTTGTCTTTCCAAAAGAGTGAGAAAAATCCGTTTTCATGATTGACATACCAAAACCTGTTAGGACTTGCTAGGCTGGGCGTTAGTTTAAATAACTATAGAATAAACAAGTGACATTCGCTTAAAGTAGCTAATGAATGGTTAATTCTTTATAATTTCACCTCAAGCAAAGCAAGAATAGCCATTAGAATATACGCGTTTACTGAGAGTAAAATAAATGGAGATGACAATAAAAGTACAGGATTCAAGGAGACTTAGGATGACGAATGACGAATTGGATTTACATTTTTGATAATCGCAGTTGACAGGAAAGCATTATATTGGAAGAGAGCTCCACAAGTGAGACGGGCGAGAAAAAAAAACTATTAGCATAAAACTTACAGTTACAATAGCAGTTTCAACAGTGAAATTATAAAATATATCTGCCAATCTAGTACCACACTTAAGTTAGTGATTTGGGGTTACCAACAAAGAAAGTTCATCAGAACACTTACCGTGAAAATATTTACGAAGATGAAAAGAGAAGATACGTTACGGCGGTAGAAAAGTGGCTGAAGCCTAGATGCGAGGTCAGGACCGATAATGTTGCCGATTCTTCTTTAGATTTTGTTCAGAATCTCTAGACACATCACAGAAACACTAGACCAGATGTAACAATATTCGATTGCAAGGGCGAATGAATCTGTAATATGGATACTAGCGAGAAAAAAATGGTCTAGTCATTTTTTTTCTTAGCAGATAACATATCAATTGATTCAGTAAAATTATTCTACTTCACTTCAGTGGAAAACGTGATAACAAGAACGCGCGCTGAGTTGTTTTTCTGGAGGTTAGCATTAGTCATGCTGAGTAAAATCAAAATAGGATGATTAACAAAAAGCAGTTTCGTTTTGGATGCGTTAAAATTAACAAGCTATTTCTTACCTTATTTTAAAACGGATTGTAGTTCATTTTCCCGATCAGCTGCTTATTGGATTTCATGTTTTCGGAGTGTCTAGATCCTTTAAAATCTATATAATGAAGTCTCCTCTCATAAAATTAAAGAAACCTGATAACTATGTAAATTAAGAAAACTGACTTCTTTAGTGGTAGGACATGTATTTGTTCAATGCAAAATATTTGCTTCGTTTGAAACCATGGCAATACATCTCGGTGGAATAATACGCTTGTTTGCCTCTCCCTATCTACGTCCATTTTGGGTAACTCTCCGTACACTAAAATGTATCGATTCTTCTCTTACAATTGCTTAATGACTGCAAATTCATCAATAATCAATATATGCATAAACGATCTGCATAAGAGTATTTGTGAATATCTATGCTGATGATATCACCCCCCCCCATAACTCGACCAAATTATTCCCACGACTCGCTGTTTTGTGGAACGGACGCCCAAGATGAGGCTTCTCCGATTATTACAATCTTAACCTATTCAAGTTCAAGGTCAAACGTTATCAGCCTCTCATATCTCCATAAACAGTGCCTTTTTCTATGTAAAACTCTATCTGGAGTGGATATTGGGCATTGTACAAGATGGAAATCACTGTTAAAACTAGTTGAGAATTTTAGTATTTTCGTATAACTTCAAAACCGTATTTGGATAGGTTAAACCAAAACTGTCACTGAAGAAAAAGAAAATGTGTTATTCTATCTCTCGCAGTGTAATTGCAAGATAAAATTATGTAATTGTGTGTGTGTGTGTGTGTGTGTGTGCGTGCGTGCGTTTGCCTTGAATGTCATTGATCCCGGCCGGACATCGTGGCTTCAGTCACTTTACAACCGCCATAACGGAGCTTTGCTCTGCCTTTTCCATAAATACTTTTATGGTAATTGCTCTGATAAACCTAGATATTATGAATTTAAGCGCAATAATGAATTAGCAGAAAGCATACACATATACATATATATTAGAGCCGTTGTGGTCTGTAGATTTTTAAATCAGCCGACTCTTAAGATGTTCTCTGTTCTTCTCCACTAACTTTTATTATTTTTGCGATGATCGGTGAAATAACGTATGGCTCCGTTCTTAAGATTAACCGTTGAGAACTACGAGATTAGAGAACTCTCAACGCATTTTCTTCTCATTAAATTCTGTTCTCTCCTGATTAGACTGGCCTTTTTTTCTAAATCAAAATCTGGTCAAATGTATTACTGTGAAATACCAATGCGTTTAGATTGTTGTTATGCAGAATATCACTTCGCTGTTCAGATAATCGTTTTTGAGGTTTCTGGACGTTTCGGCAATGTACATCAATGAAGATTTTGTACAGTTTATTTTGTATATCCCTACCTCCATTCTGTTTTGTTGATAACACGTTTGATATTAACTATATCGCTTCTTGTTTTAGAGGTGGTGTTGATAACTTTTATGCCAAGGTTGTACAGGTTTTTTTTTCCCAATAGAGTTGGTAGGTAGGATTATTTATTTGATTTTGTTATATTTCTTGGGATTATCATTTATGAATTTTTCTGGTTTTTGTATTTTTCTACTGTGAATTTTGTTGGCTTTGCGTTTGGCGTTGTGCAGGAAATAATTCGGGTATTCGATGTGTCTGAAGGTGTTTTCAATGTACTCTTCTTTATGGCCTGGAATTGGGGGCTACAGATTCTAAGGGATCTTAAATAAAAGCCTATGATCACCCCGGATCTTGTGTTACTGTTTTGTATCCATTTGGCGTGAATGCGTTAGTTGCCCGATCGTAATATTCATTGATAGAGCCTGTAAATTTCGGTTAAGCATTTGCCGAAGAGAGGAAGACTGCAAGAAAGGTCATACGTAGGCGTATCAATAGCATTGTCTCTTCTTGTAAATCTTTGGTGTGAAGGTTGGCGTCTTCAAAGCACAGAGCCAACTCTGCATTAAAATATGGCATTAAAACATTAAGGCTTTCCCCGATTCCAATAATTATATTTATTTACTAAGCTCAGTTTTGTTTCGGAACAGAGACAAATATATATGATAACCAGTGAGGATCGAAACCACTAATAATGAACCGCAATGGCGGCCTCGTAACCATAACACAAAATAGAGGATATTTACGAAACGCAGGATAATTACGACACAAAGCCTAAAGAAATGGGCACCGAATATGGACGAATTCACTTTTTATAATCTGAAACTCAGATCAATAAATATCAAAATAGAATTCAGTGCTGCCAATCAATATAATATACATTTTACATTATTTTTATAAAAGTTTTACTATACCAATACACTGCTATGCGAACCTAAGTGAGGGAATAGTCATGTACTTCTTAGTAGAAAAATGTATCATTAGAGTCATTAATAAATTTGATCATTACTTAATATTTTTATTGCTAATACTTTGTTAATGGCAGCTTCATTAAAAATATTTGCTAAGTTTAGCCTAATCAGGCACGCGTCTATTTAGGAATGGGTAGAAATATTAAATGCGGCATCACTCTGCAAAATTGGATACATCTGCCAATTTTAAAAGTGAATTTGGTATGATTTTGTTATTATAATTGAATCACGTTTTTTTTTATTGTATATTGAAATCATATTTTTATTGCATATTGGAAGGATGGACTTCATTGTATATTGGTATCATAACATTTATGGTATATTGAGATATTCTTTATCATTTTACCCCAGGCAAATCAATATCAGTCACTTGAATGCAAATCCTTACTCAGAGAGAACGAAACAGAGAGGATAGTAAAAAGGACAGGATTCAAGGAGGCTGAAAATGAATATTGATGTTACATTTAAGTTTTGAAAATATTAGGTTGGTGCAAAAATAATGTCGTTTTCTCACATGAAGTTGAACGTCAAAAAACGACATTATTTTTGCACCAACCTAATAGTACTTGACAGAAAAGCAGGAAGCTGTAAAGTGTTCCAAAATCAAGAAGTTTAGCATGGGGTTCACAGTTACATCTAGCAGTTCAAACAGGGAAATTATGACACCTAGGTGCCAATCTATTCAGTCAGTTAAGTGTTATATGTGATACACGCTTGGGCGATCATGTCTCTTTCGATTCATGACTGACGAGGCAGACTATTTTCTCTCATTACCTTTCCAACCACGGCTATAGAATCCAGTCTGTCCTGCTATTTAATCCATGGATGGGGGTATGAATTCATACCTCTACTAAGGATATTTGCGGGTAAATAAATGTAACGACAATCGAGTACTGCGTTTAAATTTATGAAGTCGTGGTACAGAAAAAGAATGCCGATCAGAACAATGACAGGAATATATTTGTAGAACGGCGTTACGGCGATAAGAAAACGAATGAAGCTGAGATACCAGGTCATAGGCTATTGTTTGGATTTTCCCAAAAATTCCTAGGTGGTTCTTCGTGCTTTTATGGCATATAGAATTATATTCTTCATAGTATACTGTGTTCATGGATTTGGTTATGGTATATTTGAATAAACTTTTGCTTCTTCCAATATGTAGGTTGGTGCACACATGACGACAAATCTAGTGCATTTAATGAGCGTTCTATAATTAAAACTATTTAATAGTAGTTGCAATTATTATATATGATTTTCTTCGGCTTATCAACCTTTGCAGGTTAATTAAAACCAGATTATATACTTAGATTGTAAGATTTTTTTGCGACAATAATGATTATATGTATACAAGTCTTACTAATTAACGTGGGTGAGAAGAGGATCTATACCTTTCCCAAGGGAATTTTTACGGAAGGGAAATAACGATTCCAACTGGAACTGGAACTAGGCTCTCCGATTGACTATTCCGAGCCATTATGGGCCATTATACACCACACGCACATCCAAGTCTACTGTACCTGGCATTCCCAAGCCGTCTCCCATCTAGATACTGAGCAAACCCAATGTTGTTTGAGTTCAGTGATCGTACAGGAATCGGTCTTTCAACGTGATATGACCATAAGCCTTATTACATATGGGTCTTGTAAGGAGCTACAATTATTAGAGGCAATAATGAAGTAGAAATGTTACAATACCTTTGTCCTATGTTAAACGTTTCTTGGTGTATTTTATATTATTGTTTAACATAAAAAAATTGTTGTGGGCATCACTGCACATTTTTTCAAATCCATTATTTCATTATTTTTTAAACATACACATGGGTTTTCCATGAATATTTGAGGCATTACAGTTTTATTTGTAATTATGGAAGAGGGTTAATAACACAAATGGACACAAATGTGTATGTTTCTCTCTCTCTTTATATATATATATATATATATATATATATATATATATATTGTGGATGACACAAATATATATATATATATATATATGTGTGTGTGTGTGTGTGTGTATATAATTATTAAAATGAATTAACATATAAAGGATAAATTAATAGAGTACCTTATTCAAAACTGAAGCAACTTGGAGAAAAATAATTACATTTATTAGTTTCAACTGATCAAATATATATGCAAATGGGACAAAACTCGTTGATTATATGAAATTATTTAGATGAGAAATTAGAGAAAATACAATAAACATTTCATGGAATTTTTACTGCAAAGGAAAATATAATCAATTCACAGGCGAAAGTTTTTCATTTCATAAGATGCTTATATTTAAAAAAATGTTAAATATGCTACTTCAATGAAAGAATTTTTAAGAAATCTTCAACGTCCAGCCATTTTCTACATGCCATTAGCATTAGAACGATGATAATGTAGTGAAGTTGTGACAGAATAATTATCGATGCATAAAAATCTATTGGCCTCGAAATTTCGAAATGGGAAAATATAGTTCATTTCATTTGCCAATCTAACAATGTAATTAATTTAAAGAGAATAAAAACAAATGAACTCAAGGCAACAGTTATCAGACAAACAAATCGAAAATTATTTTGTTTACTCTCAAATCTTTCTACGATATGTTTACATACTTAATTTAAAAACGAACATACATTATTTTATTAACGTAATCAACTGACTGCGTGAAACTTAAAACCGCGGGGATAATGATTTGAATATTGAATAGCTTGTATGTGATGAGGCATCTATATTATTTCAAAACCAGCTGTCAATCAAAACGTCTGAATAGCCTAGTGAATAGCAGCTTTGTTTAAGTTTATGTATGTTATTGTATGTTAGCTCTACACACGCCCGTATAGATTGTTGTGTCACGGCCTCAACATGATAGGCGTTGCTGCTATGACTTCCGTAGCAAGTAGGTTTTCAAGGTATGGATTGGCTAGCTCCTAGTGCATCCGGTTTTGAATTCAAAGTCTTTATAACTTCCAGACTGATTCCCAACCTAAAATAAAGATCTCAGTCTGCTCTGCTGTTTGACACCACGTTAGCAGGAGAACCTGTAGACATTGTAAGTGTATGGATTTGCCTAGATTCCGTGAGTTCAAAATTCTCGGTTAGACAGTGAATTTAAAATGTTCTTTTATACTGTTTTAAAAGAAAAACGAAGAGGAATTCTGGAAGAAATACCTATTACGAAATATTCTCTACTCCCGTGATTTGAAGGAAGAGTTCTAATCTAACTACCCAGAAGATTGCGAAAACCAAAAGCAATAGACATCTCTAGGACGCCGGAGGTAACATAGACGACCTTAAAAGACAGACAATCAAATCGATTTCTCATCATCGGCATGAATACTCCTTTGCGAGCATTTCCATCCGCTCAAACTCATTTGTGTTTCTTCAAGAGATTCAGACTGTGGTTCATATTGCTAATATGCTGAGCGGACCTTAGGTATAGTTCCGATGTATACTCCGCCTAGGACAAATATTCAGAGTTATTCTTTCTCGAAATTCAAATCCCAGTTGTAGCATCCAGTTTGTTATCCAATTTAACCCATAGCTAATTGGAGTTAATTAATTAATATAGTTACATCCACGAATTCGGTATACGTAAGGTTTAAAATGTTTTTAAAAAAATGAAAAACATTCCTGTAGCTTTCAATTTATCTTTAAATGAAAGCAAAATGATTCATTTTACCATTATCCAATAAACCAAATACTCAGGTGTATTTCAGACAGAAGTTATATTGATTGGAATAGAGTTTCATTTTTTCAGTAAAATCGATCAGGTCAGCCATTTTGTAGACATTTGTAAAGAAAACATATTTTCGTTTTAAAAATCTTGCAAAAATAAAATATACATTTCTGAAACGTTCTTTGAGGGAAATTAGCAAATTTAAAGTTAAGTTAATCTGATTTAAAACAAATATTACTTATAGCATAAAATGTTGTATGCAATCATTTCCTACCTTCTGACGTCTTAATCGATTTACTGACGGTGGTTTGACCGTCGAACGTGATCATTATTGTCTATGGTGTAGATAGTTTTCATTAGATTTTTTGTGGTAAGCGGAAGACAACCCTTAAAACACGTGATCTTTTATTAATGGATTTATTGGTTTTTACATCCATATTTCAGAAATTGTGCACCGATATACATATATAAAAATAAATCGAAGTTCTTTTAAACTAAATTAAATTTTCATCGAAAAATCTTTT
The DNA here is from genome assembly GCA_964036315.1 of Acanthosepion esculentum. NCBI lineage: Eukaryota > Metazoa > Mollusca > Cephalopoda > Sepiida > Sepiidae > Acanthosepion > Acanthosepion esculentum. The sequence goes on from OZ038478.1 coordinate 50,704,170, forward strand.
TTCTTCAGACAATATTGTTTTTAATATATATTATTCATAAAAGCAATTAAAAACATTTCTAATTAAATAAAGTCTTAGTTTTATTGTGTTTTTTATTTTTCGATTCACAACAGATTTTACATAATACCGAGACCGATATTGCAAAATGAAATCGGTTATTTAGATTCTGCAAAACCTTCTGCTAATATATAATATAAATTCTGCTAATATAGCCACTAAAAATTAGCTCGACAAATTTCTGAAGCATTCATAAAATTAAATAAGGAGGGAAAACACATGAAAAAAAAAATTTTTTACCAAGATTTTCTAATAAAAAATTTCAAAAATATTTTCATTCATTTTTGTATAAGTCCTGAAAATTTCATTAAACCCCGAGAATTATTTAATTATTCCAAGTTTTTCCGTTTTAATGTGTCTGTCACCGCAAAATAGAGGCGAAAATTAGCTATGCTAAAAATTAAAACAACCGCCGACGCAAGAAAAACAAGTTTTTTATTCAACATTTAGAATATTCTGAAAAGCAGTAAAAAATTTCATAAAATAATCAAATAATATTTTGATACGTCTACTTAGTAATGACATAAAGATTTGAACGATAAGACTATGTTTTCTTTAAGTTTAGTGCATGTTTTCATCACAGTATGCTGAGTTTTAGCGATCTAACATATCTAAATTTCCCACGGGTATTTGTGTGAAAGTGAATACAGCGATTGTGATCGACTTTCCGATTCTTATTCAGAACTTTTAACAAGTTCACCATCTGAACATTCTTGGAGGTAACGACGGTTTAAATGCAGAGACTAAAACAAAACAATCAAATTGACAACATTGATTCGAATAAATCGATGTAAACAATTATTTTTCCATTAAAAAAAAAAATCAAATACGAGGATTAGCATTGCACTGGATAACCTCAGGATTTTATAATTCTTCTTGTTCATCTAATTTTGTTCGAATTTCTCACCGAAAAGTGTCGGAGCGTGGAACGGTTCTCAGGGTTTACGAGATTGTTCAGCAAGCACCTCGATCGAATCACACGCTTCTCTTGAGTCTGGTCGGATATAAACTACTCTTTTCTCATCATATACAACTTGTAGCTGATGTCTTCGTGCAACATGCGTAAAGTGGGGGACACGATCATATGTTTAACACTTGATTCTAACATTTAACACAGGAAATTCTCTTGCATGCCATTATCAATGTTAGGAATAAACAAATTAAAGGAGACAATTTCCCTAATTGTGACAGAGATCACGGGCAGTATTTGTGTGCCCCATGCAATAATTTCTCGTGCTGTCACGAACGGAAAACGCTTAGAAGCACTTACGCAGTTTTAAAATGCCAAGTGGAAAACCGAGTTTTATTAAATTCCTCTTAGTAAGTCATAAGGCGATGCATATTGCGTCTGTAGATATAATCTTATGAGAATAATAACTGTCTACGAGTCTAGCTCGAAAAAGCACCAATATTCAGAGAACTTAAAACTATTACATATTAACTTACTGTAGGGCATCATTTTACTTACAATTATTTAAACAAATAACCGGAAGTAATCAACAGTACTTTTATTATAGCCATCTATCCCTTATATTATTGACAAGCAAGACGGTTTTTACATTTACATATGTAGCGAAGTAATCGTTCTGAGTTAAGCGGTTAATCGAAATAAGTACTTTGTTTCCGCTTGATAAGTTCTATTCTACAGCCACGCGCCACGTATTATTGCAATAACGGTGATATATTTTATTGTATTTTCTTATTTCAGCTTTCAACTGTTCACTTCCAATTTATCGTTGTCATTGTGCCAACATAATAAAAAAGAAAGCTTTATAGTGTCACAGATTTCCCTCAAAGAAGTTCTTTTAAAAGCTTTGATCTTTATTGACATCAAACCATACGCGATAAACCTATGCCTTCCTTCTCAATCGCATTTGGATCGGAATAAAATCCATGGTTTAAAGTACAAACGCCTTCAACAAATAATATTTGAATGCGGACCAAAAACTGTATAATTGTACTGTAAACATATCAGAAGTATCAGTTATATATATATATATATATATATATATATATATATATATTTAAAGACATTTATGATATGTTTAACGTTCTTTTTATAGATACAAGTATTTAAGCAAATACTTGTATCTATAAAAAGAACGTTAAACATATCATAAATGTCTTTAAATAAATTGTCGGACTTTGTTCAATTTATATATATATATATATATATATATATATATATACAACACACACACACACACACACATATATATATATATATATATATACATATATATATATATATATACAAATCTGTATGATTATATTAGGGAATTAGGGACAGCGAAAGATGGCTTCCAAGCACTAAGCAAATTGTTAAGAAACAAGTATATTTTGTGAGAAAGATATAACACTGAACTGTTACATCATATTAGACCTCCTATGTAGTAGTGGATACTGGATAAATTCCTCACGGATTAAGAAGAGACATGAAGCAACAGAAATGTAGTTTTACAGAAGGATGCTAAGAATACCATGAACCTAGCAAGTGAGCAACCACGACTCTTTAGAGAAAATGGAAACAAAAAGGACATTTATAATTAACATCAGAGAGAGAGAGAGAGAGAGAGAGAGAGAGAGAGAGAGAGAGAGAGAGAGAGAGAGAGAGAGAGAGAGAGAGAGAGAGAGAGAGAGAGAGAGAGAGAGAGAGAGAGAGAGAGAGAGAGAGAGAGAGAGAGAGAGAGAGAGTTGAAATTTCTAGGGCCTATAATGAGGAAAGAGCTCTTGGAAAATGTGACACTCACAAGACATATTGAAGGCAGGAAGGATAGAGGAAAGCAAAGCAAATCCTTAAGAAGCAAGACCATTTCGTTAGAAACAAGGAAATGAATAGTGAACTCTTAACTAGCGCGCTTGAGTAAATGGATGGCAGCTGAAGAGAGATAACAAAGATACAACATTTATTAAGATCTACAAAGGGCAGAAAATTGTGGAGAGCTATGCTCGCCAGTGTGCTGAAGGAAAACGGCACACAAAAGAAGAATTGAAACGAATCGATATATACGTAGCGTCAAGATTTTATTGGTGTTCTGAGTTCAGTTTCAAGCGAGGCCGTTGCATTCACTTTAGCAACTATATCCCTGGGTAAGGTATTAATCCATCTCCTCAGTTATGTATTAACTAGCAGCATGGCCCGGCGTTGCCCCTGCTTGATTCAAAAATCGTACGACTCATACAGCAATCGCTATCACTTGACTTAAAATATTTTTGCCCTTCCTTGCCTTTAAAGGAGTGCCCTTTGCCGTGCTGATGTTGCTACATGCCTTACTTCTTGCCTATCTCACACTGCAAATTTTTTCTAAGCTCTATACTAAACATTAAATCTGTTACGAAAAAAGAACTAAACAAAATGAACACAAAACGATCAGCTTTAAAAAAGGAATCGTAACTGGAAAAACCGAATGAAAAAAGGATGTCAACAACAAATAATTTTACACACCCAACCCAGTTCTTTGGAATCAGAATCAACGTTGAGTTTAAGCAAGCGAATGAGCCAATTGGATTAATGTGCCATGCAGATTTAAATTTTTCCCACTTGTGACGAATGCAGCTATCGATTTTTTTACATGCTAGTATGCTAGTTAACATTCGTGTCAGTCAGCTGTTGGCTCTCACTCTGGCCAGTAGAAAATGGTCGCAAACTACATGAAAACTACCGTAGAAGCATGAAAAAAATCGATTATTTCCACTATCGATGGGAGTTGGGAAATGCAAAGTCGGTTTTGGCCTTCTCAATAACTTGGAGCATGTGCATGTAAATTTTGGTGCAAATCCGTCAGAAATTGCGGCCGTGCATCACACACACACACACACACACACACACACGCACACACACACACACACACACACACGCACGCACGCACGCACGCACGCACACACAGAGATAGCAGGTAAGGGTTATGGTGCTGTAGGTTTGTTTTTGGTTAGAATCCAATCTCGGAGAACTCTGAATTCAAAACCGGTGTGGCTTAGGGCTAACAATTCAACCCCGTAAGACCTACTCGTTACGGAAACCACACCCACAGCAACAAGTGTGGTGAGACTACATAGTTTAGTCTATAGACGTAGAAATAATACCAAATAGATTTCGTTGTTAGAATCGGTTACCATAGACTAAGAGTATTCTTTTGTATTTCTCTTTATTCTTCATTCACTTATTCATCAATATATCTTAGTTTCTGCAAAGCACGCAACAATTCTTGCTCTTTTTGAGGTAAAATATTTTCTTCGTGGTTTGCATATTGTTACAACGTTTTTTGCTCTGATTGCGAACCCAATGTCTTATTATAATAAACGTCATATGTTTATAGATACACGTATTTTAGCACGCATCCTTTCTATTTAAACAATATAAGTGAGGAATAATGACTTGTAATTCGAGACTTAATACAGAAAATATACGCTAGAAATTAATTAATGTTTCAGACACGAATATACGTAATATATCATTTTAGACAGTATTTTTATTGGATACTCATATTTGAGTAGACGCTCCATTTATTTATTAAACAGTAATATCCTTAATAAAAAGAGCGATACCGCTTATTTCAACATTACAATAACCATATGCCTGTGTGAGGGAATTGAATAATAGACGAATGTCATCTGATACGATGTATCTTTCAAAATGTACAGGTCAGTGGCCGATCTGTACAGGTTAACTTCAAGCATATGAAAACGACAAGCCAAGTGAGTCGAAGATTATAAATACATGTCCAGCCATCTCAAAAGAAAACGATTTGGCTTTATTATTGAAATCGATTTATAAGAATTCGATAGGTGACAAAAAGAAAATTTTCATGGGAAAACTTTAATTCGAAATCAAATTAGATTTAAAATATTAATGCAATATTTTATATGCATTTTATGATAAAATATTGCAGTTATATGTTGTCGAGCTGGAAGTCTTTTTTATTAATTTTTTTTCTGAACATCGAGACCTATATATTCGGACAAATGTATTTGTTTTGGGCCTAAAACATAAAATTGATTCTTTACATTTACTCGGCATGTGATCCGACATTTTTCATTTTAAAAATGCCTCATTAAAATTGATATTGTACTATTTGTCACTGACATACTTCAATATTTCTAGTTAAGGTATGACAGGGAGATGTATTTTATGAGAGTTGAATAGTGCTCTTCGAAAATCATTAGTAACTTTTGGATTTACAGTTGCTACTGTGCTTGCAATTATGAATTGGCACCCATAAGAATAAAAAAGGCTGATTAAAAAATACCGCTTTATGCTTTGAGACAAATGAAAATCATTTGTTTTAGCCTAAAGCACATCAGATGACACGACGATTCTCCTGCCAAAGGAACACGGGTTCGAATCCTGCTGTTGAGCGCATGTTTTCCTTTAATAAGATTTCTGGAATATTCAGGCCAGTATATGAAAATAAATAAAACAAGTAAACTAAGATGCCATCTGCCTAGGTCAGTTGTACTGTCCAAATGTTTATTGGAAAGAGAAGAAGAATTCTACAGTCATCTCAGCCATCTGCTTTGGGGAAGGAACAATTGCAACAGAAAATGGGATCTTACTGATAATATCTCGTCCCGCTGGATGTAAAAGTCTGACCCGAAAGTTGAAGATGTTCAGACACACACCGCAGTGCACACCAGTTTAAATTCCAAATTGCACTGGCTGGTGGAATAATCAACTACTTTCAAAGAAACGATATAATTTATGGGAAGGGCTAGTAAAAGTGTCTGCATCGTTATCAAAAGAAAGTAAAGTTATTCTCTTATTTCTTTTGTTGGATTGTCGGTGGCGAATCTAGATCTCTCGGTCCACTTGTTTGTGAGCTAAGAGATTAATACAGAAACATTTAGGAAGAAAAAATAAAGTTTTTATGAACTCCAAGAATTAACTGATTAACTTAAACTCTACAACGTGACGATTTTAAATAACTGGTAAATCTACCAGAATTCATTACTGGAGGACGAAACTGTCAAAATATTTACTACGTAGATTCAGAAAAGAAATTGAACAGTCTATTTTAAAAGGTAATGAAAGAAAACCAGAAAATAGGACTAAACGGACGAAAATACACTTTTCTAGTTAACAGGTTTTGTAATATAATTTTATTCATTCTTCAGTTTCTTTTTATTCATATTTACCGAATTTATAAGAATATTTTCAGGTATTGTTACAAACAAAATATTTAAAAAATATTGGCACTCTTAATATTGAACGCTACATATATCAAAATTCATTAACACTTATTCCTATAATGATTTGCCTTTATTTATTTAAAGCCAATATGGAAAATGACAGTTGACTGATTCGATTTATCAGTCTATAACAAGAGGTCACTCATAGGAGGATTGGGGAGAGATAAACGAACCGATGAAATGATGTCATGCTTCACAGTTAACTAGTCGGTGGTATAAACAGTATTGATTATATGATGAAAGTGAAGTTCAACATTTTAATTAAAATATGTAATGAAGACTAATTATTTATTTATATTAAAGCTAGGAGCACTGGCTGGTTCTTGCTATTAGACTGATTTTGGTGTATACAAATTTAAAATCAACATTTCCTTTTCTGTTTTGTATATGAATATAAATCATAAGTACTTTGAAAAAAATACGATATTATTCGAGATATAAATAAAACGAGTACGGTATTTACGTGTTATATAAGAAATCAGAAATCGGAAATTAAATTTAGACAGTGAATAAAATGGACAACGTTTTATACGGAAAAAAAGAAGCGGATTTTGAATTCTAGGGGATAAAACCAGACAGAGTTGAAATGAGAAAGTAAGGAAATAGTCATTGATAGATGGAAACTAATTCTTCATTAATTAATTCTTCATAATTTCTTATAATCTTCTTCAATCATGGATATCTTTAGTTTCCTATATTTTTTAAACCTTTAATCTATTTCTATTAAGCTATATTTCTCCCTAGTATTCACCATTTGTTGCTGTCCGAATTTCTTTCAAATACTGGACTCCAACCTTTGATTTTTCATTCTTTACCTTCATTATTCGTTGGCAGTGTATCCAGGTACAATTATATCTTCTTTTTCATTTATTCTCAGTTCTTTCAACAATTCATTTTTCATTCTCTCTTGATTTGTTCCTTTAAAAGACGTTTAATTCTTTTTGACATCCTTCCCTTCGTTGCTGCTTTTGTTTCGACGAAATTCTTTCACGCGACATCTTAATGTTTACTCAAACACTCATTATTTATTAATACGTAGTTTTTTTTTTACTTCGGCTTTCCACGATTTTCTTCTCACGTAGTCTCGATTGCAATCTCACAAAAGAGCCCTGGTTATTTTTTTCTTGCTTGTCACAACTTATTAATAAGGATTTACGTATTAAGGCTAGAATTCACGAATTCGATCGAATATTTCAAATTCGTTTTTTAAACAATATTTTACTCACCAAAAATATAGAAGAAAATAAAATGATTCAATCATCAGACAAGCGCGGGCATCAACAAATTACAGTACAAAATATAATTTGTTTAGATAATGAGTACAAATAAGAGGTTATTTGTATATATATATATATATATATATATGTATATATATATATACCTATGTTTAGGGTGAGACTTAATTTTCGTTGTTTTACCAACTCATCAGGCACGAAATATCTGCTGAGTTGGTAAAACAACGAGACTTAAGTCGCACCCCAAACATAGATATATGCATCATTATTAATATATACTTCTTAGCTCTGTCTATCCACATTGAGCACTGTTATGTTTACACCTTAAAGTAAATTTAGTAAATATCTATTTCCTTATCTGTGCATGTACGCTAACACATGCATATACGGTTGCTGATATCTAGTTATTTGATTTACTCACATCTATACCTATACATACCTATACCTATTATATATATATATATATATATATATATATATATATATATATATATATATATATATATATATATATATTGGACTCTCCCATCGAATTCGACGTGTGATGGTCAAGCAGATCGGTTCCTAGGAACAGACAGCCCGACACCAGCACATAAAATTTGAGTATGGGGGTGAAGGTTTTGTACAGAACCATCCACACTTTTTGAAGGGCGGAATACAGAGACCTGGTGCACTACGTGCCACAAGGTCCCCAAACGACCCTTCGCAGGTTTTGAATTCAGAGTTGTCCTCCAAGACTAGTTACCATCCAAGGCTATAGAACCCAGTCTGTCCTACTATTTTCCCATAGTTGGAAGGAGAAGAGTAGGATTCATACCTTTCCCAAAACTATTAGCACGTAAATGAATGTAATGGATTAAGCTGCCTAATTTAACGTATATATCTTTGTATAATTTGCAAATCCTTTGCATTTATATAGCCTTCAGATCACAGTAGGTCGCTCATAATTGCGTAATAAGCTAAATATGCACTAAAATACCAAGACCCATGTGATATATCATGATGCCTCTTTTCTAGCCCGACGAATTCAGTAACACCAAGTGACATCGATTTCACATTTAGCAGAAACATCCCGGGAGAGATGTTGAGCCAGAATATCTCGCTAGATTTCCAAAGCAGAATTTTGTGTGAGAATACGCCGCTTCATTTCGTCACACGAATTCTCGATTAGGTTCATGTCCACGAACTTCGTTGGAAATGCTACTCAAGTTAAATCTAAGCAGCTGGGGACGGATATCGTGGTGCATGATCTTCTTGGAATGAGCGCAAATATACATAATGCAGAGCAACTTCGCGGTCACTGGCCGATGATGTGTTTAACTGAACCAGCAGGCCTAACTCATGCTACGTGAGCAAACCCCATGTCATTATCTAACCACCAGCAGCTCTCACGTTACGTTACTGACAATTGGGTCTTATGGCCTCATGCCATGTGTCACATCCGAAGACGAGAATCAGCCAGAAATAATATGGAAATAGAGCTCATCGATTCACGTCACACGTTGCTTGTTGCTCAGGTTCCAGTGAGGGTCATCACGGTTTCAGGTAATGTGCAGTATCAAGTATTGTTATTTTAAAAGCAGCACATTGGTAGATATTTTACACCCATATCCAATGCAAACTATCACCGAGAAGATCCTGAATTTTAGTTTGTTGAAACTTAAGCTTACCCCAGGCCACAATTAATTGCTAAAGATGCTGTAAAAGTGTACCATTCCAGTAAGTACCAGACTTCTCCTTCTATGATCTACGTTTACACGGGCCAAACCAAGCCGAAAAAGGAGTATTGCTGCCATACCTGGGTTGGAGCTGACCAGTCGTCCCTTTCCAGACACCAGAAGTGACTACGCAACCTTGTGAATAGTGAATTATTTCCACCCTGCAAGCCTCTCATTATTCTATCGCTATTTCCATGGAAAATGTTTAGACGTGTTCAATTCCACCAACTCTAACCCTCACAACTATTAGGTCATCCCATAAATTCTGTCCGAATTTTAACTTTTTGTTAAAATGAACGAAATTTAAAGAGTATTTGATAATGTCTAATGGAGCTGAACATTATGTTTATGTTTAGATGCATTTAAGCTGATCAAATGTTATTTCAGAGAAAATAAAATAAAATTTTGTTTGATTAAAACCCTGCTAACATGGAAGTACCCAATAATCATTTGAGGCACATAATGCTTTATCAGTTCAAGAAAGGAAACTCAGCAGCTGAAGCGGCTAGAAACATTCACTCAGTTTATGGAGAGGATGTGTGAATAAAAGAACTTGCAGAAGATGGTTTGTAAAATTCAGAGGTGGAGATTTCACCCTTGAAGATGAAGATCGAACCGGACGTCCAGTTGAGTTCGATGAAAAGCTTCTTGAAGCAGCTCTTGAATAAAATTCTGCTTTATCAGTTTAGGAATTAGCAGTGGTTCTCAGTTCAAACCATACAACTATACAACTGTTCATCGTAATCTTCAACAACTTGGAAAAGTTCCTAAACTTGGAAAATTGGTGCCTCATGAATTGTCTGAAAACAACCTCAAATCCCGAGTTGACATCTGCTCTTCTCTCCATTCTCGCCAACTTGTTTCACCTTTTTTGTATAGACTTGTGACTGGCGACAAAAAATGGATCTTTTATCGAAATGCTAAGCGTCGTAGACAGTGGCTTGGTAAAGGGGAAGGACCCTAGCCACAGCCGAGAAGGGAACTTTATGGGCAAAAGATTCTTCTTTCAATCTGGTGGGATTGACAAGGAATAAACCACTTTGAATTCTTACCACCTACTGCAGCAATTAATGCTCAAATATACTGTCAGCAATTAGAGCGTTTGAACCAAGCTTTGAGGAAAAATGACCTGCTCTAGTGAATCGAAAACGGGTGATGTTTCATCAGGACAATGCGCGACCACACACAGCAAGAATCACATCACAAAAGACTGAAGAACTTGGTTGGGAGAAAATTCCTCATCACCCTTATTCTCCCGACCTTGCTCCTTCAGACTACCATTTGTTTCGTAGCTCACAGAATCATTTAGAATAAACAGCTTTTGTAACACAGGAAGAGGTTAAACTGATATTTGTAAGTTCTTCGAATCAAAGCCAAAAGAATTTTACAGTAATGGAATTAGTAAGCTTGTTAATAAATGGAAGGAACTCATAGATAATCAGGGAAAATACATTGTTGATTGAATCTGTAATTAAATGTAACATTTGATCACTTGTTTCAAAATTCAAAATTCGGACAGAACTTATGGGATGACCTGATATAAGCTACCACGCAGCGTACTCTGAAGCAAGTCACACTCATTCCCTTCGCATTTCATTAATGAGAACAGATTTTTCTCAAGAACCACTACTTTGTAGAACCGACTCTCAAGATGATGCTTCCCCGACCACTACAATCTTAACCTGTTCAAATCTAGGGTTAATCGTTAGACTTCTCACATATCCTTCGAAATACAAAGATTTAATTTTACTTTATAACATCCTGTCAGAAAATTTTCATCATATGCAGAACGAAAAAGAAACGTGAATTCATGGTATAAGTTGGTTGATTGACACAAGTCAACATTGTATATACATAAAATAAATTAATGTTCTTATAGCTGTCCAAATTGTAATCTGGAGTAAAATAAGAAAGCTTTATTTAAGGAAAATCCTATACCGCACTTTATAACGAAAATATAAAGCGGTACATAAAGATGAGATATGGCATCTATTACCACTACTACTAATAATATAACTAATGATATTGCAATCACTTACTGTCATTATACAAATTTCCCATCGTCATCATAAGGAATTTGTTAGTGAGCGAATGATAGAAGATCCATCAAAATTCTAAACAACTTTAAACACCACATCATTTTTGACTGATTTCATTAATACTGCTTGAATAGCTGAAGTTTTCCTTCTAAGCCCTTCAAGAATTATGAGCGAATTCATAATCTCTGTATTCCCCAATTGTAAGTTAATGCCTGTGATATCACTGTTGGAAGGGTTACATAGATCATCTGTCTTCTATTATTCGGGACATATTCTGTGCTTGTGAAAAGCGAATGAAAGACGAATGTAAATTCGTCTTTCATTCGCTTTTCACAATTTAAATGAATCGCCATGTGTTTGTTTTTTTTATAAATCCACTGACCTAATACGTTAAGCTCATTTATTTTATATACAGATTTATTACCGTCTCTGAGGAGAGAATAATAACTATCCCGTGTCTCCACACGGTCTTGGAAAAAGTGATGTGTGAAAGGTAATTCGAGTAATTCCTTTTTAATTTGATCTTCATGAGCACCTCTTTACCTGTAAAATTGATTCACACGATCATGGCTAGGAGTAGAGATGCTCCGTAAATAATGTCTCCTGTTTAGCTTGACAGGCCGTACAGCAGATACATGGTGTAATCGTTCTAAAAAGCAAAACAGTAATGTTCTAAAAAGAAAGAAAATATCACTGTTTTAATAAGAAAAGTGTCACAGTTCTAAACGGCAAAGCATCACTGTTCTAAATTGCAAAACGACACTGTTCTAAAAAGCAAAACATCACTGTGCTAAAAAGCTAGAGAACAGTATTTTGCCACCTCATCACAACAACTGGTTAAGTATTTTCGCCAGCGATGAAGAAGGTCAGTACAGAGGTGAGCCGAACGTGGATTAGCACACACTGCCCTCACCACTACCCAAACGCATTACACATTTGTCATTTTTTAAATCAAGGCGATAATGCCACTTAGACACAAGAGTTTACTGGTAGTGGAAGAGAAGGAGAAGGAACAAATAAAAAACAGGATTTAGGAAGAGAAAATATGGCGATTGACGTTGTATATAATTTCTTTTGGGATTCTGGGTGAAATGGAAGCATAGAAACTATTAGAATAGAACGGTTACATGTAGTTACAGGTAGTTACATGTAGCTATTTCATCAGTAAAATGATGTTAGATCCTTTCCTTAATCGCGCCCATCCAAGCGTAAACGATTAGATAGCGTCTATTTGTGGGTACTGTATATTATGTATGAAATTAATCGTAAGCCCTTTCAAATCAGCCAGTATTTGCCAGATTGCCTCTGCGATTATATCACACTGCCCGCAAAAGTATGGGTTATTAGCGCCAAGGTTCAACCGATAGTGCTCCTGCACACTGTCATTATTCGCAACAATGGACATATTTTATATTTTGATAAGTGATATTTTGCGGGTGTGATTTCATCAAAAGATTCTGTGTTTTACAATGAGATCATTGCATTGATCATAGCATTCGTTGCTGACGAGGTTGTTGGATTCTTAAGTGGTATTTATTACTATGCATTTTCTATATTATTATTGTTGTTCTTATTGTTGTTTTTTGTTGTTGAGTGAGGGAACATTATTATTATAATGTTATCATTATTATCGTTGTTGTTATTATTATATTTTTTCTGAGTGAAAAGAGACGCTGGAAAACAAATATACGACGGCAGTCCAGTCAGGTACAGCAATGACAGGCATATGAATCGCAGTCAATTATGTGCGATATTCTAAGAGGTTTTAAATAATGCAGCGCATACTCTTACAGGTGTACCTTCCATAGACCGTCATTGGCTGCAGGCGTTCCTATGTATTTACATGTTGCTCTAAAATCGCTATGACTGCCTCATCCTTCAAATGCAAAAAGAATCCCAACCATATTGATATCAGGCCACGATGCTCCCTCACTACTCACGCTCAGGAGCAGATATTTCTTTCTATTTGTCTTATTGTTTTTATTCTTCCTATTTTTTATACTTTCTGTTCTCATTTCTCTGTTTCTTTCGTCAGTTTGTATTCTTTCCCGTTCTTATTTCATCGTTTTCTTCATTCATTTATTTATTTATTTCTCGTTTCTAAATTCTTACGTTTTTCTATATCTCTCTTTTTTTTTTCTTTTACTTTTCGTTTTCATTTTCTCTTTTCTCATCTAGAAAACAAAAACCTTTTACTATTTTGAATCTTGCAAGTGTACTTACCCTGCTTAGATAATCGACATTAAAATATTTGTTAACTCGGCTCGAAAATAAGTGACTACCGGAATGAAAACGTATGTATACCCAGTTACGAATGAGACATGTCCAGCTAGTTAAGATCAGGCAAATGACAAGCAAATCTACGGGACTGAAAGGGATATTTAATGTACTCGATCTTAATTTACTGAGATAAATTATGTACCCATACACAGCGGCGATCAATTAAGATTAGAATACATTATTATTGTTGTTGTTTTTGATGTGTGTGGTAACATCTTGCCAAAGAGTAATTATAAGTGCATAATTAACAAGTCATCTCTAATGTATATGATTAAAATGTGCACACTGTATAAGTGTCATCTATGCACATTTGGGACGTTTCGTTTAGATGGGCATGGTTTTGCGAAGGACATGTGCAATTCCGTACGAAGTCATCTTTTGTAGCTTTGAGGTGCTATTGTCCGAAAGTTTACAGCTACCTTACGTTCAAACTCCGGTTCACCAAAGTTAAGCAACGTTGAACTTGCCAAGCTGAACAGGAGACATTATTTACGGAGCATCTCTACTCCTAGCCATGATCGTGTGAATCAATTTTACATGTAAAGAGGTGCTGATGAAGATCAAATTAAAAAGAAATTACTCGAATTACCGTTCACACATCACTTTTTCCAAGACCGTGTGGAGACACGGGATAGTTATTATTCTCTCCTCAGAGACGGTAATAAATCTGTAAATAAAATAAATGAGCTTAACGTATTAAGTGAGATTTTTATACAATGATATGTGTGATGGGAAGCTTGATTCGGCATGGGTATAAATACGTTTTCATTCCGGTAGTCACTTATTTTCGAGCCGAGTTAACAAATATTTTAATGTCGATTATCTAAGCAGGGTAAGTACACTTGCAAGATTCAAAATAGTAAAAGGTCTTTGTTTTCTAGATGAGAAAAGAGAAAATGAAAACGAAAAGTAAAAGAAAAAAAAAGAGAGATGTAGAAAAACGTAAGAATTTAGAAACGAGAAATAAATAAATAAATGAAGAAAACGATGAAATAAGAACGGGAAAGAATACAAACTGACGACAGAAACAGAGAAATGAGAACAGAAAGTATACAAAATAAGAAGAATAAAAACAATAAGACGAATAGAAAGAAATATAGGAAGGAAAAGGAGAGATTACGAAAAACAAGGTTAATGAAAACATAAAGAAGTGTAGGAAGGAAAAGTAGAAAAATGAAGAAAATGAAAATTAATGAAGAAAGTAAGAAAGTAAGAAATGAAGAATGAAATTAATAAAGACAAAAAAAAAGAAAAATTGAACGAAAATAAAAGAATGCAGAAAGAAAGCAAATCATATGGAATTACACGAATTATATTCAAAAGAATAGATATTAAAATTAAGATAATTTTGCAACTTTGCATAATAGCACATAATTAAAAAAAGGGAAAACAATTACAGTATTTGCTACTAAGAAAAAGGTAAAAAATATTATAAAAGAGAATTGCAGAGGGGGTTATCTCTCGTCAGTCATCAGGACTCGATCAAGTAATAGCATTTGTGCACAACTGACTGAAAGGGAAAAATGAAAAGAATATAGACGCGTATAAATAATATATGGAAACGATTATATATATATATATATATATATATATATATATATATATATATATATATATATATATATATATATATATATATATATATATATTTTGAACAAATTAAAAATATTAAAATCTTCAGACACACTGGGTTGTAGATTAATGATTCTTTCGTTTTTATTATTATTATTATTTCATTTAGATTCCTCGAGTACTTTCGGTCAACATGGCGATCATCAAGAGAAAAAATATTTCTGCTTGCTGGTAGCAGTGAACTACAGAATATATATATATATATATATATATATATATATATATATATATATATATATATGGGTGATGACATATTGTAAAATCATTTTCTGTATAATAATCCGATGTACTTTTGTTAAAAGAAATGAAGAAGGTTTAATTCAGTTTATTTAAAACAAAATGCTATTTTTTATTTCGCGCATGCCCGTTGTTTTTTTTAAATTTTATTTTGTCGACTGCACAGTATAGTAGGGTTGTTTGTGCACCGTCTTTGAGAAAAAGCACACCATGACGTAATTCACATCACCAGAAATTTCGAAACGGGGTGCTCTATTGCTTGGAATTCACGCAGGAAGCTCCAATACAAAGATTTTAGTGTGCTTTGGTGTCAACCTGGTGACAGTGCAGAGGATTCGGAAAGAGTTGGATGAGTCTAATGGTGATTATGGAGGTGTTTGGAGTGATCACTAGTGATAGAGACGTTATGCCTCCATTCGTATTCCCACAAATCCTTGGAAAGCTAAATGGCTCGAGGAGGGCGTGCTGTCTTGAGATAAGAAAGTGGCTGCTGGGAAACCTTATGTTTGACAGGACTTTGCACCATGCCACACAAGCGGGGGAACACAGACAATGGCTGCCGGAAAATTTTGCAACCACATCACCCCTTACATCTGGCCACCTAATTCCACAGACTTCAACCCCTTTGATTATTATATGGGTGGTGTAGTTGGTCGAGAGGCTAATAAAACTTGTTGTAGCACCAAAGATGAACTGAAGACAAGGATTATTGCAGCATTCACCAATATAAATAAGGAGACCGTCCAGAAGAGATGCAGGAGATTACGAAGTCGTCTGAAGGCCGTGGTTGAAGCCAATGGCGATTTTATTTAATAAATTTTAGTATTTCAGGATATTTTGGTATAATTTTGGTAAATATATCTGTTAAAATGAGATGTCAGTGTTATTTTCAATTTTCGTAATTGTTGTGTAGGATCCATCTAATCTGCATAGGTGACTATCAACTATATAAATAATGGTTGGTACCGGAAGACGAGGAGAGGAATCACGAGATCCAACTAGAGACTCTGATCGGCTGCGACTAGTCAACACATTCTCCAGGAACATCTTCCCAGAAATATACAGAAATACTATATGTACTTATTGTGTACACTTTCTTGTTATAATACATTCTTGTTCTAAGTACATTTTGTGTTGCATTATTATTCCATGCAATAGGCGAGATTCAACATTGAGCCAAGACTCAACAGTAATTTAAACGACAATTTATTCATCAAGCCCTGTATAGTATTATTATAACTTTCATGAGCCTTCTAGATTTTTATGAAACTTTCTAGAACTTGCTTTTGTTTATTTGTTAAGTTGTGTGTTATGCTGTAGCCAGAAACTTTTAAAAGTACTCAAAAATATATAAGTAAAATCCAATTAGATCATCAGCAAATTTGAAAATAAAACGTCTGAAATATTTTGATTATTTAAACCCTTATAACGTGTATGATAAAATTGCATTTACGATTAGGGGTTGGTCATCTTCAAGAACTAAAACAAATTAATGCCTCTTTTATATTTTTTGAAGAAAAGTTAATCGATTTATCACACATGAAAATAGGGTTAAAAAAAGTCATAGCATTAACATATCTCTATATATATATCTATATATATATATATTTGTGTGTGTGTGCGTGTGTGTCTTTTATTGAATAATACGGGCATATGTCTATCTATTTTTATAATAACCCTTTCTAGTTCTCTAATTAGCTTCTTGATGTTAAGTTGAATGTCATCAATGAAGGTGCCGTAGTTTTTGCTAACCCAAATACCTCCGATATCACACACAGTGATGAATTGCGAGAAAAAACTTCTTGTAACTGTGATCGTTGAGATGGTAATGTCTGTAAAAAAGTGTGAACGTACCCTGTTATAATTATTTTAAAATTGTCCGTTGTATTTCAAGTGCTTTTTTCCACGTGTACCAATATAAGGGCTGTAACCAGAGATCGTAAAAATGCAAAATGATATTAAATGTTGGTCAAATGAATTCTAAAACATTGCTACTATACTCGTAATAAATTCTGTTCAGTGTTGGTTGGTTTCTTTTGATATAGAAGGTTTCGAGAATTTGAAGTTTCTATTTATTATTATCATGATGTGGTATATTGGATTTTTATCAAAATGCTTTTCCTGTATCGTGAAGCTGAACAGGAATGTGTCTTTAAATGTGGTGCGATAATATTTGTATCGAACAAATGGAGTGTAAGACATGTTGATAATGTTGTGGTCGTCGAATTAAAATATATACTTACTTTTTTGTCCGAGATAAAATCTTACAAAGGACTTGTAAATTGATATATAATGTTGGCCTTTTCCAAAACACTAGATGACGGAGAATAGTTATTGATTATGATTAAGTTCATTATGTTAAATTTAGTACAGAAATGAATAAGTTTTTATTTTTTTTACTAGGATCAATGGGGAATATATTAGTATCTATGAGATTTCGTAGGATTTTCTTATCTTGTTTATAGTTAGAATCCATTTGATTACGGTATAGTAGGTTGATATATTTAGAGTTATTTCAGGAAGTATTATGTCCTTTTTAATTTATGTTAATATATATAATGGCTCATCTAATTTGTTCATCACCGATGTAATTAGAAAAATCGTTATAAATGGGAGTTTGGTTAATGTCTTTTAATTTGGTGTAGAAAATGTTCGTGGACGAGTTAAATTTTTCACGGTTTATTAAATTTTGTATAACAGCTATTTTTTAATAGTCAGAACATTCGCTTTTATAGTTTAGCGTGCATATGTTTATGTTAGTTATTTTTTATATGGGAAGTTAGTAAATGTATTATTATTAGTGTTTATTAATACATCAGGAAAAGGAATTTTATTGTTATTGTTAAATTCATATGTAAAGTCAAGAACAGAGATTTTATTTAAAGTTTTCTTCTAACTTGACTGGCGATAATTGATAGAAACTATTAGTATATTTTTTATTCTTAATTTCATCACCGTTTATTTTTCTAAATTGAAATGTGACATCCCTTTTTTGAGTGAGGATTAAACCACGTTCGTTAATAATGTAAATTACGATGTATATTATATGGAAACCGTATCTATTTAGGATCGTCGCGAAAGCTTTTCCAAAGTAACTTTTGTTCACTAGGCAGGAATTTAGGAAGTAGTTCTCACTTTCTATTCTATTTTTTTTAATACTATTCATATTTTCTTGATTGTAAATAAAATCCAATATCGATTAGAGCTTTACAGTGCATATATTTAGAAATATTTCGCATTCACCTATGCGAAATGTTAATTTGAAAGCTGTTATCTGTCTCCACCTTGAAAAATGGAGGCACCACAATATCCCCACTAACAAAATCTCTTTATAGTAATTTACTAAACATTAGCTTAGACGTGCCGCAAGAGAGCAAGTATGGAGCGCCCACTGAGGATAACTCATGACTCAATCTAACTGATCTAGCGAGATAAGGTTGCACAAAGTCAGATTGTTCATAGATTTGCTAAGTTAGTTGTATCACAAAGCCGTAAGCAGGGAGCATCCAGTGTGGATCGATCTCGTTACTCAGTTGTAATTGATTAAGAAAAGACAATCTTTCTGACAATGGCACCACGTCGACATTTTATAGCGCTTTACTAAGCGTAGCTTAGATTTGTCACAAGACTGAAAGCATGTAGCGCCTAGGGAGGATCCAACTCCCTGCTCAGGCTGAACTGATCAAACGAAAAAAGCCTTCTGTCAATTACACCACGTCGACTTCTTCCCCGAATGGTTCGTAGCTTAGATGTGGCACTGGCACACACACACACACACACACACACACACACACACACACACACACACACATATATATATATATATATATATGTGTATATATGTATATATATAGGGTGTATTTGAGCAGTAATTTTGTATGTATGCCAGTTTGATTGAAGTGAAACCAAATTCCTTTATTTAAAATGACATTTTCTTTGTATTTGAATTTGGAAATTTAAAATTTCTCCAGTTTTGTGAGCGTTGATCAAGTGAAACAAGCTTTCCACTTATTACACCCCGTCAAAATTTCTCTTTGATTTACTAAGAACAATTTAAATGCGGCATAGGTCCAAAGGTATAGAACAACCATTGAGGACCAAACTCACTATTCAGGCATACTTGATCAAGCGAGACAAGCTTTGTAAGAATTACACCACGACGACTTGCTCCCTGAATGGCTTTATAATGACTTAATGAACTTAGCCTGGATGTGGCCCAAGACCGCAAGTGTGTAGCACCCAGTCATGATACAACTTACTGCTCAGTCGAAATGAATCTAGCAAAACAAGCTTGCTCGTCGAATGTCTTTATAACTGACTAAGCTAGACTTAGTAAGTATATATAAATCGTTGGCTCAATTAAGATGTAAAGCATAGTTAATTCATCATTTCGCATTGAGGTTTACAAATTTTGACTTTAATGAAGACAGGATACGATGAAACAATTTATGTTGTTTTCTCACGACAATATGTAAAATATACATAACAAAGAATGAAAGAAAATAAAAGAACAGAGGGAAAGAAGTAAAGGATAAACAACTACACAAAATGGTAAAGAATGCAATATATTACAATTAAAAGAAATTTACAAGGAATATTACGAGAAATATAATTAGAAAAAAAAGCATATATATCTGAGGTCAGACTACGAAGCCGTTGAATACCTAGAATAGAGATAAAAGACATAAACTTCCTCTCTGGAATATCCGATGAATAGACGCTAGTGAATACTTTTGAAATTCATATCGACTGAATAAAATTAATTCCTTCTTTATTTCACTCACTCCTTGACCTCAATTGAAGTCGTGGGGGCACCGTCGAAGACATAGCCACCATTCTTCACCATCATGTACCATTCTCTGAGACTCTGAGAGCAGCAATGCTTACCTCAAAATCGCCATTCTAAAATATGAACGCAAAATATATTCAGATATCTGCACTATACAGTAAGCCTAGATACTGGATTTGATTTTCAATCACTAGTAATAGAACTAGATAGACTCACCATTCAACCAATTCAAATTCCTCTCTAGTCTTTTGAACAGGAGTAAAGGTTTACCCACTATCTGCAGAATAACATTAGGTTTCTAGTTCTTCTAAAGCCTACTTCAACACTACTCTTAAATTTTATTTAACATTTATTTATTTTCTTTTATTCACTCTTTTTCACCTCAATAGGTTTACCTATCTTCCGGTTCACACTCCTTCCTGATTTTTTGAATAAGAATAGAGATTAATCCCCTTTTCCCTGTTTAGTATTGCGTTTCCAGTTTCTTCTAAAATCTTTTATTTCTCTTTCACTCCAAATAGCCCCTTGCCTCTTAGTGACATTATCGCCTATTTGGGATATATTGATAAAAAAACACGAATAGTATTAAAAGACACACGTTTCTAAAATCTGACCAAATGCACAAATATCAGAATTATTTTTGGAAGTTGTTTTGAATGAGCCGAAATTAGATTTTCATTTAGTAATATTTCTTGTATTTTACTCTAAAGTTTATATTAATTTAATCATCTTTACTTTTGCATATATTTCATTTAATTCCTTATTCTTTGCTTTCATTTTCCTTTCTCTTATTCTCGTTCATTCTTTATTTTCTTAATTTCTTTCTTCATTTTTGTCCCTTTTGTTCTATTCTTTTTATTCTTTATTTTGTCTACCTCGTCTTCGGCTTCGCTGAATTTAGATTATGCAATGATCGATGAACGAGAGAGGTGACCGCACCATATTTTCTTTTTTGACAATACTGAGGAGATTGACATTATGTCGAATAACTCCAGGCATACTTTGCGGCCATCGTTGTTTCTCATATTTTCAATGTATGAGATGTTGATGAGGTTCCTTTAATATTTAATATCTGTTTGCAGATTTATTCTTTGGAGTTCTACTTTGAATATCTACGACTTCTTCGTGTACAATGAGATCGAGATGACAAGAATACGGATTTTGAAGAGCAGTCTCTCCAAATGGTTTTAACATTTTGAAAACAAGTACAAGCTTAATCATAGGAAGAATACTGTTTCAGAAAGATTTTGTTTTGAAATGAAAACTTTATTTTTCTTATTTTAAAAAAAGCAGTAAAATTAAAAAAATGTTATAAATGTTTCTTTGTTTTTAATGAAATTATCTAAGAAGTAAATAGTACAATTTAAAAAAAAATATTTTATTTGAAAACATATTTTATCAATATAAATAATTTGCATCATTCTTTACTAATTAAAGAATTTCCCTGATTTGCGTTATATTGAAGCAAAATTGTTCATTCAATCATTATGCTGTATTGGGTTGTTCTACGATATGTGATCCTAATCTAATTAACACATGCAAATAGGTGCAATCCTACATACCAATCCACTACACATTTAAAATATACGTTTTTAATCAATAAATCTTGGAAAGAATTTTCAACATGGCAAGACTTTTCAGCATGCTGAGAATTTATTAGTCTGAAGGTGACAGATTTGCGGAATATTCTGCCTGAATTTCGCATCTCAACCCCATTATATTCAAGAGTCTCGTATTTGCAATTTAGAGACAGGCTTTTTCCTGTTGCTGCAAAAAACGGTCTTTATCTTTGCTCAGAGAAAAATATCTTTCAATGCGTCATTTAGAAAAGCTAAATGCTCGTTGAAGTTTTTTTAAATATTTAATTTAGTCTGTTTCTGATAAATTCACAACTTAGGATTTTCGAATTAATTTTATTTTGAATGTATTTTCGGTAAAAAAAATCGTCTTCATCTTCTTCTTCTTATAAAGATTTATTTGATGTTCTACTTGATTAATTTTTAAATCTATAATGACTTGTTTACAATTAGGGTTGAATGTATGTTTTCCTCTCATCTTGCACACAATACTACTGATAATTTAGTATCAACGTTTAAAGCACAATGTCTCATATT
Organism: Acanthosepion esculentum; assembly: GCA_964036315.1. Taxonomy (NCBI): domain Eukaryota; kingdom Metazoa; phylum Mollusca; class Cephalopoda; order Sepiida; family Sepiidae; genus Acanthosepion; species Acanthosepion esculentum. Next base: position 50,726,457 of record OZ038478.1, read on the forward strand.
AATGCGTACTTTTACTTTTTAAAGTATTTCAGGTAACAATAAAAATCATTAGGAACAAAGAAAATAATACTAAACTGTTATGTAATATCAGTCCCCTTATGTGGTGGCGAATAATGCATAATATGCTCACAAATGAAGAAGAGACGTAAAGTAACAGAAATGCGGCGATACAGAAGGCTGATGAGAATAGCATGAACTTATAAGCAACGACGAATCTTTAATTAAATGGAAATAAATGCTACACTTATACAACACATCAGAAATAGAGAGTTGGAGTTTTTAGGGCCCATAATGAAAAAAAGGGCTTGGAAAATTTGATAATCACAGGACAGATGAAAGGCAAGAGAGACAGAGGAAAACAATGCATAACCTGCACAGCGAGCTTTACTAAATGGTTGTTTTAGGAGAGATAACAAAAAGACAAGCATTAGAAAGCGTATGTGGCAATTCATAGACAATAGATAAAGCAATCTCTTGAAAATATTGATGGCTTAAATACTAAAGGGACGTGGCATTTACAAAATAATAGGACATGCACAAAGTTTACAAAAACAAACGTTTCAAGCGAAAAAATTGCAATTTGTGCTATTGTAAAAATCTCATAAGATTACATATGATAACACTACCATATATAACACCATATAGCACTGGTAAAAAGGAAAGAAAGGGTTACTTTGGAATATGATTTGGAACAAAGAGGGTTGTTGACATAGATTTATGTCCGCGTTCCTAAAAACGCAAGTGACGAGACCATATCTCATGATTACCAGGAAGAAAGAAGGGGTCAATTGAGTATAATATTTGATAATTTTCTGAACAAAGGCTGGATCAAGAAACGTGATGCCTGTCTGTTAGCAGGTGGAAATGTCTCGCCGACCTTAGGATTTATCCTGCGTTGAAGGAATACAGATAGTGAATGAACCGGTGGGGTTCATTGATACTCTTATTGAAAATTAAAAAGATAATTCCTATTAATGACTAAAAATTGAGATTGTCTTTCTGCCCATGTAGTTTGAAAGTATGAGTTGTCAAAGAAATAGCATTGGTGGCGGGTTTAGATGAGATAACAAAAGAGACAGAGAAATTTTCTCCACCCATTTGGAAGTAATGGGCGAGACATATATAAGAGAAGGGATTAGTTATACGGGCAAACTAATACCTGCAACCGCTACCTGGAGGAAAAAAAGTTCTCCCAAATTTGGAGAGATAATTAATATTAAAAACCAGATAAAAAGGGAACGTTTTTGTAATCACTACAGAAACCTGGGTAGATGCCTAATTGCCAAACAGCATCAGCCTACACTCCAATTTGGAATCAAAGTCAATATAAACGGAGCGACCCAGGCAGTTGCAGACAGAAGATGAGACGAGACAGCGGTGAAGGATCCGCTGAAAGTCACGTGACTTATTGCCGAGAGAATTCCGGACTTTGTGTCAAGAAATCTGTTCCAAGAAATTCGCACGATAGGCAAGTGACACTAAAGAGATTTTAGTGGGAAGGGTTAATTTTTGTTATACCAAGAACTACATAAACCAAATCGAAAACTGACCCGAAGACCTTTTTCGTTTTTATTGTGTCTGCAAAAAGACATTCCTATTTTTTTTTCATCATCAGCTCGTCGTGATTTGAATGAGCGCTACGTTAATGACGATTAATCGATACCTACCAGTTCTGTGATCAATGAACACAGTGTGGGCGAAGCCGAGTGGTGACCGAGGTGAGGGCGACCAATGACCTTTGAACTGCGACAGTATCGAACCGTGTGGGATTGACCCTGCAATCAATTCGTCGTCCTACGACCCTGATGACCATTACATTTTTGGTATAGGCGTCGTGTGGCAGAGATCAGAACATCTGGTCACTGCTGGCCAGGCTGACCTAGAATCGACCACCGACTGATTTTCTTAGCTGTTGTGCTTTTCCATCTGGCACAACTCCATTGCATCATGAAACCCGTCGCAAGTATTTGCTGGTAAATTGCCTTCTGCCAAAATAAACCTTTCACTTCGGAAAGCTTCGCAGATTTTCAATTTGATTATAGTAGCATGAATAATCCATCAGTTTTCATTGAACCAAGTTTATTCAGCTATTTATTAGATTATATGATGTAACCTACTCTGGTATAAAAAGAAACAGTCTCGAATACTTGGGATTCCTTTAGCATGGATCTATGTGTGCTTTCAAAAATCAGTGTGTGTTCAAGCTATCATCATAACATCGTTTGCAATTCGTCATGATCCCGCACATCTTAGCCTATAATCCATTTTGCTCATCATCACACCATTCTTTTTTTGCTAACCACAAAACTTGTCAGTAACTTTCGAATCTTGGTTCCAACGAGTGTAGCGCGGGATTCGCCGATGAAAATAATGTTTCTGTCGCAGAAACTTGTCTCTTCTTATAGTCTGCTTAGGAATGTGTTTTTCAACGTAACTGTAGTGGTCGGTCTGTCTTTTTTTCCCCTTTTACTTAGGAGAACGTAGTGTTTTTAGACATTTCGCCGCTACTGGAACAATACAAATATTAGAACTTAACAAAGATGGATATTTTTAACTTATTCCTTTCTACACAACACACATATGCGAGATATATTCTCAACTTGCCTTTATCAGACTTACCAAAATAAGCCGAAAGTGTAACATCATCGACGATAACAAAAGGACTATACAGGAAAGAAATTAAAAAACATTATCCAATGAAATGACTCTGAATAACGCATATTTCTGAGATGAAGTATTATAAATATTTTCACTATTTACATCATTCGGACTGTTGTCCTCATTTCATTGGTATATTCACGATGTTTCGGCAGTTGTACTCTGCAACCTTATTCAGGTTTTATACGTTGGAATTTCTAGTCGAACTGTTTATTCTGTCCACTGGGGGTGTAAATATTTCTGATTGCCCTTTTTGGATATCTTAGTATCAGTTAATTCCCTTTAGTAACTGAACTCTACTAGATTTTGTTATCAAAAATATATTGAACTTGCAACTCTTTGGGCCAAGTCACTTTTGGATTACACAACCGCCGCTTTTACCCACTTTATTGATTAAGTTTTCGTGTTTTCTAATGATGTTCCCCGTCTATTATTTCAACTCCATCCCACTGAAGAAGGTCGGAGCGTACAATGACTTCGTGAATATGGAAATAAAGTTGAGGACAACTGCCCGAACGATATATATAGTGTAAATATGAATAATACTTCTACCATGTCCTGTGTCACTTCATCGTGAATCATGGCTCTCCACAACATCTTATCGTTTTAAAATATTTTTCTCTTACTATCCATCAGTGTTATGCCATCAATTTACACAAGCTCGGTAAGTAGTTTACTCTCTGTTTCTCTCGGGTCATCTTGACTTAAATACCTGCTGTGAGGTTCGATTTTTCGTTTTTCTCCTCATGTATTGCAGAATAATCAACTGTCGCTTTCCGATCCGAAGTGTAAATATACTTTTCGTTTCTCAGTTTCCCCCTCCACCAAAATGTCCGTTTCTCACATGCTATGTCCATGGTATTTTCATCATCTTTCTATAAAAGCACACATTTGTTGTCCCATTTACCATTCCATCTGTAAGGAAATTATTCAACATTAAGTGTTATATAGGAGTGTTGATATTACCCAGCTATTTAGTACTCTTTTCTAAAGAAATATTTACGTTTCTAATATTGTGCTGAGTTTGTAAAAGGCCACTTTCATTATTCCAATGTGTCTTCGGATATCTGCATTAACATTTTCTATCGTCTGTAATAAAACTATTAAGAGAATAACTGATGTGCAATGTAACATCTCTGACCTCGCGAAGAAAAATATATTTTACTCCCATTAAGAAAGTTTTTTTTTCGCTTGTATACGACATATGAAATTAAACATCTCACCACTTGTATTAACTCACTGTGGCATAACGTAAAAATCTAACGTCATTGTTAATAATGCCAATAGAAATTGTAACATTTTATGGGTAAATCAGTGGAGAATACTTTTAGCATTAAAGAGCAAAAGGTGTTGCAGCCATACAGATTCTTAGAAATATATCACATTTGTGAAACAAGATATATTTGATATTTGATAGTCACAAATCCCATCAAAAAGAGAAAAATAAGATAGAAATAGTGGTTCCTTTTCATTGGTCTGTAAATTAATAAATAAGAATCTTGTGAAAATGTGAGATTTTGTTGCAAAAAGATTTTCTCACTCCAACATACTTTAATGAGAATCTTACCGCGTCAGCTATGCGTCTGTAATCACTGTAAGATAAAATAGTTTCTCTCACTCGCTAAACCATCTGCATCACTGACAGATAATCCGCAAAACTTCACTTCCGGGGACAATAAAATTAGCCAAATAAAACGAATGCTTTGTATTATTCATAACTGCAAGAGATGGCTGATTTGACGTTCATTAAGAAAAATATTACGACTTCAGATGTGGAGATTAGAACAAGCGATACGATCCACTACGGAACATCAAGTGTTGTCACCAAGCAACAGTTTGGACCACGTACATAGATCACATAATATCGTAACTATGTCACAAAATAAATACTAATGGCAATTTAAAATTTGTCTTTGTTCAAACATTATTAAATTTTACTTTGAATAAGTAATTGAAGAAATCAATTTGCCATCGTTTTGTAACAGAATTATCTGTGTTTTTAAATACTTTTCTTTTGTTAATTATTCCTACGTTTTAATCTTTCGCTCAACAACATAAGAAAAAAGCCACTTCTGTATGCTTTTCTAAATTAAATATATGAGTGGCGCCCATCTTAACGGTGCGCATTTATCCACGTATTAGGGTCGTAGGGGAAGCCCATGTACTGCATCCATAGCAGCAGTAGTGTGACTTGGGAAAGATAACTCGACGGAGACCAAACATATTTTCCATCTTCTAGACTGCTTACGAACCAAGGCTATACGGACCAAACTGTCCTGCTATTTATACATCGCTTCGATTTCTCATTTCAAGGTGATAGCCATTATCCCTCCCCGCCACGCTCTACCAACTGAATAATCATTTGATAAAAAAAGTAAATTACTGGAAGAATAATATTATTAATACTCCAAATCATAATGGAAAAAGAGGTTGATATGAAAGAAAAAATTATATGCTGAAAGAAAAAAATTGAATGATATGAATTAAAGAAGAAGGAGAATGTCTAATAAGAGGAAAAAAATAAAATTAACATGTGAGAAACAAGCGTAAAAGAGCAAGGGAGAATATAATGTAAAAAGAGGGGTGCAAGAAAGAGATAAAAATTGTGCAAGAAAAAGAGTTGGAAAGAGTACAGATGGAGGTAGAAGTGGGTAGTTTAGAAGAAAATAAAAATAATCATCTAAATTCCGCCTAAATTTATCATTCAAATACTCAATAGTATTATTCCTGGCCTGGATTCTCACCTCAAATTCTTGCGTTTAATAATTTGGCTTACTCGTAAATTTTTGATGTCTATTAATACTTGTATTGCACAAACACACTCGCACATATACATACATACGTTAACGCGCATATATATATATATATATATATATATATATATATATATATATATATATATATATATGTATATATATATGTTAGCGAAAGATGTATGACAGATTGGAATGTCTCCTACGTTTGCTTATATTGGTGCGACTACACATACATGCGAACGAAATACATCTTTCCTTCCAATTTTTCTTTATATATAAAATTTATATATCGTTATTACACACGCACACACACACACACACATATATATATATATATATATATATATATATATATATATATATATATATATATATATATATATATAGTGTAAAAAGAGAGAGAAAGCGATAGATAGATAGATAGATAGATAAGTAAAATCAAAGTCTTATGGTTAGCCTTTGACAATATTTTAATGTGCCCTGACGATATTTTTTTCATATTGATATAGGTTTTATTTGTTGTTTTTTGCAAATGTACGCCCAGATAAAAAAAAGACCAGTCATATCTTCTTCTCTTCTTCCTTCTCCCAAGATAATCATTAAAAAAATAAAAATATATTTCTCTTCTCTTTCCCATCATTTACATCGTTCTGGCGACAATATTTTAAAATATAATGATCAGTATCTATCACCACAATGTTCGCCATTTATAAAAAAGCTGACACAAATTTTTGAGCCACCATTTTTTCTTTCAACTGCAGTATATTTTCTCATATGAAAAGATTTTCTGCTTCAATATTTTATGTGGAACATTGCTAAGCCAGTAAATATTCCATGAACATTTCGGAAAGTTTGACAAAGAATTTACTGAATGGAAAATAACATAAGATTTGAAAAACAAGTTGTTTGTTCTCTTGGAAGAAGTAAGAAAAGTTTTTATAGAAAGTTTCTTGATTCACCGTCATTTTTAACAAATTTACCCTTACCTGACTTAGTGACTATGAGCAACCTTTAAAAACGAAAACTGGAACATGTGAAAAAAAGAAGCCTAACAGAAACCAAAATTCATATGATGAAGAATAAAGCGTCGAGGGATAATGGCGGTCAACAGAACATTAATGCAGGAGGAACCATTAAATCTAATGAGAAGATTGATGAAGAAAACAAACAACCTAACGAGCCAGCCCGATCAAACGTTTTGATGAGAACAATGTACAAATTAAAGAAAATTTCAAGAGATTATAAATGGAACATGGCTCCAAGAAATCCCTCAAATGTTAATGATCAAACCAGAAAGGTATGCAAAACGAGTATAGACAACAACAAAGAAGGAAATGAAAAGTATAAAAACGGAAATAAATTATTTTATGCCACTTTTCCCTGCACTCAGTGACACACAAGTCATATAAATCCAATAGAATAGACATAGTAATGCACAACAACAATCCATTGCAGAGACTAATTGAAAATGAAATTTTAACAAAATACGACGAAAAAGTTCAAAACTTCCTAAACGAAAAATGAAAAGCATTTGCAATGAACGACCGCTGGAAAAGACAAAATCAAAAACAAAAGAAAAACATACCAACGTTCAGTAAAATGATTCAACAACAGATAAAGGCTAAATCACAAAGAATCAGATTTTACGAAAAGGGTAACATTTTTTTTTTCACCAGTACAAAACTTACAAAAAGAAAAAAAACAACAGAAAGGTCTACGGATAAAACAAGCAAACGTTAAATTGAAATTCATGAAAAACATGAGAAACAAGATGTTGAAAATTCAACTTTTACCAAATGAGAAAAAGGTAAAAACACAGTAGCGAAAATGCGAAATGGAAACAGAAAAATAAGATGGAAAAACAAAAGAGACCTCAACAAGAATAACCAGATACATCTATGGGAGAGACCCTAAAAGAAGTTAAGCAAATGGATGGCCACAAGGAGTGATGGCATAGAGAAAATATCTGCCTAAATGAAAACTAATGCCATGTTTATTTTAATGGTGCACCCTCCAAACTACTGGTCAGTGTCATGTCGTTTTAAAATGTACATAATCCCCAAATGCATCATAACAGCTAGCACCAACCTACATTAATAAATAACAACCGAGTATTACTGGAAAGAAATAGGCTATAGACTTGGGATATAACGATAATGACAAGCTACTCAAAACAAGCCTTTAATGGAAGAAGCAAAAACTAGCAAAAGTAACATTACAAAAGCATGTTCAGACTATAAAAACGTATTTTATTAAGTTCAACAGAACTGGATAATACAATGCCTAAAATATATAGCACCTCACCTAATACGATATCATTTTATTTGTAGCAAACATGATGCAATAGCAAACAACCATAAAAAAATACTGAGGAAGCTCTAACATCCAGAAAAATCAATACCTGTAGCATGATCCGCCAATGAGACTCACTTTCTTACCTTTCTGTATTGTTTTGCTTCCCTTGTCTTTGAACAACAGGAACTTTAATGTCAGGGAGGTTACTGATTCATGAAATTGTTGTCTACTGGTGACCTGACGGAGACAAATAAATAAGCCTATTCGCCATCTTTATGACTTTAGTGACGACGACAAAATATACTTTATCATAGATAAACGTACCAGGGTTACTTTCAAACAAGTTAATCTAACAAAATATGAAATAATCAAGATTGGTATAGATATTGCTATTCATGCCATGGAAAAATACGTTACTTACAAATACATATATATGACGGACGAAGATGCAATAAAATACAAAAAATACGAAATGTGTTTGATGCTTATATCAGATTTGACATTCATTAATAAATAGCTGGAAGTTCCAGCCATCACCTAGTTTCAACTGATCGAATTGAAAATCGAGCAAGTAATAAACTAGACTCCAAAACAAGAAAACACTTGATAGCTGGAAAAATGCACCACAGGCGTTGGTATGATTTACATTCCATAAAGATCGGGTTAAAGGGTCTTATGCAATTTGAGTTGACATAAAAAACAACCACCATCGGTGGCCACACTGAGCTGGAACGCTAGGGGAGCAGTGGTGACACTGAACTGTGAACATAATCTAGCAGAAATGGAAATAGTGAAAACGAGCCGGCCACCAACCTCACTCTTTCGAACAAAAATGTAAACGAAATAGCAAGCCCGAGAAAAGCTAGAGTTAATGGGAAGAAGAGACACTATACAATCAGCACCCTTAACGAGCCAATGATAAAGATGGAGATTAAGCCGAAACGAATCGATAGCTAATAACAGCTGGCCTAAAATCTGAACTTCAGTGGTTTATTATTGCTGCTCAATTATTATATCAGAAAAATTATCTAAAAGACAAAACAAACCCAATGTGCAGGATATACAAAAAAAAAAAAGAAAAGAAAAGAAACACTAGAACGTCTAGTCGGTGTAACTCCTGAATTGGCCAAAAGAGAATACAACCAAAGGCACAAACATGCAATAGTATATCTCCACTGGAGGATCTCTAAGCACGAAATCATCAAAAGATATTTAAACAAATATGAACATGAGCCATCAACGGTAACAGAAGAATACGAATTTACTATTTTTTAGACATACCAATCCAAACTGCTACAGAGATTAAGGCAAACAGACATGGTATAATAGGGCAGGTTGACTATTTAGATTTTAGAAAATCAGCGTTGCAATCAGCGTAGAAGCTGGGGCTTTATACCATAAGCACTAATACCAAAGAGTAGAGCCATACCTTTTACTAACTTTTGAGCATTTACTTTTAAAATGGATTGAAAAATGTACAGAAATACCTAATTTCCGAATGTTTTTGTTTACAAATTGTCTTCGATAGTTTACTATTTCATGAATAAATTCAAATAAATTTGATATTTTTGTATTAAATATATTGAATAGAAAATATATACACACCAGAATTCTAACTACGAATCAACACTAGCAAAATATGCAATTTGTTTTACTCTATTCGATAAGGGAAAATTGTTTTAAAGCTGAACACGATTATTGATTCGCATATTTCGTAATCTTGTACATCGTTGGCATTTGATTTCGGTGGTTTTTTAAAAATTAATTATGACCTAATAAATTAGGTCATAATTAATAAAAAACAAAAGTAGTTAAAATATAAATATATATACAACACAATAATAGTCTTGGGTACAATTTGTAAGACAAAATGTTTTTAAATTTGCATAGTTATCGATTATCGCTCTAAAGCTACTGCACTGTGTAGCGTATTACGTTATAATATAGCTAAATTGTTCAGTATAAATTCCCTTTAAAGTAAATGAAGGTTTTATTTGATGGCAAAATAATTTATTAATAATGTACTTGTGCCTTCTTGTCTATATACAATTTGTGAAGCTTGAGTAGTTAATTTTACAGCTTTTTACACACCTTGTGTATGTGAAGACAAATTCGGCGACGTCAACATCGTCCCTTTCATTAGAACCCCCTGCAGTTCATTATTTTCAAGCGCAGATTCAATTCGTCTAGTGTATTGCTTTAGTGTTGGTAAATGTATTTTTTGTAATCTCTTCTTTAGTGGCTCGCTGATTCTGAAACCCAAAACATTTTTATTCGAAAATATACCCATACGTTTTTGTGATATAATTTGAATGAAAATTTAAAATTATTCTTGTAAATTGACATAACTAAATTTAGTATAAATGATTATTTATGTAATGGGTAATTTTTTTTTATTAAGACATGTATCGAAAGACGCATGATCGTCCAAGTAAACTGAATGACTGATCCTAACTTCTAAGTCATCTGACTTGAACTTTGAGGAAAGAATATTTTCTGGAAGCAACACGAAAGTATTGTGCTGTAGATATTGCAACATTCTATATTTCGGTTGACTCTTACTTTATTAATGTTGAAGATATATATTTTTTCGGTTATGGAATTTTTTATTCCTTCTAATTTAAAACCATCTAACTGCATATATTTCAATTATATATTTTATTAGGGTGTGCTTTCACTGATCACCGGAATCAAATGTCAACGGAACTTTCACTGATAACCGGAATCAAATGTCAACGAAACTTTCACTGATCACCGGAATCAAATGTCAACGAAGCTTTCACTGATCACTGGAATCAAATGCCAACGGCATTTTCACTGATCACCGGAATCAAAGGTCAATGGAATTTTCACTGATCACCAGAATCAAATGTCAACGGAACTTTCACTGATTACCAGAATCAAATACCAACGGAACTTTCACTGATCACCGGAATCAAATGCCAACGGAACTTTCACTGATCATTGGTATCAAATGTCAATGGAACTTTCACTGATCAACGGAATCAAATGCCAATGGAACTTTTACTGATCACCGGAATCAAATGAAAACGGAACTTTCACTGATCACCGGAATCAAATTTCAATGGAACTTTCACTGATCACCGGAATCAAATGTCAATGGAACTTTCACTGATCACCGGAATCAAATGAAAACGGAACATTCCCTGATCACCGGAATCAAATGAAAACGGAACTTTCACTGATCACCGGAATCAAATGTCAATGGAACTTTCACTGATCACCGGAATCAAATTCTACGGAACATTCACTTATCACCGGAATCAAATGAAAACGGAACTTTCACTGATCACCGGAATCAAATGAAAACGGAACTTTCACTGATCACCGGAATCAAATGTCAACGGAACATTCACTAAGCACTCGAATCAAATGCCAACGTTTCAATTTTGAACATAAACGTAATTTTAAACTCGTTTCCTGAAAAATTATAATTATTTGGAAAAATATTTTTTGTATTATTACTGGCCATATGCAACCCCAGCTTACGAATTGAGCGCAATACCTGGGTTTGAAAAGTGACCTGCCATAATGCTATGATAGTAGAAGGCAATAGCATGTCTGCTCATCGTACTGTACGACCACATCGAAAAACAATGATAGAAAATTTCTTTAAATATAAAGATGCGGAAATAAACATTAAGAATTGTAGCATGAAGATAACAATGACAACATTACTAATAGGCGCTCTCGTTTTTCTCCTGGCAACATCAAGATACAAAATGACCAGCAGATCTTCCTCTTTGGCACTGAACAGATATTAAAGAAGATTCTGTTTAAAAACTAAGCGTATCACATTCTTTTGATAACATCACGTCGAAGGGATGGACACAGCTCTATGTGTGACCAAAGTAGGACAAGAAAAAATCATAATAGTAACTGTTTCTGCTCTACAAAGACTACTAATTCGGATAATATCCCGATGGTTGCTCTTAAGAACCTTACAGTTAGTATGGAAATTCATTAATAATCATTCGGTAAAAGTGAAAATACAAAGAAAAAAGGCAGATTTTTCTATTGCAGTAGTGAATCAAAATTGATTTTTTTCTCATAATGCGGTCAATATTCATTATATCAGAATTATTTTTACCATTATTCTTTATTGTCATTTTAATGCCAAGATCTTGTTTAGTCTGAAAATTTAAATTATGCACTGGGATCATATTTCAGTCAAATATGGAGAATGAAAATTTGAAGTCATATTTTTAGGAATTCGTTTGTGTTTTATTATTTACTGATATTTTTACGTATGTTTCTATTTCTAGTATTTTCCTGTGGAGGTTATGGAATAAGCATCTGTAAACGTGTAGCCTATCTAGCTTAGGGGAGTGAAACAATTCGACAGCGAATAAAATGTTATAAATTAACATCTTCTAACACGTATACTTCGAAATCAAATTTCAGTCTGGTTTGATCAGCTTATTGTGGCTACAGGATCAACTAACATTCTCAGTTCAATAGTCGCTGAATTATTGAGACGTGGAAAAATTATGCTGACTCAATATTGAAAGCCAGTCAAGTATATCTATACTAGTGTACTCGTGCCGTCAAAGGTGGGGGTAATTGTTAAAAAGGTTTAATATTGACATGCGACGGAACAAAAATCTTGAAACAATGTATTCAGATTCAATAAATTGAGGATAAAGAATTCACAACAAAAATAGAGGGCAATAAACCGTATAATTATTCCGTTCCCTTGATATTTTTTTAGATGTTCAATTGTGTTTATGATTCATTAATTACTCCTGACATTATGCAAATCGCTTTTATCTCAATATATTTTCACGTTAAAAATGTTATGTGTTAATATAATAGTGAATGGAAATATGAGGGCCTGACGATTACATTGAAGCATGAAACAGACTGTCACTGATTTGAGTTGACCTCAGTGCCCACACGCACGCACACACTCTGTCTATTAGCAAATGATGTATGCATTTATTGTATTTAACAGTAAGAAAGGCTCATTATGACATGTACTTATGGTGAAATACAACAACAGCTCGATTAGATATTTTATAAATCTTATTTGGTACTTTTGCTCCTGTTCATGTATATACAAATCTTTAATTGGTGATTGATGAAAAAACGAAACGGCACAATATTCATTAGTTTTAGCTAGATATTAGGTGTTAATTATTGACTTACAGAAGGCTTTTGATTTTATTTACACGCCAAAAACATCTTTGGACATGGATATTTGGTGCATCAACATTTGTCATCAATGAAATTGTGCGAGGTAACTGCTGCAACGAAGTGACATCCCAAAGATTAGAGGGGTTTCGTAGATATACAATAAGATTGATTTTGCAAGACAGTTTTTTTTCTTGTGGACATTTTGATGACTTGGGTATGTTAATGCTGGAACAGCAAGTAGTCAGAATATTTATCGAACTCGCTAATCTGTCAGAAAGTTCGGCTGACAAGTTATTTTTTCAACAACAAATTAAAGAGGGAATGGATTTCGATTTAGGCATTTGAAGGCGAGAGGAAAAATAATTGTTTTGTTAAAGTGCCAGTAGAAAATATAGATTTTTCGGTGGCATGAATATAGATGTAAATTTCGGAGTCAGGTGCCGGATGTTGGGGGGGAGGAGAGAGTAAGAGGACATCGGGCAGACAAGAACGATGTACAGAGCCAGGGAGAGAAGCAAATTATTCGGGGAGAAAGTCCCCCTTTACAACACGTAACAAGTTCATTGGAATATATTTAGCGAAAAATTATGCTTATTGTTATGTAGGAGAGTTTACACGCATCTTACTGCTTTTCAGCAAATGTACACATGGTAGTAAACTTTTCTATAAGGAACACTTTATACATAATATAATGTGTTCAGTTTAACTAAATTAAGCCTGGTGGGCAATCGGACATTAAAACAGAAAAATAATGACTATTTTTGACGCTTTTCGTTCTTCAGACGAATAACTTTTTTTAATACATTATTTATCAACCTATCGATTAGCTACTTCGACGTGGTGTAATGTTTGGCAAGCTTGTTTTGCTAGAACAATTATGACGGAGTAGTGAGTTCAAACATAACTGGGTGCCCCATATTTTCGGTCTTGTGCCACATCTACGCCACACTTAGAAAATCACCTGTATCTATCCATCTAGCAGAAGACATACAAAACGTCTCAGAATTCCCCCGTAAACACACTAAAGAAAACACACATATACACAATCCGTATCAATTACTGTGAACAAAATAAAATTTTGCACCACACACGCACACACACACACACACACACACACACACACACATATATATATATATATATTTACGAGATTTGAACCAAATGTAATGTCTCCTGTTTCATTATGTTCGTTAGTGCCGAATTACATAGAGCAGGAAGCGACAGCGTCTGGTAAAACATAGACATGAAAATAGGTAGAAGGCAGAGCTGGGAATCTGAATATTTTCGTAATATAAAAAAATAGGGGATATGAGCACGGTTAAGCAGTGACAAAATGTATGTATGCAATAAGACATGTTCAAGGTTCATCATGATGCTGCCACCACCAAATATCACTCTTGGAACTGTGTTCTTTTGTTTGAAGGCATCGCCATCATTCCACCATACATGATTTTTACGTCAAAACAACTAAAATTTGGTTTCGTCTGCCAATAATATTCTTTCCCAATACGATCTTTCCTTATCCTTATGTTTACGAACGAATTTCAACCTGGCTTTTCTATATCTTTTCAATAGAAGTGGAGTTTTCCATAGGAGGCATGACTTTAGATTGTTCATAGAAATTTCATTGCTTATTGCCCGTTTAGTGAGACAGATTCTTGCACATCTTGACGAGTAAAGTGTCACAAATCATTCTGCACATCTTGAGGAGTAACAACTGGATTTTGTATAATTTGATGTATTAATTACCTCGAAGATCTTAAAGAAATCTTCCGTGGAGCACCTGTTTTCTTTGGTTTTCAACAGTTTTGAGTTTTATATACCTTGCAGTGTATGAACTAATCGTAGTAAATGGAATATTCAGGTTGTCTGAGAAAATCCTGTAACTTTCACTTACTTTCCATAGGTTAGCAATCAGTTCTTTTTTGCGAATTTGTCAATTCTTTACTTCTTGCCATGATGATAACCTTCTTGCACGAATATCAATTACAGAATGCTCTGTTTGTATTTTTTAGACTAAAAATTACTACTGATAACATTATTGGGACATTCTAGAATATTCCACTTGAATAATCTATAGTATTACGCAATTTAAATGTTTTAAAATCTGAAGTTTGCATTGTGCGTATACTTCACACTTTAAAATGAATAAATGGGATTTATTTCTATTAAATACTGTTTTTCTGTTTCCTATGCATATTTAGTTATTATGCATCTGTGTAGAGTTAATTATATAAAAATTATGTTTATTCATTAGTTGTAAATCCAATAAATTAAAGAATTGTATGTGTAAGAATATCTGTTTCTCGGCACCGTGTATATATATATAAATATCTATCTATCTATCTATCTATCTATATATATATATATATATATATATATATATATATATATATATATATATATACGCTGTCGTGTAATGATAGAGAGAGAAAGGAAAAGGGAGATTATCACACAGCATATTTACCTTCCAAAACGCCAATGCAAATTGTTTCACTGAATTCTATTAATTTTGAAATTCTACTAATCCAGCAATTGCTTTCCAAGAAGTGACCGGAATATTTAGTAAGACTGACACACTCTAATTACTTGCATATGTTATTCGAAATCTCTGGAAGTTTAACGAATCCACTAGCCGTCTAAAAATGGCTGGAGAGTAAATTATATGAAATATTGTACATTTCGAAAATATGACAATGGCATTACATAAAAATAATGTTGCTCCAGTATTAAAGTCTGGGGGGAGTCTCATGCAAACTATTGCTCCATGTCGAAATACCCGAAGATTATTTACTTAGCATCAAAATATTTTACTCAGCATATTGTAAGGCTTCTTGATGTCGTTATTATAGAAGTAAAGAAGTTTTAATTAATTCGCCTCGGTTGTTTCTTTTTTTTTTAACTAGCGCTCTCCCAATGCAAGGCCAAAGTACCACTGACGATAAAGGGTTACAGAATTATCCTACTGCTCCGCAAAGTAACGGTTCTTGGGAAGAAGCTGTCCGAATGGAACTTACTAATGAAATACAAATAGGAAAGCGATGATCTCTCATAGTGGGTTTTCGCAGCAAAGATCATAACTGGAACTAAGGAATGTAGGTCGTCAGAACATTTACCACGGAAATAACGATAGATTATTGAGAGGTTTGCTAAATTCCGTCTTTGGGAATGGGGGTTGTAGGGTGGAAAATAATTAATCACCCACAAGGACGCGATTGAACACTATCAAAATTAGGAAGTGCAACTGAGCCGCTCCAGCCGAAGTATAAAATCAATATTCCATTTTTCATTTGATCTGGCTCTTATAAAGTATGATGTAGCAGGAAAACTAAGATATTTACTGGAGGGCTACAAGAAACCGAAGATTTTTACCATCTTTAGCGGTGTATCGTGTATAAGTATTCTGGAGTAAATCTGAGTTCCAAAATGCGTTCAAAGGAAGGAGCTTCTTAGAAAGAACAGTCATTCGTCATGATAGGTGAATGTTCAATGCCAGCCCGATGATAGTGGAACGTTACTAGTTTGGTTTGGGCGGTAATGAATGCTATAAAACAGCCCTCCCCGCCTATTGCATTACCAGAGGTGGAGATTAGCTGCCGGCTTATGGTCATCTATATTTTGGGATGTGCATCTATAAATAGATGCATCATCTGCATAGATATTCAGCGGATTATTCAAATTATGAATATTTGTGGTTTCTAGGCAAAGCATTAATGGCTATTTTACAGAAATATCCTAAAAATACAGTATGAACTCTGTACCTTTCTCATTCCGTAATAAGCATGTAAAAACTAAAACTAATATATTAAAATGCTACTAATTTATTCGGGACTGACTGGATGGTACTGTTTGAACTTTGGCATTTGCCGATAAAAGTTTACTGTAAAAATGTATGTTGGCAAGCGACCAATTTAAAAAGTTAGAGCGAAAATCTTGAAGAAAAATGTAAGAAAAATTTGTTTTTCAGATGTTTTGTTAAATGAACTGGGTCGGTGTCCAAAATTCAAGGCAGATTTTGAAGTAAAAATGTTTGGAGGTCAGTATTTAAGCCTAAACGGGACGTACTATTCGCAGCATTGGAACAAATCAACGAAGAGTCGAAAGACTTTGTGTAATAGAAAAAAATAACCATTCAAAATGCGGTACGCCGGCGGTGTATATAACGACAGAAATAATAACATTCGTGTTTGCGCGGATTTCTCGACAATTTGAAATAGTTGTTTAGAAACGCATAAGCACCCATTACCAAGTCCAGAGGCAATATATTTGAAGAACGGCAGAAGAATATTTTCAGACTTTGGTCTCTCTGAAGCGTATTTACAAATTCAGATTGAAAATGAATGTTCAGAATTAACGACCATAAATATGCCAGAGGATTATATAAGTTTAACCGATTACTTTTTGGTGTAAAGGTGGCACCAACTATTTTTCAACAAGCTATGAATACCATGCTTGCGAATTGCGATTTCGCAGTGGCATATCTGGACGACAGTTTAATCAAAAGTGTATTTAAAGAACATGTTGGGCATGTGAAAACAATTTTGAATACATTAATAGAGTACGAATTCAAGCTCAGTGAAGAAAAATGAGAATTGTTTTTACCGAAAATTAAATACCTTGTTCAGATCACTGGTAAAAATGGTCGTTAGCAAGATACGTCGACGACAAGTGCAATTAAAAATATGCCTCCACCAACAAACGTGTCTACGTTACAAGCTTTTCTCGGACAGGCTAGTTACTACCAAATATATGTAAATAATTTGAGAACTCCATTCAATGATCTACTTAAAAAAGGATTAAAGAGGAACCGGAATGATAACTTTCAAAAGGATATTGACGAAATAAAAAAGAATTACGTCAGATTTATCATTAGCACACTATGATCCAAAAGCAGTAATTGTTGTGGCGTACGGTATTGGAGCGGTGATTTTACACAAATAACATGGCGGTAAAATGAAAGACTTCACTCGTGCTTCACGCTCGCTTTTACCAACTGAGAAAAATTGCAGCCAGATAGAAAAAGAGGCTGTAGCAATTATATTTACTGTGAAGAACTTTCATAAATTTATTCATGGAATAGATTTTAGGTTGAAAACAGACAACAGTTCTCTATTAATAATATATGATTCAAAGAAAGGAATACCTACGCATACAGCAAATAGACTATAACGCTGGGGTACCATCTTATTAAACTATGATTTTAAGATGAATTTCCATTCGTCTAAGAATTAGGTCATGCGGATTGATTATCAAGATTAATACCTAAAAATACGGAACCATTTGAGGACACGGTCAATGCAGCACTAAAAATCGAAATGGAAATAAAAAAATTGGTGCAACATAGTACGAGAGTTACTAATTATCCTGATAGATATTGCGAAAATAAAAGAGCAATTGAAAATAAAGTAACAAAGAACGACATTCCAGAATTAAACGCTTACTCGCTATGCAACGTCGCAATAATATTTGATCAAAGGGTTGTAATACCTAGTGTGTTACAGAAGCAAATATTGAAGGATTTTTCATAGCTGATATCCTGGTATTTCATTAATGAAATGTACGATGAGATCTTTCATATATTGGACCAGAATGGACTAAGATATTGAAAAAGTAGTGAAAGCTTGCTGAGGCTGTGCTCTGGCAGCTAAACTACCTATCACAAATATAGAACCTTGTCAAAGAAGAACACACAGTGGGCAAGACTACATATAGATTTTCCAGATCCTATGCATGGATCACATTATCTCACGGTAGTTGATAGTTTCAGTAAATAGCCGAAGATTTATGAGTGCAAAAATCCAACATCTTCTGTGACAGTGAATTTCGTGCTTGAAATGTTTGCGAGATTGGCATACCAGATACCATAGTCTCTGATAACGGAACGCAGTTAACGAGTAAAGTACTCAAAGACTTTTGTAAGATGTTCTCCATTAAACCTATTACGACCCCGTCGTATCACCCAATGTCGAACGGAAAAGCGGAACAATTTGTGGAAATGTTGAAAAAAGTAAGTCTTGATAAAGTAAATGAGGAAGCACTTCATAATTGTATGAGAGTTTACTGTGTAACACGTAACCCCTATACACCATCAGGCATATCGCCGACTTATTAATGTTTACTAGAAAAGAAAAATCCGTGTTCGACAAGTTATTATCAAGTCGAAAAAAAAAAGGAACGGATAACAAAAACTAAACCAAAAGTTTCAAGGTCGGCAATAATGTGTTCTTTAGAGCATATGAGGATGGCAAAGTAAAACGTGGGAAGACGATATAATAAAACTAAATAATCTACATAGGAAAAGGGAAAATATTGGAACATTAAAGGTACCATAATAAGCTGAAAAACCTGAAACATTGGAATAACCGATAAAAAGCGATATGATGTTTTCGAAGGTGCCGTACCTCAAAAAGGGGAACCTACAGGTACAAGTTCCAGAAAAAGAAAAGAAAACGTACTGAAGATCTGGAAGTGGATCTGAGACGAAAACGCTACAAAGTCAAGTGCGTTGGCTAACTTTCCAGATAGAGGAGTGGGAAGTTACTAAATATATATATTTATAAAAGTATTAATGTCAAAAGGGGGAATGTTGTGGCCAGCGGTAAGAAAGAACCTGTTTCGATTCTAGTAGTTCGCTGCCGGCTCGCGACAGGCTTGTCGAATCGGGCGGAACCTAAAGATTATGAGGCTATGCCTACAAGCAGATTCTCGTCTAGGGATTGTAGACAAACCCGACCTCATATATGCAGGTCGGGTTGGGTAATTTTTGCCCGATCCTATGAGATCGGAACCGGCCTTGTGTCACATACTGGCTTGTGGGGATGGGGTAAATACCAGCCGTTCCGAGTCCGACAATTTGCAGCCACATTTGTGGCTGGCGTCGAACACTCTGCCTCTGCCTACAGCCAAAGTCTAATCAGGGGAGATAGAGCAAACCCGACCCCGTGTATGCGGGGTCTAAGTGGGAGTTTTGCCTGAGCTCACAGGCTCTGAATCGCTTCACGTAAAAACCGTTTGGCGTCAGGCCCTTCGATGCCAGGCTCGCGAACTCTCTAAATTAGAGCAAAGAGGAACGCAGACCAGGCTATGCTTACGGGTAAAGTCTCGTCTGGTGAGGTAGAGAAATACGACCTAGTGTATGTGGGATCTAAGGAGAATTTTTGTCCGAGCACACGAGCTTGGAATCGTCCCACGTAGGAGCTGACCTTGTGCTACATCTTGTCCTGTAGGAAGGTTTGGTAAACATCGTTTCGAATCAGTCTTCAGACTAATTAATACAGACGTCATGGAAAGAAACCGAAGCATTACTCATATTATAACCGCTACGAAACGCGTTTTAACACTTTTTAATCATTTCACTCCGTGTAATAATATCATTGGGATGCCAGGAGTTACTATAAGTGAAAGAGAATCAGAAGACATTATTTTGGAGAATGGACAAGATAAGAACTGGATTCAACGACACAGAAGATTATGGATGACGTTGCATTTAAATCTTTGAAGATCGTAAGCAGCAGAGGAACACGAAACCCGAAGAGAGATACACAGGCGTAAATTTCAAGAGAACATTTTTAAAAATAAAACTTTAGGGTTACATCGAGTTGTTTCAACATTACGAAATGAGAAAAGGTAGCCAATCTAGTAGTATGTTTAAATTTATGTCAATGAGGAGAGATTTCTAGAACAATCACCATAAAAAGACAGGGGGAAGTGAAGTCACGGCGGTGGGAAAATGATTGAAGTTGAGATGCCAGGACAGGATCGATAACATTACCGACAGTTCATGAATTTTGTCGCGAAATCTTAAGATATATAGTAGGAGTACCCAGAGCAGCAATATTCAATAAATGGCGTATTTATAAATACGCAAAATGGATTCCGGATGGAAAATGTTCTAGTACGACAAATTGATTCAACTTTCCTGGCAGCAGACTTAGTAATTCATTCAATATAATAACACTGCTTCATGTCAATGAAATATTTGAAACTAAAAAGGCACAGTGAGCTTTTACTACTTGAGGTTAGCATTAGCCATAATGATGGAAGGCAAAAAAAAAATTCTCTATGATGTTTAAAAGATAGCAGTTTCCTGTTGGATGCGGGGAAATTAACAGCCATTTCCTGTTTCAGTTGACGACTGAATGTCATTTTCGAGCAATTTTAGCGTGTGAAGAAAACCAAACGACTCTGAGATATATAAAGTCACAATACGATCTTCTCTTGATAGGCATATTCAATAAGAATCATTAACACATCGACGATTGACCTACAGAAACGAAATCCACATTGTTTATCTGCAAGATGGCCGCTGATGCTGTTGAAAGTTCTCAAGTTATGTGATTTCTATTATAGTTCTGGGACAGTTCTTTGCTTAGATTCTGCAGCGCCAGTCAACATTTTTCGAAGAATTATTGTCTTAACACTTTCAGTTATTTTTAGCCATTGATTTTAGGAAGCGTTTGTATGATATTTCTGCACAGGTTTGCTACCATCCATATGAAAGTTTCCATATGCTGAGGCTATTGAAGAACATGACTTGAGCTTTCAGGTTAATGTTTTGACTTTGTAGTAGTTTGCTTTGTTGGACGAAACTACGTGTTTGGTATTTACTAATTCCACATCCTGATTTTTTTATTTTAGATTCATAGTGTATACCATCACTGCATTCATTTCAATTCGAGATCATTGTGTCTGTTTTGGAAATGTTTGAGTCCTATTGCTTGGAACCCTTAGTAGAGGATTATAACTTCCCAAATAATTGTATTTTTGTACTCTCCAATTATAGGGGCATAGTGGTCTCTTTTTAACATTTCTAGAAATAGTTAAAGTTGTATGGAGGTGCCGATTTCCTCTATCAGGAACATGCAACGGGTCGTAATAGATTATATAGTGTCAATAGGAGTAGATAAGCTTGCCTATCCTCCCCGGTCTTTTTATCTCTTATTTCCTGTTTAGGATTTTGTTTCTGGTTCTTTCTAAAGTATTCTCGTTCTCTTTCTCTCGCAGTAGCTCCTTGTATCTTAGTGAAGTTGTTGCCTTACTTGGGGTGAATTGAATAAAAAAATGAGTAAAATAAATAAACAATAGATGAACTTGATGTTTGCGACAAACATATATTACTGTTCCAATGTTTACTCAGTCAGAATAAGAATGTGGTATAATGATGCCCGATTACGCTGCTATTAGCCATTGGAAAAATCAGAATTATTTTTATCATTTAAATTAAGACAACACAAGAACTTCACCGTAAAGAAGTAGTTTGCACTTTAATCTGTCGGACTATTAATATTCTAGTAAATTCAATTTTCGCTGGGTATTCCTCATTTTGAAACTGTGAGTGACTGATAAACGTTGAATATTAATTCATAAACCAATACAAAATATCAGTTTATAATAACTTTTAACGTGCCTACAACAGTCTTTAACCTGTTTCCTGAGAGAATTATGCAAGAAAGGTGGGTAAAAGAGGCGAGCTTGGTTCGTTTGAACGGGGTTAGCCTTGATTTTCTTTTCTAGGTCAACCTAAGTCACATCGGGGTGGTTTCCTGTGGAACCCTCCCCTTGGTTAGGTTAGACAAGCTTAAGTGTACCTAGTTAATATGAGTAAGTGTTGTTCTCGGCCTGTTTCCCGGCCATCTTTTTAGTTATGATCCAAGTCGAGATTCCCAACCTCCCTAGTTTGTCTTGACCTCCTTTTCATCTCATCTGGATCAGCCTTTTACTTCCCTATGTCCGAGTTATTTTATCTCTTTCCCACTCCCTTAGCGAGAGTGCTTCTTGATTTTGTCCTCTGGGCAGAATATAGCGGCCTCTCTATTTTGAGGGTTGGACGGGCCCTACTAGCATAAATTATGTTTAGTTTAAAAATTTGTTGAATTTTAGTTTGTTATGGGGTTCATCTCACTCCCCTTTCATCTTTTCATGATTAGAATTTTATGTATTTTATTATCATCAAATTTTTATGGTGTGGGGCGCGTTTTTGTAGGTCCCCCCCCCCTGGTGAGGATGTGGTATTATGGTGTATGGAGGATTGAATGGTGAATGTGTCAATTGTAATGTATGAATGGGTCGCGAATCTGATTAGCTAGGTATAGGAGAGTTAGTTAAGACCAGCCTTACCCCTCCCTTTTTTTGGCCTTGTGCCACAATTTGTACATTTTTGTACGAATAAATAATGAGAATTATGCAAGAAACGCTCCATGACCACAGTACTTCTATCTCTCTATCTGTCTGCAACCTGCATTTCGCAGGCCATATTGACCTTATGGAGGGCAGTAACTGTGAGCTGCAAGATCTGACCAACAAATTTGTTGAAAGTGCTGGTGCATATGGAATGGAACTCGACACTGAGAAATCCAAAGTAATGGGGAATAGCACAAGCAACACCAGTGTCAGCGTCGCCGTGGACGGCGAACGACCGGAGGAAGTGTCCAGCTTCCTCCCAATACTTGGGATCAACCCTGTCAAACGATGACACCTGCAACTCAGACATCTGCAGACGGATCGTCACTCCCACAGCCGCGATGGACATAACTGAATGAATATGGAAGCGCAAAATGCCATATGCTATGTTCAAGTTCTAGCCATCCTCCTCTACTAGTGTAGGACTTGAATATTCTTGCTTGTCTCAGGCGTTCGAGAACAAATTCTTGAGAAAGCCCCTCCGCATCTCCTACTGGAACCAGTGGCTATGCAAGTTGCAAGATCAAACGTCTTGTGAACCAACAGCACCACTAAGACTCGGAAGATGCCCTCGTTTGGCTACGTCACACGGCACAACAGGCTCTGCATCATGCCAGTTGAAGGCGAACGTAAGCAGGGACGGCAGCCTCAGACATCACCAAAGGATGAACGAAGATGAGAATGCAGGAATTCTTGAAATCACTGTTAACGGATCATTCTGGAGCAGGTTGTCTGTTTTTCTTCCGTCCTTAGGTCCTGCCGACGATTAAAGCCGTCTAGGGTCTGACGTTGATGATGTGCTACGCCCTTTGAGAAACTGGGCGACAATGGTTTTCGAAAACTTCATGTCTTTTATTTGCACTATTTATATTTAGACTATTGTTATTCGGTCTATTGTCCTCATCTTTGTTGTTGTTATCACAATGTTTCGGCCGATGTATTCTCAGGGTTTATCAGGTGTATATCAATCTGCGTAACCGATGGGGAATACTGAATTGTTACCTGTATTTAATTTATGGGTGTACACTGTTATCGTTCCACTGCATATTTCTAGGGATATCGTCTAGTTCTTATTTTATTAATAATTGTAAGTTCAGTCCCTGGGCTGGGCAGTGGACTCAGTAGAAACGGCCGGGTAATGACTGAAGTGTACTATAAATATATGGATAGATAAGAACTAAATATATCCTTAGACACGGGTGGTGGATTGAGAGCAATCTGCCACCTTATATTAAATAAAGTGTTCTGTTCATAATTCCCTGTAGGTTACTCAGATTTACGTAATATAAATAGTATAAATAATGATATCTCATCATCCTAGAATTTCATACAGAACATCATGTCTTCTGTTGTTTTAAGTATTTTTGCGTTACAAACACTTTGTATTTTAGCGTACTTTGTTTGTCACCCGTTTGTTCAAACTTGTCAAGAAGTAGCGAGTCGCTGTTTTCCCATACTTCTCTTGCATCTAATGAGTCCTGTTAGTATTGATTACTTCAAACCTTCTTTCTTCGTTATATGTTTCTAATTTTTATTTTATTTTCCTTTCATTCTTATTAATTTCTTTGCTTTTTGCCTTAGCAATTCATACTTTCACCTTATCCTGCCACAGCATCTTAAATTAAATCATGAATGAATGCATAAACAAAATCTGGAGACAAATTCACTTCCAATTAAGTCGAAGGAATTTGGTGCTGCCCAACATAATCCAAAAACCATTCATTCGAAGAATTCTGCTGATGCATTAAAATTGTGAAATGAAACACATTGACTGACCTTGGCTTTGCGAATAAATATTTATACCTGCTTAAATAATGGCACCAATATTAGAATAAGTTGGGATTCTTTTGTCTATAAAAGCGACAAGAGATGGAATTAGGGGAAGAAGGAGAATTTCCTATTTTCTGTGGCGATTATATGGTTCCAAATTAGCGGGCAATACATTCTGTTTAGCATCGATGTTTTGCTTGAAGGATGAATAGAGGAATGATGCAGAATGAGGAACTTGCATCATCCTATTTGGATTCACTGCTTCGTTTTAATTTTGATGCATGTTCATTTGTCTAGGAGCTGAGTGCTCGGAAGCCTCCTAAATCAGAAATAAAAAAAGAAAGTAATAAAAGAAAATAACGTAAAGGAGATTTGAAGAAATAAGTTAAAGTGAGGTTAAAAAAGAAAGAAAGTTTATAAAGGACAGTTAAAGAAAGAAAGAAAGAAAGAAAGAAAGAAAGAAAGAAAGAAAGAAAGAAAGAATTAAGAAACGCGGTAAATGAAAAGTAAAGAAAGTATGAAGGGTAGAAATTTGAAGAAAGAAAGAAAGAAAGAGGGAAAGAAAGAAAGAAAGAAAATTCAATGAACTTAATGAAGAAATGAGATGAACAGGAAACTGAAAGAAAACAAAGATAAAAAAGTATGAAAAAAAACGGAAGAATAATGAATGGAAAGGGAATGGAAAAAGGTTAAAAAATGAAATTAGAAGAGTCAGCTAAATGCAAAAAAATCAGGATAAAGGAAATAAAAAAAGTGGTGTAGACAAAAGAAAGGTACAAGAAAAGAAAAGAATGGAAATGACAAAAGAAAGAAACAAACAAAAGAACAAAGAAAGAACAGAAAAACAAAAATAAGCCGACTAAGGAATAGACTGGATGAAAAAGAAAATTCATTGAAAGATGAAAGAAGGAAAAGAAAAAAGAGGAAGCCTGAAAATAGAATTAATAAAAGAACATTGTGGTGAAAAGGAAAAGAAAAATTCACAAAGATAAAAGTGGAAAGTTTGAATGATAAAAAAATATTTAAATATTATGTTAGCTGAGAAAACCGAAAGTGACAGAATTTCCAGCAGCAGAATGATTGAAAGTGCATAAAAGAGAGAGAGTAAAAAGGAAGAAAGGAAAGAAATAGAAATCTGAAGAATAACTAAAAAAAATGAAAAAGGATATTATTTATGGAAGAAATGCCAATAATAATAAACAGAAATGGAAAGATAGATGAGAAGGGACGAATAAGAAAAAAGAAAGAAAGATATACAGAAAGAAATATCGGAAGACAGGAAGGCAAACAAAGAGAGAAAGAGAGAAAGGAAAGAAAGAATAGAAAGCCGAGAAAGAAAGAAAGAAAGAAAAACAGCAAAGCAAAAAAATAAATAAATAAATAAGAAAAATGAAAGAAAGAGAGAAAGAACAAACGTGTAATAAAATGGGATGAAAGAGAAAATTTTTTTTAAAAATTAAGAAAGAAAATAAAAGGAAATAAAAAGAAGGAAATGAAAGAAAAGTGAGAAATACGGAAAAAATAAACATAAAAAAATGATAGAAAAAAGAATGACATAACCAAAGAAAATAAAACAGACGGAAAGAAAGAAACAGAGAATAATAGAAAGAATGGAATAGGAAAGAATTAGGAAATATACAAGGAATTACAGAAGGAAACCGCGTGGGAAATAATCAATTCACATTAATTTTGACCCCAAATGCACCAACGGTTCCTCTTCAACCTATCGTCAATTTATAGATTCACGGCAATAATAAGCACGAAATTTACAATCTCAGCCTGGCATCGTTTCCCACTTCTTTTATCTTTGCTTCACTTGTCCTTTTCTTTTCAAATATGATAGAGAAATCAGGATATTGTGGAGCGGAAAAAATGACACTGTCCGGAGAAAAAATTTGACGATACCGGATAACCTGAGAAGCGCCATTATTTTCGCGGTGAAATGGACACGAGTGGCACAAAAGAATTCACCATAAAATTAGTCTCATGACGGTCTAAGGAAAAGCGCGTACGAATATAGGGCAAACTGGGAAGCTCATTTCAACGTACTTAACGTAAAGTTAAATGGAACTTATATTGAATGAAGCAGGTGGGTGCAAAACTTTCTGTGCATATAAGAAAGAAATAATGGAGAGGTATTTATGCACCTTTGCGCAAAAAAATTATTGGAAAGTCCGGAAGTTCAAGATTTAATATTAATGTATTTCTTTTCAGAATGAAGGTGTATTTTAGACTAGAAGCATAACCTATGAAATAACTTGAGTTCACTTTTTACATTTTTGAAAACTTTCCATAGAAAGCAAATAAACAAATATATATATAAACAATATTTCCCATAAAAGAAAAAGAAAGAAAAAAGGAGATTAAAGTAAATAAAGAAGAGAATAAGAAATCAATAAAAAGAAAAGGAAAGAGGAAAGAAAAGAAAGACATGGGAGAATATACGAAATCAATCATACTACGGAGAGAAGGATAAAAAAGAAAGGAAAACGAAGGAAAGGGGTACATCCAAATTTTATATATACAAAGGAAAAGGAAAGGGAATAAAATAAGATATGAGAATTTGTTCATACCAGCTTAGCCAATGAAGACACGTTAAGATGGAGAATTCAGTATTAAACGGTTATATAACGTGACAAGATAGAACATATTTTAGATACAATGTACCGTTTCAAACATTTTGGCATTTTGAATGAAATCACATATTTAAACAAAATTAAACATAGTACGTAAATAAAAGACACTGTCAGAAGAAAAACATATAGAAACAAAACAACTACTTAACTATACTAACCTCACATTATAAATTAAAATACAAAGTAATTTTTAAATATTTATATGAATTTTATATATTTATTTTAAATTAAAAATTATTATCAAACAAGATCACCAGTAAAATAATTATAAGCCAATTCACGGCTAACTTTCCTACCAGTAATTTACGAATAGTAACCTATTTAATATCTTAATCTAGAATAAACCACTCAGGATAACATTAAAATGTTTATATAAAGGTAATATAACATAAGAGGAGTGATTGTTGAGTTATAAAGTTTAGTAAGATTGTAACGTTTATTCTTTAATATGCCTACAATTTACTGTAGTTTCATATTTAATAATTGATCGCTATTCAAGAGTTTAATTAACTGCATTTTCTGCTATAGAAAAAGGAAACACGGTCCCGACACGGATCTACAGATTCTGGCTTGTTTGAAAATTTTCCATTTAACTTTAGGTATTTTGTATTACTCTTTCAATTTCCCAAAATATTTAGAAGGTGAAGTCATATTTCATTTGTCAGCATTATTAAAGGTTGAGAGATGATTATACAAACGTATTTTAAAAGTATTTCATTTTGAAAAGGCTCTTTTCCATCAAAAGCTATTCTCGAAAAGTCGATCGACTGTTACATGCGATTTAACAGAAATTAAAGATTCTTTCCTGAAATAAGGAGGCTGATCTTTTATATCAGATTAATTATATATCTAATATTTTATAGGAATCAGTCGACTTCTACACGAACGCACGCACACACACACACACACATGCATGTTTCAGTGGGTGTGGGTGTATGTGTATACATATACATGTATCTATCTATTATTATAAATGCAACATATAAAATAGACTTATTTCACATATCAGAAAGGAAAACATCATCAAGCGATATATATATATATATATATATATATATATATATATATATATATCCCACAGACAGGCTGTTTCACTGTATCACAGATCATCAGTATGGCTAGACATACCGTTGCTTCAAGCCGGGATCGAAACTTGACCGATTTGGCCTTAATCAGAGACTCTACACCTAAGCTATCGTCGACGTACGACAGATAAAGGGAATCTTTTAAGGTATTATATACGTGACGTATATAAACGCTACACCAGAAGCCAGAACGCTCAATTCTGACGAAGAGCTTATATATATATATATATATATATATATATATATATATATATATATATATATATATATATATATATATATATATATATATAAAATATGTACTGTTTTTTAGTATTTATGTCCACATTTCTTAGTTTTTAAGGATATAATTCGCTCTACAATTTACTTTTGCACAAATCCACCAGTTACTTTTTTGTCCGTACTTGTCGTAGAACGTTCCATTTGATATTAGAACTTTTATTTTCTTTTTCTTTTAACTTCCAATAATAGTCTGCGAGCTTTGGTGTTGGGCCCTAAACGAGGAATTATGGTTATACCATCTCTTTTTGAATTGGTCGTCTGTACAACCAATATATTTTATATTTGTTATACCGTACCTATGGTCTATAATGGGTATGTCCCAATCTGTATAAATACAGTAGAATATACTGTATATGGTAGTCATTGGTCTTCTACTTGGGATTCACCTTGATTCACTTCTAGCTCACCACTATTAGCTGATTACTAACTCCACGCCGTAGGCGAATCTTGTATGCTGTTCCTGTTATAAATATTATCATTCATTTCCAACCTTCGTTTTGGTTATTCTTATTCGAGATTTTTAAACAGAGAATTAATTTCTGTTTACAAATGTTTTAAAATGGCTATTTCTAGCGATTTTACTGAAAAGAAAAAGATTGATTCCGATCAATATCATTTCTGTTTGAAATACACCACAGAGCTATTTGTTGACTGAAAATAGTAAATTTTAAATCCTTTACATTTCAATTAAAGCTAAAACGAAAGCTTCAAGAAAGCCTTTTCATTGTTAAAAAATAATTTTAAACCTTACATATACCGAATTAGTGGAGGTATCTACTTATATATCAAGCCTTGCGCGATTTAACATAGACCACTAACGGCAAAATATGGTTTAAGAATTGTAACGGATGTAAGATCCTCGTTTTTCGAGAGTTGTAAAGCACAAAATACTTTTAAATAACAGCACTCAATTATATATATATATATATATATATATATATATATATATATATATAATAAAATTTGGGGGATTAGGCAAATCATTATAGTAATTTATCGAGCCTAGAAAAATCTCAAAAGAATGCAGAAAGCACTGGACGGCCCTTTCATCCACGACTTTCTGCATTCTTTTGAGGATTCTATTACTTGTATATGCTTGATTGACCCAGATAAGTTTCACTTTTGTTGTGCACGCATTCGGGTCATTTCTATATAAAACACTGCATCTTCTTTAACGGCCTAAGACTGGATGCAGCGCCTTCATTCTTCAGCATACTTCACATGGACAACCGTCACGATTATGAAATACACTTAATGGTCGATAATACAAACAAGAGAAAATAAAAGGAATGTATCTGCTCAGATAGAGACAAATAAAACAGCGTGTGTAAAATATGTGTTATATTTAAAAAACAAAACTTTTAACACTTTTAGTAATTATGCTGACTGCTGAAGGTTGACAGATAATTCATTAGTATAGAGGAAAATGGGAATGAATGCTTGTAAAACGTTCAGCAAAGAAATAGATCACGCAGTTTTGAAACGATCTTGTCTGAAGCGAGACATGGCCTCACTCCCAGATAATCTTCAACCTGAGCATTCATGCCACGTCGGTGGTGAATTATTCTTAACCAAAGAAGACTTCTAGTCATATTAGATCTCATGATGATAATCAGTGCCAAGCAAGTTATATTAACAATCATTCATGACGAATTAGTGTAAATTTTGTCAGTTTTGAGACAATGTATACGGGTAAGCAGGAGGTTTGCTGAGTATATAAGAATGTATAAGATAAACTCGAATAGCATACGTATCACCCGTCTGCCATATAATAAGGAAAGCCTTCAGAAGGGAGGCGGACCTTTTGCGTCCGTTAATGTCTCAGTGCTCAGTGCAAAACACACACGCAAGAACACACACATATATTTACATGTTGCGATAGATAAATTGTCGTCTAACTTACGCAAAAAAATGAAAACAACACTGAAATCTCATTTTAACAGATATATCTACCAAAATTACGGAACCATATCTTGAAATACTAAATAGGAAATTTATTCAATATAATCGCCATTGGTTTCAATCACGAACTCCTTGTTTAAGTTGGTGAATGCTGCCATAATACTTGCCTTTATTTCATCATTAGTGTTACAAGGGGTTTTGTTGGTCTATTGGTCAACTCCACCGCACAGATGAAGGGTGTTTTAGTCTGGGGAGTTAGGGGGAGAGATGTAAAGGGTTATGTGGTCGCAGTAATTGTCTGACAGCCATGATTGGGGTCTCTTGCTTGTATGTCATGGCGCAGAGTCCTGTTACCAGACATAGGGCCTTCAGCAGCCACCTTCTTGACCCAGGGCAGCACTACCTCCTCAAGACACTCGACGTAAGCCTCCATGTTGAGTCTGAGGCCCTCACCAACAAATTCGGCAGTTCTTTTCTTATCAGAACGATTAGAATATATATGAGAGAGAGTGTGTGTCATGGGGATTGTGAGCGACGAGAATCTGGTTTCTTAGCCAAACATCCCACAGGTCCTCATAGTCAATGCCTACAGTGAAGTGAAATAGAAGATAGGTGACTCTGCATGTGCAAACATGATTCTACATGTACAAATCTCACTAGAATGGCTTACCGATATTTTTCACGCCCAAAATCCTAGCTAAAAACGCTGTGAATAGGTTTTATTTTGCGTTGTGTGACAATGAACATTGTTATGATTACCTTGCCATTTGTGCTGTAGTGTACCAATGGAAAAATATCGTCAGAAAAAATGTCCATAACTTAATAATAACTATAAAAGGGTTCAAATTTGTTTTCGTATTTTTTAACTATCAACCTGGAATTTATTATCCATTTTCTCTTAATGTAACGTTAAAAGGAGATCGATTTGCAACATTACAAGGTAAATTTGAGGGTACATTGTGCATAATCTACAAGGAAAATTACAACCTCAATCTAACGTTGCAGAAAAGTTGTAGCAACGCCATTTTGTTAGCGAGAATGTGCCCTCCAAGCTCCTGATTTGAATATCTTTTAATGCTTTCATCTGGAGTGTTATATATAAAGAGTAAAATAGCAAAACTAAACTGACGAAGACTCAGTGAATGATCATGACTTACTGGACCCGTATAATCTAGACACCCAATTACTATCAACTACAATGACTGTTTTATTGATTTGTTTTTACGATTTATCAACCGTTTGCAGGATATGTAAACAGAACAAAATTTTCGGCTTTGAGATTTTTTTTCGAGATAATAATGATTTCGAGGTCCTACTAATTAAACCATAGCTGGTAGGGAAAATATGTGGATTTATACCTTTCTCAAGTGTATCTGCGCGTAAGTGAATATAACGAACCCGATTGGAATTGAACCTCAGCTCTCCAATTCCGAGTCGTTATACATTGTACCACCAGCACATCAAATTTTACAGTACCTAGTATTCCCAAGCGTTCAACCATCTAGGTAATGACCAGGTTTGATGTTGCTTAACTTCGCTGATCGTGCGAGAATAACTGTTTCAATGTAATGTGTCCGTAAGCTACGTGGCATCGCATAGAATACTCGATCAGCTCTAATCTTAAAACATAGAATTTCATTAACGTAGTTTTTTATGTTGGTAAATTATTATCAAAGTAATTATTAACACAACTCACTCCATTTGAGCTTGGTGTAGGATAGCAGTTCTTGAAGCCATTGGTGTTCAGCTTAAAAATCCGATATTAATTATTAAAATTGAAATTAAATTCCGTTATTAATTAAAGGTTAATTAAGAAACGGTTGTATTAATAGTAGGTTTATAATATTTCAATATTAATTCTATAACTCTATATATAATTCATTTATGCCCACCGTTCACAAAATTAGGGAATTAATGATTTTTGTCTGAAACTTTAAGATAAGGAATTATAATCTTTATACACTTAATTGTGCAGTGTGATGTCATATCATTGGTATCATAATATTGACTAGGATAATCAATATTATGATACCAATGTTATGGCCATTATATCTTCCGGCCTTACTCCAGTATCTTTTTAACTTGGCCCTTTATTCAATTAACACTGGTAGATTGTTCTTATTTCGGTTTATCCTACATGGTATTTGTATCAGTGAATTATTTCGTTTTAATTTGTCTTTGTGATATAGTTTTCTTTTCAAATGAAGCACAATATATACCGTTTTCGCATTGCCTTACGACGGGTTTGAATTCATTTTCTCTAGTTAAAATCTATTCAACAACGTTAGGAAACGTGATTTAAAATTTAATCTTGTCTCAGCAATAGAATGTGAAAACATCAATTCGACCATATGTGAATTGATACAGTGAAATAAAGTAAAATTAAAGAAAATCATGTTTAAATATTAAGAACACGTATGCAAAATATTCTTACTGGAAATATAGGAAGTAGGAACGTATACAGCGTCCTTCACCCACTACCACAGAAGTTCTATTTGCCCACACGCAGTGAAGGCTGGCGATGCTACTAATCTGATATATTAATCAAGCATAAATAACGTTCTGAGATAATCGATAATACACGACTGCCGTTGTTAGGTAATGTCCTTTGTTAGGTAGACTCATTTGCTTGCTTAACAGCATATACATTCTTTATGGGTCATTTAATGCCGAAATTTAATTGTCTTGGGAGCTTGGAAGTAATAGCAATATATGTAATTCTGCTTTCACAATTGAGTAGATGGTAGATGATACTCAGCTTTTGGTCACATAGATGTTTGTGTGGACATAATTACTCGAGACAGCCATGTGTGTCTTCTATGTTGAAGTTATATTTTGGAATACAGTTTGATTTCTGTAAGGAATTATAGGATATTATATGGATTAATGTCATAAAAGTGTCCTTTCATGTCGGTTGTTTCGTTGAATTTGTTTACCGCCATATAAACTCTATGGGCTAATTAATGCCGAAATCTAAATTATTTGAAACCATTTGTAGGCCTTCAACTACAGATAAAATGTATTGTTGGTAATTTTACAATCAATAGATGTTCTTGGTAAATTTTATATAAACATGTATTGCTGGTATATTTACTATACAGACGTAATTTTATACTTTCATAGTGTTTTGTTTTTGTTTGTAGCTTCAATATTAGCCCATATCTGGGACCCTGACAGGTGCTACTACCCCGGGTCAGGGTAAACTCTGGAACAACAGTAATTAAGAGAGGGTTTGACGCTCCTCAAGAGCACCAATCTCCTGATCAAAGGCCTTGCTGTCGGATGTGGGTTATTATCATACCGTTTGTTAGGTATTATCCTTGAAAATATATTGACTGAGAGTCACCGTAGTAACAGCAGCACTTGAAAATGAATTTTAATTAAGTGCTGAAAGTTGCAATTTTTTATGATTTTTTTTAAAACAAATTTTCAAACACACTCTGTTTATTTTGCATTATAATCATGTAGAAAATTTTCCTGCAAACGTTACTGACAAACAAAAAAAATTGTTTTTTTATAAATATATTACTGTTACATAAGATATGGTTGGTGTAACGGCTACCGAGGAGAATCAAATTGGTATTCAAATTCTATCCTAGTGTGTTGCATTCACTTTCGCACATGTGTCCTTGGGAAAATTCATAAATCCACTTCCTCTTTTCACTATCAATATAGCAACATAAACTGGGCCGTTTAGCGCATGTATGGCAGCCGATGAAAGGAAAAAGTAAACAAATACAATGTCACATCAATTCACGGATAATAACGAAAAGAAAACCGTACAATAAAACCTTACATTTTGAAGAGACAGAGAATTTATAAAATCATAGTATTAATATAATTCCACACAAGCTCTATCGGTTGAAATCAAGAAAACACCGATTATGAAGAGAGTGGACGTGTCCACAAAAAGTGCATTCCTGTTTCCTGTACGTATTTTGATTGTTACACGCCAAAATTGTGTAATTTTTTTTACTTTAGTACTAGCCAAACGTAAGTCTATCGATCTGTTGGACGACGGAATCCGGTATTAAATAACCTACAAATGTTGATATTCCATAAAACAAACTAGGTAATCTTTCTACGCAACAGATAAAAACAACTATCAACCACTATTAATCATAGCAAGAATCGAATAGTTCGTTCAATCTTCATATATATAAATTCGCGTCTGCCAGTGCCAAAGTGATGGTTCATGAGCATGCAGGAATGCCTTCACATATATTTAACACAGGTTTAACTGAATGAATACGGATAGCGAAATTGTTATCATAGCGGAAAGTGGAATCGGTGTTCCGATTCTACACATCCTCGTCGTCTGTTCCTTTTCACACAAATAGTCCTGATAGAATATAAGAATCCATCTTTTCTACCCGATGGGTTAAATAACGGTGTACACTAATATTTTTCCACCTGGGTGTCAGCCAGTCTAGGAAAATGAATACTCTTCGAGAAAGCAATAGGGAACCGTCGAAAAGGCAACGGAAAATCCTCTCCAGTTATTGCCCTAATCATGTTATTTTACAGATAGTAAATAAAAGGAATCCGTGGAGACCAATATTCGATTGTGTCCTGAACTGAGATAACATAAAAAATGAAAAAAAAAAAAACGAAATTGTTATATGTCATTATTTTCTTGTCTATATCGAATATGTTCATTCCACGAAGAAAGATGATTATCATTCTGTTTCATTAATCTGATATTTGTGGGTATATTTTCTGAATATGTTCAAAATTAAATCGTACCAATTATATAGCCTTCAGCAAAAGATCATTAAATTCAATTTTCAGCTGTCAGATCGCATTGCAATTTAAAAAGGAAGTTCTTCATGAATTCTGACTTTTGAAAAGCATTAAGTTCTTATTCTATAGTAAAGAAGAGGAAATGTTTATTTACCTTAATTTTTTTTTTTTTACCTTATCTCACTTTCGGTTTGTCCTGTTGGGATAAGTCTTTTTATTAGAATCTTGAGTTTTATAGGATAGATTTTAATAGATGTTGCAAGGATCTGGATCCTACCATCTGCATAATGTGTTTGTGAAGCCAGTGACAAACCCGGAAATACATTAGTGCAAACCATTATTTCAGAATGTGAATGCCGCACTGAATGACACGTTCATTATATGACTTCAAATATTGAAAGAACTTCAGCAAAAACTGAAATTGATAAAAGAAATAAAACAATGGATACTGCGCAATGAACTATTGCTGCCATATCGAGACTACAGCTATCCAGTATTCACTTGTTTGTCTTCGAAAGCGATACGCGAAATTGTGGGTAATGAATTATTTTCCACCTTATAACCTCTTTCCTAGAGACGAAATATCACGAACCTCACACTGATCTATGGTCATGTGTTCTGATGAGCTACATTCCCTCGGCCTGCCACACCCGACCTCTACAACTGTGACGCGCCGTGCAGCGTACACAAGTGTGAATCATCCTTATTCACCTCGTTTTCCTATAATAAGTAATTTCAACTTGGACAGCTTCTTCCAAAGAACCGCTGTTTTGGGTAACAGACACCCGGCTGAATGTTTTCACAATCGCTTCAACTCTAGGGTTAACCGTTATCTAACCAGCATAACCCCATGAACATAACTTCTTGCATTTACTTACGCTCAAAAAACACCACACAGTAACCCTCTACCCTGAGTGGTTCTTGGGCCTTGTACTGTATGAGATTAGTATAAAAACAGAAATGTTACTGCGTTCAGAAAATAATTACGTAATTTACTGCTATGAATTATGAGTCAACTAACTAAAGCAAGCCATGGTTGACTAGCAGGAAACTGAGTGTAGAATTCGCTGTCTCTTCTATTCAACAGGGTGATCCTTATAGTGTATTTCAGAGTTTAATTGTTAAGAATTGCAAAAAGAACATTTAGGCTCCTTGTGTACTTTTGTTTGAGGAATGAACGCAATAATTCACAATCCGATGCCTTTATTTATACCCGCAAAACCAACCTTTCATTTTTGTAGGTGATGAAAATTGGGCTTTGCATGTCAATAGAAAAAAGTTATTTCTTTGTGTCTGTTTGAACATGTAAGTATCTTCGTACTTTGTTTAGCTTATGGCGGGCATCTTTTTCTAATCAGGTGCGCATTCCAATTTTGATATCACATTTTGAATCTTCTGTTAATATTTAACCGTCTATACTTGTTTGATGTTGATATCTCCAATTCGTAGTTCGCATTTTGGACTTTTTCTCTTGCTGATAACTATACCTCATGTTTTCGTACAGTTCTTTCTTATTCGCCTTCCATTAATAACTTGTTTATGCGGTCCTGTAGTTTGTTTTCTGTCATCCATCAACATAGTGAAATCTGCGCATTTTATATTGTTAAGATTTTGCCCACCAATAATAAACCTGAGTTGGGTTACCAGCTCTTTAAGATAACCTAGCTGTAGATGTGGAAGAGATATTTCTGAAAAAAAAGAAAATTTCGTTCATGAATTATCTTTCCAGCTCATAGAACATATTATGGTCACTGTTGTTATTCGTCTTTTAAGTGATGTCCCTTGCGAAAATGACCGATCACGTCTCTCCCTTCACATCTGATCTTACTTTGCTCTAAGTAATTATTGATAACTGACTCTTTTGTCCTACCGACCATTCACGTATACTCGTTGTGTTCTGTCGTATATTCCCACAAACTCGTTTCGGTATTCCATTCGCCGTTTACCCTTGCTTCTTGCCGTTCATATGCCTTGTGAATTTTAGATTCTCTAATCTATCTTTCCTTTAAGTTTTCAAGTATTCATTTAGTTCTTCTTCGCATTAAAACTTCCTCATTGCTCATACGTTCCGTCCATGACATTCTTAGTATCTGTCGGTAGAACTAAATCTATATCGGTTCAATTCCTCTAATCATTTGTGACGGAATTGTGTAGGATTCATTACCATTTAGAAGATTAGATATTGCATAGCAGATCAGTATTATTTTCTTTATTTTTATGATCATTTTATTTTCTAATTTCAGGAAGGAATCTTTACCTATTCTTATGCACACTCTGATTTATGTGTCTCATTTTCAGTTCTGTTGCTATACTTTTTCACAAGATAATGAGGATATGTAGAAAACTTTGATGGTAGACCGTAGACTCGGAGAGGGCAATATTGAAGCAATCGGGAAAACAGCCACTTGAGAGTCTGTACTTTTTCTTGGGAAGATGCTGTCCGAATGGGATTTTCTTCTAACTGATGAAATACAATGTGGACGATTTTTCCAGTGTACGTAGAATATCGGGTTTTACCTAGATAATTAAATTGTCAAGCATACCTGCTTGTTTCCATCTTGTGTCCTCTTACATTTAATAGGCTCAGCTTCTTGTTATCTTTTTCTTGTCTAAGAGTTCCTTAGTCGTATGCTTTTTGTGAGTCTGGCATTTACTTCTTCATCAATGAGGGCAGTTTCAGAGAGCATACTTCCCTGACTAGTTAAATGGCCAGCGCATTAAATCTTAAATAGATATCACAATAACGTATCTTGTACCAGCCTTTTCGTAAGGAATTCCAAAGGAGTGTCTGATTTTATTTGAACCTTTAGTAAATAAGTTATATCAATAGATAGCCTTGGGTGGGAGAGAAATAAATACTTAGTTTATGCGAAAAAATATCATCCAGACCGATATGAATTTATAAAGAGAACCATTAACTGCTTTTCCGTCAAATTTCCTTTAAAAAAAACGAACACATTTAAGCCAACAAATGAAAAACATTTCTTTAAGATGAAAAAATAGAAGTATATACATATATTAGCCGCCAAAGCTGCGTTTGCTTCTATCAAATGTATCCATAACCAAAAGGAAAAACCATCGGGTATTGGTTTTTCAGTATATTGAATATTAAAAGCCTACATTCAGGAGAGCCAAACTGAAAAGCTAAAACCCGTATCAATTTTGTACCATACATAGATGAAAATATTTATTCGTTTTCAAGATTCATAAGGTTTGATAAACCCCAAATCTTCTACAGTTAACTTCTATCCTATACAAGTAAGACATACAGTTAAATTATAATAATTACAGTCCTGGTTGTTTAAAGCGTTGTACTTTTCCATTGATACCAACAGTCAGCCTTCCTGTTTATCTAAGAACTAGCATTTTTACGGCAGGATTTATGATGTAGAACATTAGCGCAAAAGTATCATACTCTCATGTGAAACACTGCAATATATATATATATATATATATATATATATATATATATATATATATATATATATATAGGATGCGATGGTTAAATTGTCGTCTAAATTATGTAAAAATGAAAATAACACTGATATCTCATTTTAACAGATATATTTTCAAAAATTACACAATTATATGGAAACAGTAAAGAGTAAATTTATTCAATAAAATCGCCATTGGCTTCAAACACGACCTCCAGAAGACTTCGGAATCTCCTACAACACTTCTGGGCAGTCTCCTTGTTTAAGTTAGTCAATTCTACCATAATTCATCTTTGGTGATACAAGGAGATCGATTTTTATCTCTCGCAACACACAAGAATTAACGGAGTTAGGTGACCAGATGTATGGTGTGATGTGGCCGCAGAAATTGTCTGACAGCCAATTCTCTTGCTTGTGTGGCATGGTGAAGCGTCCTGTTGGAAGACATAGGGTCGCCCTCTTGAAATAGTGCAGCACTATGTTGACAAAATCAAAAACTATCAAAGCGCATCCACTAAATTAAAAATATAAAATGGCGACATTTTAGCCATCTATGTGTGTGCATATGTGTGCCTCTATGTGTGTGTGTGTTGCTTTTTAAATGCGCTCAGTAAGATGTAAAGATAGAGGAGGAAACGTTTTTATTTAACAGCGGAGCCTGAAGAAAGTGATCATATTATCGCAAATGAAAAGATTAACACGGACTTATAGATAAAATTATAGGCACGATTATAAGTGAAAAGGCGAAAGAAATAGAAAAAAATATTTTGACAGTATTTGAGGAAATCATTTTGATTTTCCATTCACTTTTTGCGGAAAAAACGATAATTTATTTTATCTACCAAATGGATGAACCTTGAACAGATAATAGCGAATTACATGTGGACGTTGTATTTTGATTTGAGAAATTACAAATCCATATATTTACCATCATTTTAGCATAGGGCATGTCTAACAGGTATTGTTTATTCGTAGAATCAATTGCAGTAAGTTATATATATATATATATATATATATATATATATATAACACTTTTTCTAGTATCTCTATCAGATGTTCCCCCTAGAACGGAAACTCTACCAAGGGATATGCGCATAACGACGTCGGTAGGTGGTAGGTTTAGACATCATTTCTAAATTACATCCCTACAAGGCAAGCGGATGTGAGGGGATTCCTGCTGCCGTCGCAAAGTAATCTATTGCTGATCTGACTCCTGTTCTCTTCAAAGTTTAAAACAAATGCCTCGACACATCTTGCTTTCCAGATTGTTGTTCCTTTTTAGTTTTACTCCACTATAGTATGGTTCCTGATAAAAGATCCTATAAGCCGACCGTTTTACACAAGATCGAGAGCGTCATAAAAAGTATGAGGTGGAAACTAGATATAGCATTAGACCTGAGTAATGGTTACCATAAACCATATACAAAAGAACTATATATAACTACAGATACATTAGTAAGGATTCAAACGACCACCATTAAATTCTAGATATTTTGCATAAATTAGTCCAAGTTAGATAATCCAATAAAACCAGCAAAAAAGATAAATATATATAGGCTTTGAAATTAAGCAACCATAGAGTAAATTTAGAATATTTGAAAACCCCCCCCCCAAAAAAAATATAGTAACAAAAACAGAAACTCCGTAAACGCAACATCATATGTTTAATCCACCTTTTAACCGCAATGTTAAAACTAACGTCGGTAAAAAAATTTCCAAAAAGTAATCCCTAAGCATTTTAAACATTCACAAATGATCAAAAAGATTTTTACGAAAATAATGTTAAAATCAGTGATAACTACCTTAGTAATATCGATAGAGCTACATTCCAGCATATCAACATCATTATAAATAAATATCTTTTTAAAAAGGCAATGTAAGATTTTCCAAAAATAAATGCAACTGCCAGAAGAATACGATGTGTCCATTAAACGGACAATATATAACCGATAATATTTTATATTTATCGAGCATACGTTAAGATAGATATGTTAGGTTTTATTTTGGTTCTGCCGAAAATCCTTGGAAGTTTCCCTTCAACCATTACCGAATAACTTTGGCTATTATTAAATACAGAAACAACACTGCTCTCTCTAATTATTTCTGACAATTGAAAGATACCGGCAACTTCTCTTCAATTAACTGCAGTATTATAGCAAGGGCAAAATCGTATAACAGTAAAGGGAATAAATGTAACCTATGTTTGGGAGAAATAATGATATCTTAAAACACTTAAATAACCTGTGATTATTAAACAAGAGAAAGGAATTGATGGTTTCATATAGGCATAAAAATAAATATCTACGTAAATACGTAGACCCAGATTAATTTTTAATACTCTCACGGTTTAGTTTTTTGTGTATGTTACGGTTTATTATATATTATAATTTATTGTTAGTAATTGCTGTTTAATTTTATTTTTAATATTACTATTTTTTAAACAAGATTAAATAATCTCCATTTAATTAAATAATTAATGATCTGCTACACTAAAATAAAAATAATAATTATAAATAAATACAATTTTTTTACGTTCTATGCCGGTTATTCTAATTGCCAAACATAATATTTTGAGAAATATAATTATTTTAAAAAGTTTTTTAAGAAGTACGTAATCTTAAAAATCTATCATCCCAATATATATAATAATTAAGTGCGCCAGCATGGCGGTAAACATATATATTATTTTAAATTCAACGGTGAGAGATAATATATATTTATTAATATATATATATATATATATATATATATATATATATATATATATATATATATATATAAATATATGTGTGTGTGTGTGTTTGTGTGTGCGTGTGTGTGTAATAATCGAAACAATTAACTACTTAGTTGTAATTGTTCAAGCGAGACAAGCTTGCTAACCATTACATTACGTCAATGTGCCGGAGTTAATGGTGAGTGTCTGTTATGCCATTCAATACAAATCCTAGTTCACAACGCAACGCATACCTGAACAAGAAAATATATTTCGTAACTGCTGTAGAAAGAAAATTAACCATGCAGAAATGTCATGCAGTAAATCTTTACATACTAAATTGAATCATGCAGCAAATTCATAGATGTTAGGAAATTACTTTAAAATTAGTTTAAGCGTCGCTTAAAAATGTCAGCGGTAATATTGAAGTATTTTTGCAATTGCATTTGTTATAGTTTTGTACATAATTACAATCTCGGCCATTTCTCTATGAAATAGGTTTTATTATCCTATAGGGGTAAGATATATCTATTCTCTTTGAAAATATAAGTATTCCAATAAAACTACAATGGAAATAAGAAATACAAAGAAATGAATTAATGAGCGCCCAATTTAATAATAAAACATTTATATATAAGCTTTAACTTAAGAGCTCTGAGAATCTATAGAGACAAATTCCTGAACCGAGAAAGAGGAAGAGTTTTTTCAAATTCTTCAGATACACGAATTATTTCATGTACAATGCCAAATGCATTGCCTACAAAATCCACAGAATTAAAATAGACAAATCCGCAAATAGTAATAATCTCAACAACCATGACGAACTTAAACACATAATAATGCCTGCTAAATCCGTGAGATCCACCAGTGAAAATAACATATCCAAACTTGATGTCAAATTCACTAAGAACTAAATGCATTGAGAATACACGAATTTCATAATTACACGGACACAAGAAAAGTTTTTAACCAGGAGAAATAAAGTATATCCAATTTCAAAATTTAATTATGTAATCCCAACTCAACATAAATAAACAGTATTTGGAACTAGTATGGAGTAGGTCGCCCATTTGCTAGTTTCAGTGCTTGTATTCGATTTTTCATGGATTTGATAAAGTTATCAACAATTGTCTGATCCATATTTTGCCACTCCTTTAGCAATGTTTCTTTAAAGGTTGCCACTGGCGTGATTTTAGTTGCACGCTCTCGAAGTTTTCGGACAACGTGCTCTATTGGATTCATGTCAGGATTTTGGGCTATCCACGGCAATGACTTGATACCTTGCGATTGCTTCCAGGCACTTACTAGTTTGCTCGTATGACATGGCGCACCATCTTCTTGAAAAAGTTAGACATTCTTGTCAATCTGATTGGTTTCATATATTGGGAGTAGTCCTTTCTCTAATATTTGAGAGAATTTTGGATCATTCATCCGCTCCTCAACAAGAATCAGTTCAGATTTCCCTCTAAACCAGACAGTGCCCCACAGCATTACTCCAATTCCTCCATGTTTCACGGTCGCCTGCATATATTCAGTGTTCCAAGTCCCGTTATGATTTCTCCAAACATAAACCTCTCTAGAATTCGAATAGACAGAATTTACTTTCATCTGACCAAATTGCAGACGGCCAAAATCCATAGTCTTTGCTCTCGAATTCTCTCACTCAGTCCATAAGCCTGTTCCTGTTAACCTTTGAAATCAAGGGCTTCTTTCTTGCAACTCTTTGATAGCGTAATTATTTCAGAGTTTTTCTCACCGCATATGTCGATATTTCCATGCTGTTGGCGACACCTTTGACGCTCAGACGACGGTTTCTGATGAATTCAGTCTTCATCGCCATTTTCGTTCGCTCAGACATGATGCTTGGTCTTCCTGAACGTTGTTCCACACAACAATGGCCTTCTTTATTAAATTTCTTGACAATATTATTAACCGTTTGATGATTAACCTGGAAAAACATTGCAATTTCTCTATTTGACTTTCCACACTGATGACATCCTAATATTTGCCCTCGTTGAAATTCACCAATTTTCTAACTTCCGCAAACTTTCATTGCAAAATATAAGCCATAGATGAGAGTGGCTTGATACTAACACTGTATTGTCTGAAAAAAAGAAGACACGTTATTACATAAGACAAAATTGCTGTAATCAAGGGTGGGTAAAAACTTATCGTAGCCCACTGTATATATATATATATATATATATATATATATATATATATATATATATATATATATGAAGCTGTCATCTATCATTTGTGCTTTCGACAAATATTTATATATATATATATATATATATATATATATATATATATATATATATATATATATGTGTGTGTGTGTGTGTGTGTGTGTGTATTTATATATGTACATATTTGTATTTTAAACAGTGACAATAATATCTACTGGCCTAGGTTTCGAAGATTTATTAAAATTTGTGCCTCTCGATAGATATCTAACCTTTATTCCACGTTCCCTCTGAACAAACCACCCTCAGGTCAAGCATGCTTTACTAGAGACCTACAGGAAGATGGTACAGGAAACGAAGCAAAATTATCCTACTTTAGAGCGTTATTTTCGGTTACAAAATTATATTTATTAAATACAGACTTCTAAATGATCCAAAAAGTGATATACATTTCTTGAATAGAATAATCAAATTACTCTAGTGGCTTCCTGTACCTAAATGGTAAATATATACGTTGACAGAATATTCTTTCTCAGATTTAAAATTAATACAGATTCGATTTCTACTACAATGACTATTTTCTGAGTAATCCATTTAAAGAGATTTTGAATGTTGAACTGGACAAAGGAGATGATAAGGAAACAAATGTTGCGAGTTACAGCGAAATATAATTCCGGAGAGCCATAATCGACACGTCCGGAACGGGCGCAAGACATAATATAAGAGGGTTACAGTGTGAATACAGTAATAAACGCAATATACTAGTTGGCTGATGAAGGGCTTAAACGATCATCAGGCTAGCATGATGTTCAATAAAACTAGCTCATGTTTTCCGGATGAAATAAATCCAGCAAACTTTCATCCAATCCCTGTAAAATGAAAATGTTTGTATTCGGTCATCGATCAGAATATGGACCCA
Organism: Acanthosepion esculentum; assembly: GCA_964036315.1. Taxonomy (NCBI): domain Eukaryota; kingdom Metazoa; phylum Mollusca; class Cephalopoda; order Sepiida; family Sepiidae; genus Acanthosepion; species Acanthosepion esculentum. Next base: position 50,771,175 of record OZ038478.1, read on the forward strand.
TTTTTAGATCTATTAACGACGTTGGATAAAAATGCAAACGTAATTGATTCAGTTACTAATGACAAGAAAGTCACATCAGAGGTTCTCGGTTGAGATTAAATGTTTTGAAGATGGACTATACTAAGCTGATGACAGAAAATGTTCCAGGAATGAAAAGAAGACTATATATAACAATAAAATATATATTTAATTCAGAAGGTTTGCTGAAAATAGAGCCGATTCCATAAATCTAATCAAAGATCAGATGTATTTTTGGTCTGGCTTCTTGGATGGTCGTCGGATCTTTCAAAAACCCTTGAATTAATGCTGCAATATGTGAATGGCACCTGTATTCTGAGACCATAAACGATTATCTGGTTACCTATTTTCATACATCATTTCACTTACAATTATTGCCACGTGACGCAAAGAATAATAAGTGCATTATTAAAACAGTTTAGTCGTAAATAATTTGCCATTTATATTATTAAGATTGTTTCTATATTTACAAATGTAACGAAGTATTCGTTCTAAGTAACGCGGTTAATCAAAATAAGTGCTACCTAATTTATTATGTACGTAAATGTATAAAAGAATAAAACATTGTCAGTGTTAAGGATTTGATAGAAATAGCTTTTGTAATAAAAAGGAAAGTAAGAATAAGGAGTAAAAATGCAAAGTAATGTTTAAAAAAAGGAAGCAATGCTTGAATGAAGTAAGGAAGGGATTCTGAAGAAATAAAATTTAAAATTAGGTGGGATTTCACGTGCAAGAAAGACTGAAAGTGAAAGAAAGATAAAAAAAATAAAGAAGGAAGGAAGGAAACCGAAAGAAATATCCCCGAGACAAAGTATAAATTCAAATTAAATCGGAAAATAAATCGAAATAGAAAAATAATACGAATATGTGTCAATGTTAGATGAAAAAGAAGCAAAAAAGAAACAAGTAAATAGAATCATTATAGGCGAGAAACGAAGCAGCCAATAATGAACCAACTGAAAAGAAATATTCAGAATATGAAATGCAGCAAATTCGGAAGAAGAAATAAAACTGAAACAAAAACAACTTAAAAATGAAAGTGAAAATACAAGAAGCAGCTGTTGACTCAAATATATTTCATTTATATTGGATCCTCCAGCGACTGGGTGTCTTCCTAGAAGTAACGTCATTTAGTAGAGGCGAACTTCTAATTTTAACTCTTATCTTGACGAGTGTTCGCCAAATGTTTTTACAACGTGCAATAAAATCGCTCTGTGCACCTGGAAGCGTGCTTTATTATTCTTAAGACTTTTTACACTTTCCACTTTGCTGCTAAACATTGCTTATCCGATGAATATTCCCGCCACTTCAAGCCCACTCAACCCTATACCAACTATCATCCATTTCCAAACATGCTATGTTCCAAGATATTTGCGATGTGCGTCGTGACGGCTGGCAAAATCTATGAAGAACTTCGACAACATAAGTAAACAAGCTTTTTACCCAAAGTTATTACTCTTTGCAGATCAGTTCCCATACCTATTGCAGTCTATCAATAATCGATATTAGAGAAAGAAAGGTTACTTTAATTTTTGTTGATTTTTAGACAAATTTAGCTACTAAACTGGAACATCGAATGAAATATGTTTCCTGAGAATCACATTTTAAGTCTTTCGTGTATTTGAATGTCTGATTTTAGACGGTCTGAAACGATAACAAGTTCACTATTAATCAGTCAGAAAGTTGCTGCTTTACTTAAAATGTCTATTTTTTCTTCCTCTGTTATTAGACATCATATGTGCAACCAATATAGTGACCAAAGAAAGCGATCGATGTTGAGGGCAATATCTAAACTTTTTCTTCCTGGAAATAGCCTATTATTGTAAAAGTTAAGCAAAAAAAAAAAAAAAAAAAAAATCAGATTTGGTCCACTCATTTAAAAAGCATCGTGCCCGACATTTGTGTTCAGTCAGCTTAGCTATCGATTTTTCTGGAAGTTTAAACGACTATGGCACACTGATCAACAGGTCGGAGTAACCGCTTTGTTTGCACATTGACTAAAAATAAATTATCATAAATAATGAAAACAGTGTTAGAGCGCAGTGTATTTTTATCTAACGCACTCCTTCAGCACTTCATGACTTACAGGAACTTATGAACATTTGTAGCTCTTAGAGATGATTGTTTTTCTTTTTACTATCGACTACATTCAATTTTTCCGCTATCCATTTGCAGAACCTTGTCGGGTAAATTACTCTCCCAGTCCGTTTATCGCATTTGCTTTAAATATGCACTGTGAGAGTCAAAAGCTCTCCAATCCCTATTTCCTCACGAACCTTCAATTGTCTCTTTCTGATCCTAAGTATAAGCGTCTTCTTTGTTAAAACATACTAGTCCTTTAAATGTTCCGTCTATTGATATCTAAACATTCTTCGGTAAAACCACATTTCTGTTGCCTTAAGTCTACTATGTACCTATAAGTATTCACTCTCCAGCATTCACGGCTGATATTGCATAGTACTTCCGCAATCATTTCTTTGCTTCTAACGATTATTTCCGGTTTACGAGTACATTATTAATATGAGTGTCGTATTTTATATTACTATGGTCTAATTAATAATGAGAAAATTATGATGCATAAACATACAAGAATTGTACAAACGCAAGATACCAGGCAAGATCAATACACTCGAAGTCTGCTTAACCAATGAAAGAAAATAATAATAAGACTTTCAATATTTCTAGTTCAGTTATTACTTTCACACAAGCGATATATATATATATATATATATATATATATATATATATATATATTTCTTTCAACTTTAAAATAAAAAAACAAAGGATATGTTTATATATATATATATATATATATATATATATATATATATATATATATACGAACTTTTGTCCTTGTTTCCGGTTTAGCAAAGTTGGAATTACTGCTCTTCTAAACAGGAAGTTTTCTCTGGCTGAACGGTCATAAGACGTCAGGCTTAATGACGGTCCTGTATATTATACATGTTTCTATGATAATTTCAAACCATTAAATGTAATTAATACTGTTTAATTGAAAAACAGAGTATTTACTCAAGTGTATCTATAAAAGACTTATAGACAGAATATATATATATATATATATATATATATATATATATATATATATATATATATATATATATATATGTCCAATGACAGAAAAATCAGATGTAGTAAAAATCCACAGTTTCATAAATAATTACGCGTTATAATTGTATAGTCATTATTTTATTAGTATATAATGGTCCTCCCAACATTTATTTGATTTATTCAAGTATAATATTGCCATGTTTTACTGTCTATTCAGCATAATTAACAACCTATATAGATGTTTCTACATTTTTAATTTTACCAATTAGCCCCTTTAAGAAGCTTCCTGTGTATATTAGGAATTAATTGTTTTTAAATCCGTTTCTGATATATTTATGTTTACATTAACAAATCGGCAAATTATACTTGGATATACCAATTTGTTGCGGAATTTGTTCCCTAATACCGTTGAATGACATGTCTAAGCATCGTTTTTCTTGACATATAAAAGTAACCCACTCACCTCTACTCTTTGACCTTATTTTTATATTTTATCATAGACCTGACGTTCGTTGGTTAAACTAAACACACCCATAAGTATATTTTAATTCTAACCTTATGCCCCACGTTAACGTACGAAAAGAGTTAAAGATTTGTTTTTAAATTTCCCTAATAAATCATTGTTATCACACGTTATCTACCATCGCCTGTAGAAGTGCCATCTTAGTAATGAAACATGAATTTTTGTGTAGCGATGTAAAATAATTTTATTGTAATTTATTATAATAAAAATATTATAATCTATCTATCTATCTATCTATCTATCTATCTATCCAGACACACACACACACACACACACACACACACACACACACACACACACACACACATATATATATATATATATATATATATGTAAATATTCTCAGACAGAATGTATCTGTAGAAGAGACAAAATGAATAAAATGACACAAGAGGAAAAACTATACTTGTATAGTTTTTCTCTTGTCTCTTTTTATTCACACAGGCACACACAAAAAATATATATACGTATATATGTTTTTACAGAATATTTGCGGGCGCATGCGTATAACATATGCGAATTTCTTTTGACGAAAGGAAATATAGGGTTATACGTATGAAACAAGCATGGATTTTCCTGCCTTTGTCTATAAGAGTTTGGTTGGTTGCGTGGGTTCTAAAAGTTACAATTATCTCATGTCATTAAACTATTCAACCCGTATTTCTATCATTGTTAAAAGTGCTTAAAACTGTTGCATCCATGGTGGGAGATTTCTGATGTTCGTACTGATCACTTGATATTTTCTGAAATAAATTCTACACATGTCGGGTCAAAAGAAGATTTATATAAATTTATTACAAAAAGACGAAGTTCACTAAATGTGGTGAACACGCGTCAGTACAGTGCAAAAGAGGCCCCGGATCAAGACTAGATACAACGAGGTTTTTCCCGTCACCAGCGGGGATGTTAGTCATGTTTAGCTAGATAAGAGCCTCTCTGAAACTGGTCAAGAACCGTGTCTTTGTAAGAAGCCTCATGCCAGTAAAATTTGTGGGAAAACAACAGTGGGCAAGGCACGTTGTCTTGTGAAGTCGGTCCCATGGGCATTTGTTCCTCAAGTTGTCATAGTTTCCGAGACAATGTTATCTTTGGTTATCTCATGTTTCGTTCTATGATTCCCGTAGTTCTTGGGGCAGCAATCGGTTAGGTGTTTACTCCAATCTCAACAGACTCATTGCTTCTATTACAAAAAGCTATTCGGCAATCATGGCTCACGGCATGATCTGAATGTGATGTTTCAGACCGGAGTCTCACTATTGTTGAATGGTTTGAAAATGCTGAACTAGTCTGTGATTTGTGCGGCGTGAAGAAAATTGCTAGAGTACTGCCACTTCGATTGACGGGAGGCGTGTTTGCTGGGTTCCAACAACTTAACAAGCAAGAAAGAAAAGTTGTAGATCGTATTGGTGACACCCTCTACGTTGTCTTTGCCACAGATCTATTCGTAGTATACGGCCAGTTTCTAGCTAGGTGCTTGAATTCAAACGAATCTGTCGGTGTCTGCTTGGCAGTCCTCCGCAGGCTGTCAACCTTATATGGAGGGCTGCCTGGCCGTGGACGTGCATGCGCATTTGTAGCAGGGTTGTCTGAGCACGGCAGAGAGCCGTTTTGCGCTTCCTCTCGAATATATGCACTGGATGTCAACCATCTATTAGACTTGGCTAGAACCAGACTGCAGGAAGATACACAGGCGGCAGAATTGATTGTGGCAGCTGAAAAACCTGAGCAAGTGGGTACAGACTTGACCTCTGCCAATGATATGCAGCGTGATATCGTCTGCCACAGATGTGGAGGTGCTAATCACTTGGCTAGATATTGTTTGAGTCGAGGAAACGGACAAAGTAGGAGCCAGCGAGGAGATAAAGCCACACGATGCTATCGATGTGACAAACCGGGCCATATATCACGCAAATGTTCGGGAAACAGATCATGCGAACAGACATCTGCATCAGCCTTAGTCCTCGTCCAGATATAAATGCGGTGCTGCGGGTAGTCAATGTATTGGTCGACGAGAGATGGCGTTCAGATGTGATTTACTCTGGCCGCTCTCGGTTAGTGCAGAGTGATCCCTGCTGTAGACTGGAAAGCACGTATACGTGAAGACAAATGGTGTCCGAATGCGGGTGTACTGTGGTGTGTCGGGATTGGTAATATCTGCATAGACAGTGACAACTCAGCCAAGGTTGAAGTCCTTGTGGTGCGTGACAAACTTCTAGGCTAATCCGACGTATACGATAACAGCATATGTGGCATCTATATTACGCAGAGTGGGCCCATACGGTTCTGCACCAAAGAAGCACCTTGTGCGGAAATTCATATTCATATTCTTTTTTGTGGAATTCAACCTCCAAAAAAAAGGATCTGGACAGCAAAATAGAAGTGGGCAGCAGGTACGCCGCCGGCTCACTTACCCAACAGGTCTTCGGAGTACCTTTTCAAATGAAGTTATGGATGCCTATAAACTAGAACTCCAGAGATGTATCACCCGAAAGTAAACTTGATCCACCCAAAGGCTTAGTGCCATTAATAGCTTTCGTGCAGCAAAACAAAAGCTGTTCTGCAGCACAATAAAGGAAGGTATACGCCGAGTGATGGATGCGGACTCAGCGAACAAGTTGATACATTCCCTGCAAATGCGAACGTTTGTTCGGCCAAACTGTGAGGAGAGTGGCACCGACATTAAATCGAAATCGGTTTTATTTCCACTTTTACTTACTGGGGAGTTAGTGCTAGAACGGAAGAGAGGTCAGCTGCTAATCTCTGATCGCCAAGAATTTTAGACGTGCGCCATTATATTTTCGTATCATCGGTATAGATTTTTACAAATGATCTGTGTATATTGTTAGACCTCACTAAGTATGTGTGTAATTATAGTTAGGATGACAGGAGTGAATCGAGCTGAACGAAACCCATTCTGCGTGTCGGGCAGGAGGTTGTTCCTATCTAGGTGCTCGACGACCTTGTTGTTGATTAAAGCCTCAAAAAGCTTACTGGGGAGACTGGTGCACCTATACTGGGAGGGTGATGGCTCGCTCGCTTTCTTGTAGATCGGACATACGCTTGACGCCCACAGACTTAGGAAGAATTTATCTTTCAAGTAACGAAAGTGGTGGCCGTCCATAGTGGCCAGTGATTTGTATATGTGTATAAAGTTTCATTGAAATATATTAATTTGTTATTTAAAAAACGATGTTGTTATTATCTATTGTTTTCTGCGGATTTATCTGCGCCATACAGTATATATGAATACATAAATAAATCAAAATTTCTCTTTGCCGATGCGTTTCGTCCTCTGATGAAGTCAAACGTAAGGATATTATTTTGAAACAAGTATTTATAGTGTTTTACTAAGCGAAATTTAGATGTGCCACAAAGCCGAAAGTATAGAGCACCCATTGTGGATCGAACTCACTATTCAGTCGTAAATGAGCTAATCAGACAAGCTTCGAAGTGCTCGGATGGGGGTTTTCTAAGCGTAGCTTAAATCTGGCACAAAGCCAAAAGTATGTTGTACCCAGTAATGATCGAATTACTATTCAGTCGTAATTGATCTAGCAGAACAATCTTAGTAATCATTACACCACGTCAATAAAGAAAATAATATATGTGTTATTGATCAATGCATTTCTATGTATCTATGTATCGGTCTATCTATCTGTCTATATCTACACACACACACACACATACAGATATATATATATATATATATATATATATATATATATATATATATATATATATATATATATATATATATGTGTGTGTGTGTGTGTGTGTGTGTGTGTATGTGTGTGTGGATATGTAAGTCCGATATTTTTTTTTTAAGCTTATCACCCCAAGCCAGGCTGGAAGCCACTAGCACGCAAGGGGTTACAGAAGGTTTGGAGGAAGAGCAGATAGGAGTGGTAAAGGAGAGGATGTGGCGAAAGATAGTGGATCGATCAAGGCAAGGGGGTTACAGAAGATTTGGAGCGAGAGCAGATAGGAATGAAAGGTGAAAGGATGTGGAGAAGGGAAGTGGATAGATCAAGGCAACTGGAGATGTCGATTGACGTTACACTTAAATAGTTGGAGATTGTATTTGTCAGGTAAACAGGAATAAGGAAGGGAGTTCCACAGGCGAGATGTGCGAGACATGAAGCTATTGGAGTAGAATTAGACGTCTACATCTAACAGTTTCAACGGTGAAGGGGTGGGAACTGGATGCCAGCCTCGTGGGACGTTTAAATTCATGAGACCTAGGAACCAGCGAAAGCAGCTCCTCGGAGCAATTACCGTGAAAGTATTTGTAAAAAAGACAGAGCGAGGCAACGTCGCGTCTGAGAGAGCGACTGCAGACGAGATGCCAGATCAGGGCCAATTACGTTGCATATCCGTCTCTGGATTTCTTATTTAAAATAAACAATATTTTTAGTGGAAACACGTGTTTCAGTAACCCTTTTTTAACAGAGAAATGCATGCCTGCTGCTTCGGGTAAACGAAAACTTAAATAACGAAAATTGTCTTTAGAGATGTATTCTCAAAACATGTGTATACACTAAACATAAATTTTATCATAATTAGAGGGACACACACAAACCAAAGAATATATATATATATATATATATATATATATATATATATATATATGACTCACGGAGCTTAAGAATTTTACGTGAATAAAACAGTGATGTTCAAAAATACACAGCTGAGGAAGACTGGCGAGAATATCCGAAATATTCCGGTAAATCAATATCAAACCTTTGGAATTTATACCATTCTTCTTGATCAGTTCCCTTAATAGATGTTGTTCAGCATTAATATAATACCATAAAGCAGCACGTTGGTAAAGATTATAGACCGACAAGATATTCGAAGAAGGCGTATAGAAAAAGAAATGTGAAACAAATGCTTTTCATATAGAATATCATTTTCGATTTGTATTAAAATAAAATAAAAAAAAATTGTGATACTCAATGCAAAAAAAATGGAAAGGTGCGTGATGTCTAAGAAAGGGCGATAAACGATGTTAGTTTCCATCATTTCATTTGCGTTCCCGCGCAAATCAAAGGAGCCCAATATCGCTATTATTCAGTCTGGACGTAGATCTATCCCATTCATAAATTAAAGATAGAAATACCAAAGTCAAATCAGATTTATTCACCGGCCCTGTGAAAATCTTTCTTCTACTCATGTCTTATCCGTACCAATGAAATACTGAGATATCTTTTCAACGATTTTCATGCACATATACAGAGGTTTGTAAAATAATTTTAGGATTTAGCAAAACTCACTAAAGAACGATAAAAAGGGAAATGATATAAATTTACTGTGAAATGCCTAAATATTTATTGTTACGAGGATTAAGTAATAGAAATAATTATTTTCCCTTTTTTGGAAACCGCTTCCAATGAAGACATTCAGAAGAATTATAAAACAGGAAAAATCAATCATATGCTACTGATATCCAACTGTCATTTAACTAACATTTAAAAGTTTCCAAATACCAAAACTTACCGTTTCTCTTCGAATGTCTGCAGAAAATATGCCAGAGAATTCTCATATAAATATTCATGCAATTTGACTGAAAATGTTCCCTTGCTCAAAAGTCCCTTGAAATCTTAGCACGAAAACTGGCCGCATTCTTGTGTAAAAATGATTAAATAAAAAACGCAAAAGATGCCAAGGGAATTCACAGTTATATATACTGCCTAAAGATTTACCGAAAAACCAGTGAAATCTAAATAGAGACAGTCGTTGATAGTAACCTGGTATTTGTTTATGTATCTATATCAGCTGGATATGATTAAACTTTAGCAGGAAAGAGCATAGAAAGAAAAGGAAAAAGGTGACAGAAAGACGCCATTAAAGGTGAATAGTCATAGTTTCAGACGTCAACAGACGTAAAGATAATAAAAACAAAACACAGTAAAGAGATAATCATTTTAAGCAAGATAAGACGTTTTATAATAAATGCAAAACTATTTAGCATATTGAGGTAATAAAAAAGAAGTAATTATTCAAAACAATACTTATAGACAGCATTTATATATGTATATATATATAGATATATATTTTATACATATGTATATATTTTATATGTTTATATAAACATGTTTATATATATACATTTTATATATGTGCGTGTATATATATATATATATATATATATATATATATATGTGTGTGTGTGTGTGTAATATATATAATTTTAGAGACAGTCTGTCGATTAATGAAAATCGATATCGAACCGTATATAATTGCAAAGCGGAAAGCAGATTTATTTCCCTCGGGAAGTATGTGAAAAGATAAAATTGTTTTCTATTAAAATATTTTACTTTTGGGTGTGTATATGTCAAAATGAAAATATACACGTGTCCTCAGCTTTGTGCGTATTTACAATATCCGCGTGTATATGTCAGAGAGAGAGAGAGAGAGAGAAAAAAGAGAGAGAGAGAAAAGAGAGAGAGAGCATGCGTGTGGCGATTTAATTTATGCACTTGAGAGGTGAAGTTTAAAAGATAGGAGAATAAAACAAGAAGCATAAAGAATATTTATTTTACGTGTGTACGCCATTAGTTAAGCATTTCTTTTTTATCGGTCGGCCGATCTTGATTACACATTTCTCCTTTGGCGTTGGATTCTAACTGAAAGCGGGGGGGGGGGAGAGGGTGATTTTTTCTTTTTTATAAAATATGAATTAGATATAAAACAATAGAATCTCGAAACTGAGAACATACTATGTAAAAATAATGAAATGCATAACATTAATGAAAGAGGAAGCTTTGAAGGCAAAATAGTTGTCAAAATGCAAAATGGAAGAAATTTGGAGAAATAGGCAACATTACATAAGGCAGGAATAATGTAAATGCCAGGAAGAATGTGACAAATAGAAAATATATATTAATTAAAAATTGAAAGGACGACAGAAAAAGGTATCATCCCATTTGTTAGTTATTAAGACAGGATAAATTTCCTTCTCCACGTAATAAACACAAAGCAGTAAATACAAAGATATATTACATTAATCTTGGCGGCGCTTCTTGGTCGGGTTGAGAGGTTTATGTAGAGGAATTTGTGAGTTGGTACATTTAACTCGATGAAAAGAGGAACATTAGTATTAAAACGAAAGTAAACAGGGAAGAAAAGAAATTAAGTAGAAAATAAGGGACACTTGCACGAAGCAAAGAATTATGAAGAAAGAAGTGTATATTTTTTGTCTTTTTACAGATAGCCGCTGGACGGTTGTGTGGCAAAATAGTGTCTGGTATAAAAATGTATTCGAAGCAGATGTATGTCATCAAATTCCTTCTTGCGAATAGAGCTGCGCACATTAACATACATGAATGCTTCTCTGGGCTTTTACGGAGATCAAATAATGGTTGTGGGTATAGCTGAAAGATAATGTGCTACAGTAATGCCTGAGGCAATATCTGTGTTGCTTCTGATATAGCTTTTTACCATAATGTCATTCATATCGTTTTTGATTTCATAACCGGAAGTGGCGAGAATTGTAGAAAATACGTTTTGTAACTGAAAACTATCGCTCTTCTATCCTTTTTCAGGCTGAAAACTGTCGCTATTCTGTCCTTATTCCAGCTGAAAACTCTCCATATTCATGCTGAAAACTGTGCCTATCCTATGTCTTTATTTATTCATTCATTCTGAAGACTGACCATATTCTCTCTCTATTTTGCTTTTGTAATATTGCCATCTATGTCAGAGAAAAAGAAACTAAATGTCTCATGAATAACAAGCATAACATCGTTTATTCAATAAATAACGCCAATAACGAGTTGGTGTGTAGCTCATGGGTTTTCTTTGAAAATGGATTCTATATTATCACGATGATGTAAGAGACTCTCTCTTTCTTCCTTGTCAGGTGATATCTATCTGTCATCTGGATTATCCCACGTGCGTACGTCATCGACGCAGCTGTATTGACGTCATGTCCACGGCAGATCAGTATGAAGACGCAAATATTCAGTGGCGGTTTGAAGGCTATCTCTCAGGTGAAAACGCTAATGCACCCGGCTTCTCTCATTGGCAAAATATGGAGTGAGTCAGATACTACACTTTCTTTATCTTTCCGCAGAATTAAAGTGGAAGTATTGTTATAGGATCGTCTGCCGTACATCGGAGCAAATGTTCTTTAGCTCATCTAGCAGATTCTCAAAGGAATTCTGTGCTTTCTTGAGACTATGGATTTGTGACTGTTTTGGAAACTTACACGTAAAAGTCAGCTAGTTAATCTCCACAGTTACTGCTGCAGTGAGGTTGATGCACACCGTCGTGTTGGTCACATTTGTGATATGGATGATTTCGGGACCAAACGAAGTGAGACATTGTAAAAAATAAATGAACAAAATCTACTTGATAAGTCACATACTTAGTCATTTCAGCGTTCCCTACAAGTAACAAGACAGGGTTTCAAAAGCTGATTTTAATGTCTGGTATGACCCCACAAATGGAAGTACTGGTTTATACAACTTCCATTTCTGCGAGCTCGCAGTCATACCACGTTAAAGCCAGGTTCTCGTACGATCACCACATTTAAGCAATGTTAACCCTGGTCAGTACCTGAGTGGGTGACCGTTTGGGAATATCAGTTATTGTAAACTTAGATGTGCCGGTGGTGTAATGGATAACTGCTCAGAATGAGAAATTGGAGCGCCGAGTTCCAATTCCCGTTAGGTTCGTTATATTCACTTACACGCAAATACTATTGGGAAAGGTATGAATCCACCTTTTCTCTTCCCATGTATACGTTAATTAGTAATATTTGTATCGGGAAAACATTATTATCTCCAAAATATTCTTACAATAAAAAAAAAAATTATGGCTTTAAATAACTTGAAAAAGACTGATAAGCCATAAAGACATTAATCAAATCCTCAGTTAATTCATTTCTGTGTAGCTATTTACCTTATTAAGCAAACATTACTATCAGCAGCAGCTACAAAAATGACTAGAAAAGAAAACAGAAAAATTAGGCAGTTTGATATAGCATAGAAAAATGACTAAAATCCAAACATGTTATAGCATGCCTTTTTTTAAAATATAAAATGGAGGCATATATGAGATTCATGTCGTATTTTATATCAGACAAATCTATATTTAAATGCATGCTGCATTTTATAACAGACAAATGCACATATAAAATGCATTTCAATTCCAGATCAGATTTTCTGTTTCAGCAAGTTTCAGAGAATAAAACTTCTTGTGATAAGAAGGATAGGTAAATATATAAGAGCAATTACTGCCCATTTCTTCGAGGCGCACTGCGCACGATGAATGTTTGTCTCAGTTTCAGTTTTGTTACATACAAAGATTATTTTAGTTTCGGTATAGTGCTATAAACATAAAGATCAAACGTTCCTACTCTCTACTCAATAGTAAACTTCAGCCACGCGAGCTCGTTAGCCAGTTTTAGTGTTTTCATGCCTCTTTGGGAAATTAACAGAAAGCCTTCTTCTTGAGGAAAACCGTTTTCGAACTAAAGATACAGGACCATTGACACAAGCTAACGTCTGTAGAATATAAACATTGAAGAGATAGGCATTCTGACATTCTACGCACAACTTGTCTGTAAAAGGTCGTCCGTTTATATTCCGTAGCAATTGAGCACTTGACTAAATTTATTGAATATGTTGGATAAATTGTTGCCATAAAGCAACATTAAAAATGAATGCAACAATTCGAATATATTTATTATATACTCAACGTAGATTACATATTTGTAATTGCCTTGTAACTTTTAAAGAAAAATATTTTTAAACTAATTCTGTTTCTTAGAGTTTTTCAACTACCGGACGTACTCTTGTATAGTGAGAGCGTTCATGATAATTTTTTTACGCAAATAGAAGAGTCGCACTATACATAGGTAATTATAAAAATATGCATTTTCGTTGGCTGGTTACACAGGTAATTTTTTGTGGAGGGGTAAAAATCCATGTATTTTCGGTAACCGTAACTTACCGGGTAGGCCGACAGTCTCATGGGACGTTTGGCTAACCTTAACGGTACAAACATGACCGAAAACAAAAGTACGGTATCTAAATTTTCGTACAAGATATTTTACGGTAAGTGTTTTTTCTCGCTATTTTGCTCTAGCTTTGTACAAAAAAAAAAAAACAAAACAAAAAAACAATCAAGATCATTTATTTGCTATAAATGATGTCCAGGGTGATGCCCGGTACAGCAATATTGGACTACTGTAGGCCTACTGGAATTGCTCAGAAGCTGAGGCCGCATTATACACAAGCGATATGAAAAAAGTAATTTTTTCACAAGAGAAATTCAGGGGTCTCACTATATATGAAGTAAGCATATACACGCGTACATACGCTATATTTCTATTTAATCTTGATGTTTATGAAAAATTCTTCCAAATATATCTATCCGTCTCAAAATTGCTCCGTCTCCTATTGATTACGTACACACAATTTACTTCTATATTACACAAGCCAGTTAATAAAATCAGCTTATTAAAAAAAAAACAAAAAAAACTCAATACAAATTAAATTCCAGATGAAAAAATGCAATGAAATAGTGTATATTCATAAATATATATTGATTAGAATGTTCACGATTTTAATTTAGAGTAAAAGATGAAAGCATAAATTGATCGAAAGACACACACACAGGCGGACGCACACACACACAGACATATATTCAAATAGGCACACTTTATGCGCACACACACACACACACATGTATATATATATATATAAAGTGTGCCCATGTGAATTTGCACAGCTACTGACTTCATTTAAAAGCTGATGTTAGATTTTTTTTTAGAAATGTTTGGAAATGTTTAATTTTGGAGACTTTCAGTGAGTTGAAAGAAACCTTTTTCATCAAATGATTAAAGTCAATGTGTCTATGTCGCAAGTGTTATTTTCCCATAAACGATATGATTTCTACTCAAAATGATTTCCAAAACAACAACAACACTTAAAGAGTTGAAATTTCATGAACGTTAATAAATCATTAATGCCAATAGTAAGTGAAAGTCCTGGGTGCTGAAAAGTTCTTGACCCAATTAAGAAGTGATACCCCACCAAAGATTTCTGGTGCTCTGTCATTTTTTGTATTTTGCGAAAAGTGGATTGAAGCAAGACATTTTAGCTAACCTCTCCTACAAACACACCCCACACTCATGCACTCATATCTATGTTTGTATGTTTTTTTTCACTTTAAACATTATCTATAGTGGATACTCATATTAAACATTGAACATTATCTATAGTGGATACCCCGTTTATTTATTAAACAGTATATTTATTTATTTTCGTCTCAGCGTCTGGTTAGTAAAAAGAAACGGTAATTTGACATTGCTAACCAGTTGCTTCATCTGCGGCTAAATGGTATAACACGTCAGGCTATATGGCGGTTTCATGTAGGCTACAGTTTCGATCCCTTATGAAGACACATATTTTCTATGAAATTTCTCGAACATTCAGGCGAGTAAATTTTGTTAATACTGTTTATTATAAAGATATCATTTATTTAAATATTTGTATGCATGAAATATATATATATATTTGTATGTATGAAATATATATATATATATATATATATATATATATATATATATATGGTGTGTTGTCAAAAATGTACTCTTTAAATTACAATAAATACACTGTTTATTGAGGGTATATATTAAATATATTGGTTTAATTCCGGTACAAGATATAATGCGTATGTTAAATACGCGACAGAACGCCCTTTGCAAGATTAGGTTTCTTGTTGAATCTTACTTTACAGAGAAAAGAAATCCGACAGATTTAACAAATTTGTTTGAGAATTCTATGTATTAGGTGAATATGCAGGTAGCGTCGGAATTATCAGCGCAGTAAGTGGAATCAGTGGATCGAGTTCAAATTCAAGCTTAGCCTGTTGCGTTCAATTTCGTACAAATGTCTATTCGAAGACATGAATTCATTTCTTTTCGTTACCTCCAACTATGGGTTAAACTATTGGGCTGACTAGCCTTGAGTGACAACTAGTCTCCTAGAAGGAAATACCTGAATTTCAAACTGAAGAGAAGGCAACAGGAAACCAATACACCATCTTTTCTAAGGAGACATCGAAATTTACAGATAATTATAATTTAGAATCTGTGACATTATCTTAATATACTTCTTACTATGAAACACATTGTATTTCCATAAAGTCTTTTTTAGCTGCAAGGATATCTGATGGATCGTTAAAACTTATGCTTTCTCGTTCATAAATGGTTTTATAGAAATTTTGTTTATAACAATATTTATAATATTATTTCAACTGTCTGTATACCTGTCTCCCTTTCTCTCTCAAACAAACAAACACAGTTATTCTTTATCTGTTCGTCTGTGTTTTAACAAGTCAATAATTGTATTATTTAATGTCAGATATAAGTCTTTTCTTCATTGTTGGGCGAAGGGCTTCCTAGACTGAAATCAACGACCAGGCGGATAGTTCCCCCGATTGAATCAACGTAAATGTATATTCGAGGACAGGGTCAATATTCAATTTGGAGGACATCGGCTGGAATCTGACCTGGAGAAGGATGGGTTACACTAGGTTAAGCTGCGCTAAACACGCTGCTCATTGGCTATCAGCCAAGATATATGAAGGGAAGAGACCAGGTGCTATAATGCTACAAACATACCCAGTGATGATGATGATGATGATGATGATGATGATGATGATGATGATGATGATGATGATGATGAGGTGTCTTTTTAAACAAACATCAAAACAAATAAACAGTAATTTAGGTCCGGTTGGCTCTTGAATCAAAATTAAAACATTGAAAGGATTTATAACCGAATCTAACTATCTAGATAGTGTAGTATATAGAAGCCATCCAGTAGGTGGCTCTTATATCTTTTTTCTGGGTTTCATACTCTTCTTTGGCACATAAAGTTGACGTATGCTAATCCATAACGACAGGTCGATATCTGTCTTTCTGTTAGTGTGTGCGTGTAAAATTAAAAGAGTCATGGGCTCTGGAAATAACTCGAGAGGTTTATGACGATTTTAATTCATAATTTGATTATATTATACATTTGTAGAAATGGAAAATATGCAAATATTTCATGAAAATTATTTAGTTCCTTCACATAACGCTGTTTCATAGTATTGTAGAACAAATGGCAAACTTGGCCGGTGTATCAAAAGGACACCCCTATTATTTTAACTACCTTTACTCGTCGGCGATGTTAATTGTTTTAAAATGCGATTATTAGAATTGTAATAAAACTTAAATATATGAAAGGGAATTTATACATTTTCTTTGTTCTTGAAAATTGACAAACAAAATAATAAATGCTATTTATTTATAGATTGTTTATTTATAGTATTTATTAATTAGAATGTTTGTTAAAATAGTTGGCAAAAATTTGACTAATTACCAATCGATTCGAAACTGATAAAACGTTAAATAACAAGGATTTGCTTATAGTTGGTTCACATGTTTTAATAATTTAGGAAATGCTTATAAATTTATTAATAAAATCGTTTTCATATTTATTTCTTTATAAATGCTGCGTTGCATTAGTTTTAATTGTATTAGATTTAGAATGTTGTAAATATAAAATTATTCTTGTAAATAAACAATATAATGAATAAATAGAGTTTAATATTTTAGTAGTAAATTCACAAGAACAAAAAATATATACAGTAATAGCGGTGTGAAGGGAATGGCGGTCTTTTTGGCACACCGTTTTTTGCAGACTGGTAGGTTAAACATTGCCAGTGAAACAAGGCTTTCGTCGTAGTACCATACTTAATCATTTAGATTTGTTTTAGTCAAAGGAAAATCAAAATAACACGTTAAGTTCTGAAATAAGTCGAATTTGTTTCCCACTTTGAATGATACAAATTATACGAAGAATTAGTCTACTGGTATAGGAGTATTCGTGATCATCGAGTCAATGCGAATGACTCTTTCCATAACTGCTTCGCCGTATAGTTTTGAATTCGGATTTTTCCTTTTCCATGGCTACAGAACCCAGTATGTCTTACTATTTGCTCCATAGTTGGAGGGGGAAAGTTGTAATGTATTCGACTAGAATTTGAACTCGGCTCTCCGATTCCTCAAACCAAGCTGCAATTAATTTTACACCATCATGCCTAATTATTATGTTCAGGTTTTATTTTTACTTTTTAGATATTAAAGATTTTATTTCTTTTCTGTTAGAGGTTTTTATAAACATTAATTTTACAATTCGACTTTATTGTTTTAAGTTTTTCTTTTAAAATTTTGACCAGTAGAATTGTTCAATATTTTACTATGTGTTTCTTTGTTTCGGAGAAAACGTAAGAAAATTATGAAAAATTATTAGCTGATATATTTCCTGAGCTTAATCGTTATCGTTTATTGAATTACTTTATCGATTGTTATAGGAATAACATAGCTTCGAGAAGCCACATTTTTCAATTTCTGGCTAAATACCCTTATGTTTATTTATTCGTTAATTTTTATCTGTTCCATCCGCCATAGATATGAGAAGTATTATTGCCAGTTTTCCGATTTGTTCTTTTGGAACCATACACTTACACTAGACTTGAAGAAAAGGAAAGTCTTTTCGAAAAAGCTATTGAGCATACTAGATACAGGTATAAAGGCTAAAAGAAGAGGAAAATAGAAAAGAATAAGAGGATTGAAAGTCAATCAACAGCAAAAAGAAGAGAAAATAGATGAGAAGAAACGCAAAAGATTGGCAGAAAAAGAGAGACAAGAGAAAAGAAAATAAGTGGGAAAGCACGCAAGAAAAGAAAGAATAAAAAGAAATCCAAAGAGAAAGTGATTAAAAAACTGACGTGAAATGAAGTAGCGAGATGAAGGAAATGAAAAAAGAGGAAAAAAGAGACTGAAAGAAGCAATGTAAAACGTGTCCAAAGATTGCTATTTATCTGCCTTTCAACGGTGGAAAATACGGCAAAATGTTGGGGCAAAGTCCTTTGAATTCTTATCTACACAGGTACACAGGTAATTGTTCAAACTACGTCGAAGTATCCTGTGTTTTTTTAAGCTTAGCTTAGATGTGGCATAAGGCTGTAAGAATAGGGCACCCGGTCAGGATCGCACTCACTATTCAATTGTAATTGATTTAGCGATATAAGTTTGCCAACGATTACACATCGTCGATGTGTTCAAATGATTTTCTAAGCGTAGGTTAGATGTGGCACGAGTTCAAACATATGTGGCACTCAGTGAGAATCGAACTCGCTCTTCAGTCGTAACTGATCTCGCGAGACAAGGTTGCTAACCATTACACCAAGTGGAAATGTCCGAATTTTGTATCTGCTTTCTTCTCTTCAGATATATCTGAAGAGAAGAAAAATGCTAAACTCATCTCCCGGAGATTGATCAAGTGTTGTGTTTTGCTTCCGACCTTATGAGTTCAAAACGTATATTTTTGTGGCCTAAGCGACAAAATCCTCGGTCGACATACGACATTTTTATTTTAATGCAAATGAGAGGTGCTGACTCTGAATTTGTGTCATCACAAACAACCTTTGAGTTCACTTACATTTATTCCCTTTTGTCTCAAAATAAGTAGGAAAAATACTATTTCAAATACTGAATAGATGTAGATCTTTGCGAAAATATCGATATTCGCTTTTGGATTGAAAGAAACCGAAATAATGATAACAAAATATGTTAAGAGAAAGGCAAGTTACTGAAAACGGGATTGAGAGGTAATTTTTAAAAATCTGTAAGAAATGAGTGTTGCAAGTATAAACAATGAAGTTACATAAATATATAAATAATGAAAACTAACGGAAAGAGAAAAGTAGACAATACTAGGAGCGAAAATTAAAAACGCTAAAAATGCAAACAGTCAAAACAGGATTTAAAAAAAAAATAGAATGATGGTTACATATCTCAGGTGGTTTCTTCCTCCGATATGATGTATTTATTATACGCCTGATGTTTTTACAAAAGAGGGACCAGCTGGCATAATCCTACAAGAACTGTGAAATTGATTTCGAGTGGAGATTCCCACCAAAGATACCTCCACTGAAGATAATAGCGCACTGTAAACAGCAGGAAAAATCTAAACATTTCAACATACATTGAAATGGAATTAAAGTTTTCCTGAAAAAAAAAAAAAAAAGTTTATTTTTTCCCTTGAAAAGCTATGTATTTCGCTACAGCACTGCTTATGTCAACTTCATGGGTCTAAAATTTGGAGGAACTCGCATGGTAACGTGCACGGTGGTCCACTTATACCATAAGTCGTATATATTATATATCATATATCGACAACCATATATATATCAAATATGCCCCCAGAACTAAGGAAAACGTTAAAAGAAACTTTGTGTCAGATACAATGGAAATAATGTTTATAGACTATATGATATCTATCATTAGAGCATGTCGGACAGATAACTCACAAATTCGAAGCGTGTGAAATTGTTTTTTTTTGCTGTGGATTACTCCATTTGGTTTTGCAAAAAAAACATCCGATGGCGGCACTAAGTCCATCAAAAGTAAAATATTTCCTTCTCTTTCCCTCTTGCTCCAAGATATAGTCGCACATAGGTAGTGTGTCCCTCGTTTCCGTTTTCCTCTGTTGACTGAACTCTCGCATACATGCATATACACGCAGATGTATCACACAGACGCAAACGCATATTCTTATAGCTAATTTTAATGCCTTTTCCTTTGGTTTCAATTGTGTACGCATGTAATTCTTTTCGTTAATAACATGCATTAAATGCCGTTCCATTTAAATTCAGTGTTTTTTGTTACGTATTTTTACCCCGACTCACAAGTCCGCCAAATATAGTTTGTTGGACATGAAACGTTAACGCGTCGCAACGAAGGAGATTCCCGAAACAACGCGTAATGTAATAACATTCGACGCAAAGCGTATATGGAGTCATATTTTCTTCTTCTCTTTCTTCTTCTTCTTCTTCTCTTTCTTCTTCTTCTTCTCTTTCTTCTTCTTCTCTTTCTTCTTTTTCTTCTTCTCTTTCTTCTTTTTCTTCTTCTTCTTCTTCTTCTTCTTATTATTATTGTTATATTATTCTATATCCCCTGTACTTTCACGACGTCATCGGTCATGGCTATACACAATTTCCTATCTTTTGTATCTCTTAATATATTATGTAGTTTTGTTATCTCACCTAAGATTTGTACTTCCATCCATTTAGACAAGCTCGCATCGTAGGTTATGCGTTGTTTTCTTCTGTCCCTGTTGCCGTCAATCAGCCAAGCCCTCCTTCAATACGTGTCCTAGTAATTTCAACTGACTCTTCCTGATGCTAAATATAAGTGTCGTTTTTTGTTTCCATTTTCTCTAAAACTTCGTCGTTGCTCACATATTCGGTCAACGGTATTCTCAGCATCTTACTGTAGAGGCACATTTCTGTTGTTGTTCAAATCTCTTCGTCATCTCTGAGGAGATTTTTCAGCATTTTCTGCCATATAGGAGGACTGATTTTATTTAACAGTTCAGTACTCTGTTCTTTGTTTCTAAAGAATGGAAACAAAGTGTTAAAAAATCAGAATATTTCGTTAGGAAGAAATAAAATATTGTTGAAATGCTATGTTATTTCTATACTCCTGTGTAGCAATAAATGCTGGATAATTTCCTGACTGTCAGGACGTT
Source organism: Acanthosepion esculentum (assembly GCA_964036315.1). Taxonomy (NCBI): domain Eukaryota; kingdom Metazoa; phylum Mollusca; class Cephalopoda; order Sepiida; family Sepiidae; genus Acanthosepion; species Acanthosepion esculentum. The sequence continues at coordinate 50,792,379 of OZ038478.1, forward strand.
GTGGTAGGTTCTCAAATGATCTGGGTTAGTTCATAGGCAATGAAGAAGTCACTGCAATATCTGCCTTCAACATCGGTTTTGCTGAAGTGTACTAGCCATTCTTTATGGTGGATTTTGAAGTCACCGCAGATATGAAAGCTGGCCGAGGGGAATTGAGTGAGTTTTCTAAATTTATTTGTTTTGTTTATCTGTAATTAAAACCACTTCAGTTATGTTTGGTATTGTTATCATTATTGTAATTTCTATTGATTATTTGTAATAAGGAACCTTTTATTAGATTAACTAATTTGGAATTGGCTGGGTTTTCCTGCGTAAAATAACGGTCAATATCGGTAAATTTCCTTTATAACCCGATGTACAAAGTTCCAAACTTTAAGGGAAAAATTATTGGCCGGGTCAGTTTTTTAGGCTTACTACTATCCATTCATTACTTCCTTCTTCCTTTTCTTTACTATACCTTCTCTATTTCATCTTTTTAAAAGAACAAGTCCATCCGCCACTTCTCTCATTCATCTTCTTCTCTGATATCTTCTCTCTTGCTTTCCCTTACCCCTGTCAATCTAATATATTAGTGTATAGGGTATTGTTTCTATTTACTAAAAGTTTTCAGTCTGAAGAGTTGAATATTTCTGTATTCACGAAATAAATTATAATCGAAATGAATATTTAAGGTCTTCCCTCTTCTTCCTTATTATTATTATTATTATTATTATTATTATTGTTATTATTGTTACGCTCTGTAGTCTACACTGAGCTCTCACTGGATTAATATTCTCCTTGTTAGAAACTGGTAATATATATATATATATATATATATATATATATATATATATATATATATATATATGTGTGTGTGTGTGTGTGTGTGTGTGTGTGTGTGTGTGTGAGTATGAGAGAGAGAGAGAATAATGACAAAAGGAAAAAACTTTTCCTTTAAGGCAAATGTAATGATTTTATTTTGCAATATGTATTTGAAACATAAGTAAAACATCGTTAGTTTTCATTATTTTTTAAATATTTTGTAAGCTCACTGTAAAACTATAGAGGAAGCAAAGTGATGGAATTAATTCCTAATAAACAAATGTTGCTTTGTTATTGCTTGCTGACTTTTTACACACACACACACATATATGAAGAAATATAGTTTTAAGGTGTGGTATATTTATGGAATAAGGTGCTCAATATTATCAGAGATAGAGCGTATATAAATATAAAAGTGAACATTGAAGTCAACACTCAGAGGCAACAGGCTATTTCATGCTAGAGGCAATCGTCAGGTCTGACGATTGCGTCTAGCATGAAACAGTCTGCTGCCTTTGAGTGTTGACTTCAATGTTCACTGATATATATATATATATATATATATATATATATATATATATATATACTTTTTAACGCGCTGTTAAAGAATAATTTTCATTTTGTCTTCAATTTTATGTTGTTCTTTACAGATATTTTATATAAGGACATTTATAAAGCCTGATATTTTTAGTAATTATATGTATTTTACACACACACACACACACACACACACACACACACACACACACACACACACACACACACACACACACACAAATATGTAAAAACAGTAGTATTTTATTGTTTTTGTCTTATTTGAGATAATTGTATTCTCATTGCAAATATTTCAGACACCCCAATGAAATGTTCCTCCTGACACTTTCAAAATAAGAAGTCTCTGAGGGAGACCATTTTTATGAGGCCGTACTCTGTATCGATTGTCAGCAAATTTACTCTTGATAACATTTGTGAAATAGTCTCTTGCGAGCGTTACAATTTTAGAAGAGGTTAAAGAGATTCGATAATAGAGAGAATTAAAGGAAATGTGGTGAGAAAATTCATACAAAATGAAAGAGAGTGAATAGCGAAAGAGAAGACAGCGAGATCAATTCATTCGGTCGATATGATGATAATTTATAATTTGATAATATTTTATTCTGTAGAGTGGAATTTGGGAAAAATTTAAAAAAAAAACGTTAAAAAAACGAAAAGTGGGAAGGTCAATCTCCGGCTGAGACATTTGATTTTCACTTCACATTTAAAACAATTGACAAATACATTCACCCGCTTTTTCTTTTGGGTTAGATTAAGATTCAATCGGTCTCCTCGTCACCATGTAACCCAGTACAAGCTGGTATATTTTACTTAAAGATGAGATGTGTAAATCAAGTAAGTTCATTTGCATCACGAAATGAAACGAAGTTCTTAGTATGTTATCCCAACTTTCTACCTGGACACTTGTTAATGTAGTTTGTTTAAAGACAGGTTAACATTTCTCCCTTGTGTTTGAATAGCAAATCTCTTTCGTTCCTTGCATCTTAATGGACCTTGCTTGGGGGAGAATTGATTAAAATCTACATCAGATAATCCGTTTATTCCACTAAGATTTCCAGGAAAATACCTCCACCAGTTTTCATGATACACAGAGTAGATCTTAAACAGGCTCGAATTCGATTAGTGACCATACACACAAAATGGCTTTTTACCTCGAACACTTGTTATATACGTATATCCGTACCATCGCTAAGGTTGTTAGAATAATATTAATGGTTGGTTCTTTTTACCCCATTAGAAAATCACTAATCCCTGCTGTCATGCCATATCTAAAAAAAAAATCCAAATCAGACTTGGACTGGAGGATTGCTACCATATGTGGGCTGGTCATGTCCAATCCTCATTTTCCGCCTCAGCAGTGTTTAAAAGCAATTACGCGGCCTTGTGGATTAGGAATTATTCTCCATCCAACAACACTTATCCCACAGACGAAACGTTGTTAGCATCTCGTTAATCTGTCGCTATTACTATGGTAAAGGTTCGAACGAGCAACATTGATTTGTGTTAGTCACACTATCTCAGACATTCGCATCTAGGACCTGCTATGCTGCAATCACGATGGAAAATCATACCCATTTGTTCGTGTCCTTTGATAAAGGGTACGTTCCACTCAGAGAGAATCTTTCTCAGAACTGCTATCATGTAGAACAGTGTCCTGGAATGATACTAGCCTTAGCAGTGCAATCATGTCCTCTTCAACTGATATGCATTCCTTTATTTCTTCCAGTTGTTCCTCTATTAGTCCTATAGCTTCTTTCGGTCCACTACGCTTGAATAATCGTATTATAATACTGCTTGTTCCTTAGCGCGTACATTGGGCCCTGCAAATACCTAATAAGTAATGGATTATCCCCTTTCGATCGCGAGGAAAGACGGGAGAGAGATATCGGAAGCGCTCTTTACTTTTAGTGCAAAAAGAAAGAAATTAAGAGAGAGAGAGAGAGAGAGAGAGAAAGAGTTGGGGGATAAGTAAGCAATAAAATATGTTTATCATCTGCTTCAGTGAAATCGAAAAACTTGTCAATTACGTATCTTTTCTCTTGTACCCTCTTAATTCTTTAAAAAATGACCAGCATTCATACACATGATTGCAATTGTAATGTTGTGGGACAGTTGTTAAACTGGAATATTTACCGGTGAATTTCTAAGTTATTTTATAGTCGAAGAAATGTGAAGCTTATTCAATCATTAGCTCAAGAATTAAGATTCAGCAGAAAATTTAAATAAGAAAGCCATGAAAACTTTCACGAATACTACTCATTTTATTTATTTTTAATCATTCTAAAACCACCCTTGAGACCTTTGTTATCATGCTAATTTTGAAATTCCTCATACTGCTACAAAAGTACGTGACTCAACCTGATATTCTCTACCTTTACAAGGTCCAGGATAAGCAATATGTTTTCAAATAGAAATATCTCTACATATCGTACAGTATATAAGTAATAGTAACTATATCGAAACGGTGAATGTAAACTTTTAATTATGCCGCTTTTGAATAATGCAAGTCTCTCGCTGCTTTATTGCTATTTCCATGGAAAGTATTCAGAAAACTAAAGACCGTATTTTAAAATATATACAAAATATTAAATATATTTGCATCCTTTTATTTTTTATTATTATCTATATTTTAAACCATTTTCTCCCATACTTCCAGCAGAACCTTCCGTGCTTTTTATCTTGACAAAATGTATCTATGTCAGTGTATGAGCATGGGTAATGATCATACGACTGATTTTCTTTTTTTGTTCTCTCTTTCCTCCTTTTACGTATGGCACAGGTGGACTAACCCGATACTGTTCTGCTTTTTGACTGACCTTTTCTTTGAGTGAGTATTTTAATTTGGGGGGCTACGAGAAATTACCCCAAATTTAAAATCTGTTTTATTTTTCTTAGTTTTTTCATTTGTTTAATGAAATCATTGATTAACCTTTTGCTAACTTGTAGTAGGTGATCTATCCTATAAAACCTGATAACTATCACTCTCGTCGAAAAGTTGAGAATTTGTCGGATGGCATTCTGTGTCCATCTTTCAATATGTATGCTATCCTAAATTTTATACAATTTGATATTACATTTTTCTTTAATTTCATTCTAAGTCTCTTTGATTTCGTTTAACATTAATTCTTTATTTTATTATTTTTTTTGTGATAACCAGCAATGTTCACTTCTGACATTTCATCTGGTAGTGGTCACTACGACTTATACAAAGTTAAAACTTATTATAGTCAATATTCTTTCCATACCCCAATGCTACTCCGCAAATGCAATACGTAATAATGAACTATTGAACATGGACATCTGAATATAATCCTTCTCTAACTCATGAAAAGAACGAGCTCTTTAGTTTTGGTCGACAGTCGTCCTAGAGCTTGTAACTTGAACAAAATTACTTTTTGGAGGTCAAGGATAAAACTCCAAAATTACAATAATAGTCGAGTACCCCAGAGAGGAACCAGTCTGGAGAGATAAATCTCTCACGGGAACAAACCCTTCCGACAACGAAGAGACACTTGGTTACTGAACCCGGACTATTTCCAACTTTGGACTAATTGACTTAATGCTAAATCAACTAATAAAAAGAAAACGAACGAAATGGTTTCGCGAAGAGTATCAACAAGTCATACTTTTTCACCGAACTCGAAAATTTAATCCGGAATACCAAATATGGAGAAGTATGATAGGAAGTGGAATAATACCCCATCTCAACCCAAATATGCTTGCCAATGTCCACAGGGACATCGTACAAAATAAAAGACTCTCAAATGCAGAAATAGATAAGATAAAACTAGATATGACTGAATACAATAACCCATCATTCAAACGATAAAGAGATGAGAGTAGAAATAAATAATATGACAAAGGATGAGGTCAAAACTAAAATAAATCAGATACAAAATAATATTCTCCCAGAAAGTAAAGCCGTAGAATCTACCTGTGACATAATCAGCAGTTATCCAGATAATGTCACTGTAGATGAGTTCAGCTCCATTAGGGTAGAATTTCTTGAAAACCACAGAGGTGAAATAACCGAAGCGAAAAACCACATCAGCCATGTACTCAGCAGGGTAACTGTCACACAAATGTCAAAGTCCAGCTTCCCAAAATTCATATGACGAAGTCCAATAAGCACATCGTGCAAATATACAACGCTGCTCTGGAAACACGGTTAACGGACAAACCACTGGGAAACATCACAGAAGTTAATAATGTCCTACGAGGCTGGCATCCCGTTCCCACCCCTTCACCGTTGAAACTGTTTGATGTAGACGTCTCTTCTACTCCAATAGCTTCATGTCTCGCACATCTCGCCTATGGAACTCCCTTCCCTATTACTGTTTCCCTGAAAAATACAATCTCCAACTATTTAAGTGTAACGTCAATCGACATCTCGATCTATCCACTTCCCTTCTCCACATCCTTTCCTTTACCACTCCTATCTGCTCTTCCTCCAAACCTTCTGTAACCCCTTGCGTGCTAGTGGCTTCCAGCCTTGCTTGGGGTGAAAAGCTTAAAAAAATGTTATAAACGCAACAGCTTTAGAAGCTACTGGTAATTTTGGGTTCAAGACAATGTAAATATCAAACAACAGACAAGGAAGAACAAGCGGTTATATAAATTAAATCACTAAATGAAATTCCATCAATCAAATACTAAAAATGAAACTACAGTTAAAGACACAGAGAACAAGACGATACGAAAAAGGTTGTAGTTTAGAAACTACAACGTTTTTGACAATATAAAATATTCCAATTGAACCTTAAGAAATTTCTCAGGGAATTGGAAAAGGAGGTGTATGTCAAAATCCGTCATTAATTGTCAAAGTGAGGAAATGTTGAGAGAATAGTTTGAAAATCACAAAGCGATATAACCCCAATACAGAATGGGTCAAACGTGAAGAAGTACGAATGCTAGATAAACCTCTACAAGAAAGGGATGATTACGAATAATGTTAGGCAAGCTCTAACAAAATCTCAGAAATGGAAATCCCCAGGAAATGACAAGGTGCCCAATTTCTGTCATCAATCCATAAAACCTTTGCAGAAACTCTATCAATTCTTATTAATAATCCCAATGAAGTCCCAGAAAAGATCACTGAAGGAATTACATATGCCGAAGACGGGTGAAACAGATAATCGGAAAAAATTAGAGGCCATGCAAAGATCAACTACTGATAAAAAAATGATACTGGAAAATTACAGGTAAAGACGTAGAAATCTTAGCACAGCATGGATAGATTGCCTTTGATAGTGTGCCATACTCTTGGATACTTAAGACTTTGGAAATGTGCAAATCTCCCCTGTGGTAGTACATTTCCTTAAACACATCATGGGAATGTGGAAAACCATATCATATCTAAATCACACCAGAAGTACTGCCACCTCCAACCGCCTGAATACCCTGCCGTTTTATCTACCCTTAACCCCCTCTTACACATTAACCTAAACAATAATAGCTATGGATACAAACTAAACAAGATAGCATTCAATCATCTACTCCACATGGATGATATCAAACTCTATGCGAAAGACGGAAGTGAGTTGAAGACTCTTCTCAGTAATGTAATATTTAGATTTTGTTACAAAGATCAGGAAAATGGAACAAGAAGCCGATAGGTAAGTAGGAATTAGCCACGGAGACGGAATACAGCATACCCACACGGAGAAGGTAAGAAAGGAGTGCTAGCGGCGTATGCAGCTGGTATAGAATACAGATCTGAATTCAATCGCCAGAATATCAGCCATAAACATCTTGGTTCTCCCTGTTCTGCAATGCACTTTCACCATCCTTAACTGGACCATAGCTGACATTAAGCGAATGGACGCCAAAACGAGAAAGCTTTCCATCTGCCGCCGTTTGCATCATCCCAATGGGAGAGGAAATGCAATTAAAGCATAATAAACTGAATGCAGCTGCAAAATATTTAAAAAAAAGCAAAGGCAAATGTAATCGACCATATACAGAAACGGTGGAAAGATAAACCGCTTCACAGTCAATATTCTACCCCTACCAAAGAAGCTGATGTAGCCTCAGTGGCTACGTAATGCAGGGTTAAAAGCTGAAATAGGAAGTTTTATTCTTGCTGCACGGGACAAGTGCTTGCTAAATAAAAATTACCAAGCGCATATACTGAAAAATTGTCTTAGCCCAAAATGCAGATTTTGGGATAAATATCCTGAAACAACTGAACCATCTTATATGAGGTTGCGCGCTATTGTCACACACTGAATATAAAACTCGGCATGCCAGAATGAGCCAATATCTGTATTGGAAAATCTGCAACTCTTACCGAAAGGAAAGAAATTTGCATGAAAACCACCCAGACCTGGTTACAAAGATAGGACCTGCAACACTTTCATGGGACTACACAGAGACAGAACAATGAAAACTAATCGCCCAGACATCGTGATTAGAGAGATGGCAGTACCTGCAGACCGTCATGTACCGTTGACGATCTTCAAAAAGCTATCAATATGCAACAACCTTGGAATCTAAATCTCAAAAATGTGGCACATGCGAACATCAACAATTCCAGTTGTAGTTGGAGCCCTCAGATCGATTGAGAAAGATTCCAATAGACACATTGAAAGGATTCCTGGTAGTCAATTCCTTAAATAAATACATATAAAATTTTCTTACAAGTACACTCAACGAAATGATTTAACTATGTAAAAGTATGTATGATTATTTTTCTAAATTGCTCAGTGGAAAATGTCATGATGCCATTTCTGACTTTAGATCCCTGGTCTTTATCCGGACATAAATGAGTATACACTAGAAAGAGGCACCATGAAAACGTATGTCTTTAAGTACATTGGTTATTGTGTCGAAAGTATAGAATACCAAGTTGTAGAAAATTAGTAGGAGCATGTGCCTTGCAGAAAATTGGACAAAGATGAAAAGTCAACATTATTCAGGCACTATGATTTTCGGACAGACGGTGTGATACACCATTGTCGTCCGGATATCATTGTGCTAGATTTCTATTTAGCAATCATTGGCCATGTGCAGAAAGAATAAAACTTTCGGGTTCAGCTAAATGAAGGTACCAAGAACTGTCATTTAATTGATGTCGCCATTCCGATTGACACAAATATAAAATTTGAGAAAATTATAATCTAATTTAATTTGAGAGTTGAGATGGCAAGATTTTTAAAAAGTTTTGAAATGATTGTTTGACAGGAAGTTGATTCCAGTGTGTGACGTTATTGACCAACTGGAGTTATTCAAATATTTTCTCTTTTGTGCACGGCACATATGAGGAAAGTATTGTCTGAGGTCGATGTTTTGATTTGGTTGATAACTTACTTTACCCGATGTATTCAAGAACTTCAACTCTTCCGCTGTTGATCGACGCTGGCTTTTGACTCGCACCGACCATTTTACGACATATGAGGGCCAGGAACCAACAGCAAGAGAACCTGCACATACTGTTTGATTGATGAGGGTTTTGTGCAGAACCAACCACACTTTTAGAAAAGCTGAATATAGTGTTTTCCAATGACCCTCTGCATGTTTTGAATTCTGAGTTGTCCTTCTCCTAGACCAGTTGCCATCCTAGGTTATAGAACTCATAGGTGGAGGGGAGAAGAACAGAATACATACCTTTCCCAAGGGTATTAGCGCGTAAGTGAATGTAATGTATTATACAGGAATTCCGATTCCTCAGTCCGAGCCGCTATCCATTACTCCACCGTACCGCCTTAAGAACGTACACTGTATAATAAAACATCATAATACTTATAGATATCTAATATTTTCTCGACAGGCGTTTATTTGGATAGATTTGAATTTTAACGTTCCCATAATCTTGTCTACTGTACTAAAACATGAAATTCTTGATACTGTCTGATAGACCAAAATGTGAACTTTGGACTGTTTATCCACAATTTCGATCCATATGTATAACATCTTATAGCAACATTGAAAAATAGAAAAGATAGCTAAATTTCCTTGGACCCATAATGAGGAAAGAGAAAAAGAAAAACTATTCTTAGACTGCACGTTTCGTCCTCTGAGGGACATTATCAAGGCAAATGTAAGGATTTATTTTGTTGCACGTGTATATACAAGACTAAGGATGACATTGGTTTATCAAGAGATTGGAAGCCATTATGAATATTCATCAGGTGGTTTAAAGGTCAGTCAAATCATGTGGAGGACACAAAGTGACATAATTCAAATTCTGGTCAGACATAAGGAAGCGAGTAATATTCAAGAAATATTTATTATTATTATTACATTTTTTAATAAATGTGTATTGTCTAAATTGTGATCAGATCGTTATAGTTTGGGATGGACGTATGTGCTCCACATCTTCAAAAATATGAGGTAATGGATTTAGCCATTTTCTTTTGCTTTGTAAATTTTTTTGGCCGTGAATGTTGGCTTGGAAAAATAGTAATTCTCTTAGAAAAGGTAAAATTTAAAAGAAACCGAGGCGTTTGATCCTTTACGGATACAATATATCTGAAAATAATTTACGCACACGCGCTCGCACACACACACACACAAACACACACACACACATATATATATATATGTATGTATGTATTGAGAATGGTGTCAAATATCAATCGATTAAAGTCAAATTTATTCGGATAATAAAAGCTTGTGGTTCGGGTTCATAACAGTAAATGTCATATGTCCGAAAACTAGTTTCACCAAAATTGTTAAATGGAATCTTCACTTCATTAAATAGGTCATTTCAATCAAAAATTAAAAAAATAGAAAATTAAATGAAGATATTTGTTATATATGAATTGTGTTTTTCTTATATCATGTATCATTTAAAATTTACAGTTCTTAATTTGATTGTTCCTTATTTACGACAATGATTGATTGACAAGTCAATTGGTTTCATTAAGAGAATTATTTAATGTTGAAATCAGATAAAGTCAAAAGGTGATTGTCTTTTCGGGTAATGAAAATATAAATACATAGAACAATGAATCAATACAGAAGTCTTTAATTTAAAATTATTTTGTGTATTTATTCAGGAAATTTGAATAGGACAAATATTTTTAAAGATTTGGTTTTCGTTATGTCTTACTCATGAAGGAGGCTAAGGATAGTACAGACCGAAAATATGAGCAACAACGAAGTTTTAAATGAACATCTGAAAGGAACAACTGAAAGTATTGAAAGAGGGTTTGTAAAATTTAATACTCATATGGCAGATTGAAGGCAAGAGATACCGAAGAGAACAATGCATAACCTATTTAGTGAACTTAATAAATGAATGGCGGGATAACAAAAAAGATAATATTTATTAAGAGCTATACATTTTGGAAAGCCATGATGGCCAACGTCCTGAAAGGATACAGCACATATAATAATAATAATAATAATAATAAAAATAATAATAATAATAATAATAATAATAATAATAATAATTAATTAAGCGAATGGACGCCAAAACGAGAAAGCTCCTCACTTGCTACCGCATGCATCATCCCAAAGCTGATATTGATAGCCTGTATGTGCCCAGATCCGAAGGAGGCAGAGGACTAGTTCAACTAGAACTATCCTACAAAAGTACAACAATTGGCCTCCAAAGATACTTGGAAAATACAGAAGACTGGATGGTGGTATGTATCAAGGAACATGAAAGTAGTAAGTGTCTTTACTCTGTAGTAAAGGAAGCCGACAAATTCAAAAAGGAGTTTCAAATGGGCACAGAAATTCAAATACATCACTGTACACTGGCTGAAGCTGCAAAATATTTAAAAAAGAATGCAAAGACAAATGCGACCGACCAGATAAAGAAACAATGGCAAGATAAACCGCTCCATGGCCAATACTCTGCCCGTACCAAACAAGCTGACGTAGACAAAAACCGCACCCATCAGTGGCTACGTAGTGCAGGGTTGAAAGGCGAAACTGAAGGTTTTATCATTGCTGCACAAGACCAATGTTTGTTAACTAGGAATTATCAAGAACATATAATAAAATGCTGTGTTAGCCCAAGATGCAGATTCTGTGACAAATATCCAGAAACCATTGATCATCTTATATCAGGTTGCACGATATTGGCACCCACTGAATATAAAACCCGGCATGACAGAGTGGGCCAATATCTGCACTGGAAAATTTGCAACTCCTATGGGAAGGAAACTGGAAGAAACTGGTACGAACACCACCCTGACCCAGTTACGGAGATAGGACCTGTTACAATTCTATGGGACTACACAATACACACTGACAGAACAATCAAAGCCAACCGCCCAGTCATTGTTATTAAAGACCACAAACAAAATAAGTGCCTCCTTATTGATATGGCAGTCCCTGCAGACTGCAATGTATCTTTGAAGATATTCGAAAAACTGTCAAAATACAAGGACCTTGAAATAGAAATCTCAAAAATGGGGCACATGGGAACATCAACAATTCCTGTTGTAGTTGGAGCCCTTGGACTGGTTGGAAAAGATTCCAGTAGGCTGATTGAAGGGATCCCTGGAAGTCCATGCATCAAAAGATACAAAAAATTGTTCTGACAAGTACAGCCCACACTTTACGAAGGGCTTTATCTATGTAATTATTTTTTATTTTATTTTATTCTTTTTGCAGTGGAAAGTGTCATGATGCCATTTCTAACCTGAGGTCCCTGGGCGGGACCCGGAAAGAAATGTGTAAATGCCAGATATCAAAGGAAATAAAAATAATAATAATAATAATAATAATAATAATAATGATAATAATAATAATAATAATAATAATAATGATAATAATAATAATGATAATGTACAAAGCTCCCCCTGTGGTAGTAAATTTCCTAAAGTACAGCACAGGAATGTGGAACACCGCGTTATATCTAAATCACACCAGAGGCACTACCATCTCCAACTGTCTGAATATTCGACGCGGAATCTTTCAAGGAGACTCCCTGTTACACCTCCTGTTTCGTTTGTCTTGAATCCCCCTTAAGCATGAACGAAACAACTGTAGCTACGGTTCCAAACTAAACAAAATATATTCAATGACCTACTCTATATGAATGATCTCAAATTCTTTGCCAAAGCCGACAATGAGTTGAAGGGCCTCTTCAATATTGTAAAATGTTTCAGTGACGACATAGGTATGGACTTCGGATTAGATAAATGAGCAAAAATAACATTCACGAAAGGGAGAATTACAGAAATACCCTCAATAGGTTTAGACTGTGTTACAAAGATTAGGGACTGGAACAAGAAGAAGCATATAAGTACCTAGGAATTAGCGAAGGAGATGGTATACAACATATCCAAATGAAGGAGGAGGTAAGAAAGGTGTACTACAAGCGTGTGCGTCTGGTACTAAATACCGAGCTAAATTCATAAAACAGAATATCAGCCGCAAACACCTTGGCTGTCCCTGTAGTGCAATACAGCTTTAAAATCATTAATTGGACCATAGCTAACATTAAGCGAATGGACGCCAAAACGAGAAAGGTTTTCATCTGCCACCACATGCATCATCCCAAGGCTGATCCGAAGGAGGCAGAAAATTAATTCAACTATAACAGTCCTACAAAACTACAACAATTGTAGGTCAAAGAAACCTGGCAACTATAGAAGATTGGATGAGTCAAAGAACATGAAAGTAGTAAGCGTCTTCATTCCGTAATAAAGGAAGCCAACAAGTTCAAAATGGAGTTTCAAATGGGCGCAGAAATGCAAATAAAGCACAACACATCGGCTGAATCTGCAGAATACATGAAAAAGAAAGCAAAGACAAATGCAACCGACCAGATACAGAAACAATGGAAAGATAAAACGCTTCATGGCCAATACTCTGTCCGTACCAAACACGTTGATGTAGACAAACCCTGTGCCCATCAGTGGCTATGTAGTTCAGGGTTAAAAGCTGAAACTGAAGGTTTTATCTTTGCTGCACAGGACCAGAAATTATCAAGAACACATACTAAAATATTGTGTTAGCCCGAAGTGCAGGTTAAGTGATAAATATCCAGAAACAGTTGATCATCTTGTATCAGGTTGCGCGGTATTGGCACCCACTGAATATAAAACCCGTCATGCCAGATTTGGCCAATATCTGCACTGGAATATCTGCAACTTCTACGGGAAGGAAACTTAAATAAATTGGTATAAAAACCACCCAGACCCGGTTACGGAGATTGGACCTGTTACAATTTTATGGAACTAGTCAATACACACAGACAGAACAATCAAAGTTAACCGCCCAGACATTGTTATTAGAGACCGCGAACAAGAAAGTGACTCCTTATTGATATGGCAGTCCTTGCAGACTGTAATGTATTTTTAAAGATATTCAAAAAGCTATCAAAAGACGAGGATCTTGAAATCGAAATCTCAAAAATGTGGCACATTGGAACATCAACAATCCCTGTTGTAGTTGGAGCCCTTGGTTTGGTTAGAAAAGATTCCAGTAGACTCATTGAAGGGATTCCTAAAAGCTCATACTTTAAAGAAATACAAAAAATTGTTCCCACGAGTACAGCCTACACATTACAAAGGGCTTTATCTATGTAACATATATTTGTATTTTTTTGTTGTGGGGTCAGTGGAAAATGTTATGATGCCATTTCTAACCTTAGGTCTCTGGGCGGGACCCGGAACGAAATGTGTACACACCAGAAATCAAAGGAGGAGGAGGAATAATAATAATAATAATAATAAGAATAAGAATAAGAAGAAGAAGAAGAAGAAGAAGAAGAATAAGAATAAGAAGAAGAAGAAGAAGAAGAAGAATAAGAATAAGAAGAAGAAGAAGAAGAAGAAGAAGAAGAAGAAGAAGAAGAAGAAGAAGAAGAAGAAGAAGAAGAAGAAGAAGAAGAAGAAGAAGAAGAAGAAGAAGAAGAAGAAGAAGAAGAAGAAGAAGAAGAAGAAGAAGAAGAAGAAGAAGAAGAAGAAGAAGAAGAAGAAGAAGAAGAAGAAGAAGAAGAAGAAGAAGAAGAAGAAGAAGAAGAAGAAGAAGAAGAAGAAGAAGAAGAAGAAGAAGAAGAAGAAGAAGAAGAAGAAGAAGAAGAAGAAGAAGAAGAAGAAGAAGAAGAAGAAGAAGAAGAAGAAGAAGAAGAAGAAGAAGAAGAAGAAGAAGAAGAAGAAGAAGAAGAAGAAGAAGAAGAAGAAGAAGAAGAAGAAGAAGAAGAAGAAGAAGAAGAAGAAGAAGGCCAAAATATTAAGTAACATTACCTGAATGAAGACTTCAGTGATGAATTTAGTTATAAAAGTTATTTCCTACCGTAAATGAAGATCAATATTTTTAGATGATGCATAATAAAAAAGAAACACTATTTAGATATAAAAGTTATCAATCTTTAATTTCCTAACGTTTGTTTGTCGGTGAAATGAACCATTGGACGAAATTAAGATTTGGTTCAAATTCTCAGTGAAGCTAGTTTTCGTACAAATCGCATTCGCTATTATGATTAGCTCCTAAATTTCATATAT